>JACEFZ010015653.1:332500-337500 GCA_014155875.1 Cepaea nemoralis | reverse complement strand
GATATTGCTCACATTTGTCGCGGCAACATTATAATCGCCACTCGTCGCCGGCTCACCCGTGTGCTTTCATTTGTCTTCATATTTATACGGATGATAATAGCGGTATTCCACGTTCGTGTCGCAGGTTTCTTTGAGACGTCTTCCGCTGGTTTGTTGATGGTGGTTCCGTGGCCTTTGCGGGCATGTTCTCTGATGAAGTGTTGTGATTATTGTGAATACTGCATTGTTGTACTGTGCGTGAGTGTGTGCATATGTGAGTACACGCGTGCTTGTGGGATCCGCTATTGCACAGTAGCTGGCATGCTGGCGGCCGGGTAATGATGTGTTCGATTCTCCATCGAGGTACATTTTTTTGCATTGATATGAGCGTGCAGGTCAACTCAGACTAAAATGTGTGCGTGGAAATATCACAGGAAGTAAAAGTGTCCATGAGATATTGATCACGTGACACATCGAGTCTCCATTTGCTCATACAAATATGGGGGATGACCCCATGTAGCCAATAGTCTGAGGGTGTGTGCGATAGTCATTTAAGTTATGTTTATATACACGTATGCGTTTCGTCGCGCGTGTTTCCGTATTTTTTAAATTTTTTTTTTTTTGCTTTTTAAATATGCTCTTTTGTACGAGGAGCCCGTTTGGGAGGACTGATAAAACGATGGGATAAGTGCACCAATGTTGGTGGGAATTATGTTGAGAAATAAAGGGACAATGTATGTTTAAAAATAAACTGGTTTCAAGTTGTTATCATATTTAGTTATTTTTCTACAGCCATTTGTGACTTACTTATTAAATTACCCTCGTAAGATGCTGTTATTTTCTTTAACACTTTAAACAAAACTTAATTTAATTATATACATGTATAATAAATCCGATACTTTTATTGCTATTATAAGTATTATTATTATTATTACTATTATTACTATTACAATTATTGTTATTATTATTATTATTATTAGTAGTAGTAGTAGTAGTAGTAGTAGTAGTAGTAGTAGTAGTAGTAGTAGTAGTAGTAGTAGTAGTAGTAGCAGTAGCAGTAGTAGTAGTAGTAGTAGTAGTAGTAGTAGCAGTAGTAGCAGTATTAGTAGTAGTAGTAGTAGTAGTAGTAGTAGTAGTAGTAGTAGCAGTAGTAGCAGTAGTAGTAGTAGTAGCAGCAGTAGCAGTATTAGTAGTAGTAGTAGTAGCAGCAGCAGCAGCAGCAGCAGCAGCAGCAGCAGCAGTAATACTTGTACGATATTTTATTATTTATGTCACCCTATGTTATTTTTTTATTTATTTAGGCTAACGTGTGTGTGTGTGTGTGTGTGTGTGTGTGTGTGTGTGTGTGTGTGTGTGTGTGTGTGTGTGTGTGATATATTACTGGGTATGTGTGTGAATGCGTATATGTGTGCGGGATTATATTTGTAAGACTTTTAAATGTAACGTTTAAGAGAGATTCATTTTATTTACTTTTGTAATTCCTAAAGTGATTAACTACATTCCGATAATTTACTGTTATTATTATTATTATTATTATTATTATTATTATTATTATTATTATTATTATTATTATTATTATCATTATTATTATTATCATTATTATCATTATTATTATTATTATTATTATTATTATTATTATTATTATCAGTATTCAGAATGTTCTGGACATTGTATCACTCACTATGAGGTGCAAAGACGTCGATGAAGGGCACTGTCCACCACATTTAATTATGTCTTAGTCTAGAATATGTGAAGGCCTAAAATTTCGCATGCCTAAAATATGTCAAGGCCTAACACTTCGCATGCCTAGAATATATAGTCACCCACAATGAATGTGGCTTTGAATTTTTTAAATTTACTTTTATTAAAACTGATTAAGTTACAAAGGGAAAAAAAAGTAGCTCTGGACCAAACATGGTGCACATTCAAATAAACAAGTATTATAATATTACATTTCAATTCATCATCATCATCATGCACCACATTTCCACAGCAATCAGATGTTTTCAGTTTGTCTGCTCACTGTCCACGCTTCACATCCATACAAAAATGCAGGTTCTATGTAGCATTTCAACAATCTTTTAATTTTGCAGACATATCTTTTAATTTGTCAGTATGTTTCCATTCACTGAGCATTAAAATTGCGTAAGGTATCACGAAACAAAGCAAACAACACGACGACCATAGTGAGTCCTTCGGTCCAAATAGTAAGTCACATGTGGCGTTATATTATCCTTCGACACTGAATCAGTTAACTGCCGTGAGAGCTTAGACCGACACAGCCTAAAATAGGGTACCAGGAAATGTTGTGGGAAGTAAATGCGTAATATTGACCATATCACCCACGGAGTGGCGACATGTCTATACAAATATATAGCTAGCATCATATAACCCACACCTCTACGACGGGGAAAGGGTTTGAATTTAGAGACCATGTGTTGTCCATGCTGCTTGATCCATCTCACGACCTGCCTAGTTTATCCAGAAAGAAGGTAAAACCGATAAGTCTGGAACAAGACAAGCTGCTGAATATTAGATACATAGGGTGTATTTTTAATGACTGTGCTGTGTTTGAAAATATTGCCGGTCCATGTTTTGTATTCATCCTGTGTAAAGTTCATGTAACATAATAGGTAATTACAAATCCCGGTCCGGCAATATTTTCAAGCACTGCAATCATAACAAATATATATTTAATGTTGCAATCCCTTTCAGGACGTTGCAGTCAATGCCAACATTTTTCAGCTGCTGTTGATGCACTAGGCAAGTTTTTACGTTCAGTAGTTTGCCAATGCTTTCTGAAGGACCGGCTCACATACCCCCGTAAGTTGTCAGAGCGGCGCGATCCCCTGCCGAATCTCGCAGCTGCTGTTTTCCCCACGTGGATATACGGGATTACGAACAATGTCGTTAACCCCTTATAATATATATATATATATATATATATATATATATATATATATATATATATATATATATATATATATATATATATATATATATATATATATATATATATATGATTGATTGATTGATTGATTTAGGAACCGACATCACAGCATTCGGGACATTCCCACTAACTTTAAATAACATAAAACGAGATAGAAATTATGCATGGAAAGTTTGTGATAATGAGAACCAGAAAGACGAAGAAATTATTCAAGAAGCCGTTTAATGATTACAATATTTATAATATTATTATAAATAACACAACCATTAAATTTATAAACATAGTATAAGTGAAGTGCACACGTGAAGAATTCTTAGAACCTGAAGATGTGAATGGGAAATACGTCAACACATTGCAATCTTTGAGTTGCTCAGTCTGGCCTCAATAACTTTAAATTAATACATTTTCTAGGGTGTTCTCTTATCTCTTCCTTTTCCTGTACTTCTATAGATGCCCATTAATATCTGAGAATATTTTATTTGGTAAGTTACGTTAACCTCACGATTTATATTTCTGTGTTATAGTAATTGACTTAAGACATCTTATAACTTATTGAATAAAATAAGAAACAAGACAAATAACTATTAAATACATTAAAAGATGCAAGCAAACATTACGAAAGGATGCAAAGAAGCGAAAGAAGCATGACTTGAGGACAACTGCAGGGAAATTTAAACGCAATAGAACACCCAGCATTTTAAATGTTGACTACCCGTCCTTGACTTGATGAGGTAAATTACTCGTAACTCAGAAGTCGGAGTAGATGCGCCTGATGGCGAGGGACACTGGTAATAGGGAAAGCTAATCCACACCAAAAAAGCAGTCGAGTGCACGGGGAGTAGTAGCACGCATATAGACAATGGTTGGGTTCAAAGTGAGAGAACGCAAAAGAAAAACCAAAAACTAAAAACAATGAATGCAGAATGTGATTAATGACCTCATTAACAAACAAACATTATACATAAAAGAAAAGAACTCACATAAAAAGGCTGTCTTACAATTAATGAAGACGAAATAATGGTTAAGAAGAAATTATTAAATGTATGATCGGAGTACATAAAAAGACCAAAACAACAATTAATGTGAAGAAAATTTTGATATGCCCAGTATTAATGAATGACGACAAATTTTGAAGGTTGACGTTCAAAATGCATTTAGCCATTTAAAATTCGACAAGATTTCGAGTCTACACATCAAAAAACCTAACTGAAATTATCAATGTCATAACAGAATAAAATTCTTTCTTTCTTTCTTTCTTTTTATTTTTTGGTTCGCCCGCATTGAACTCAAGTGTAGTCCATACGCATGCTACTAATTTTAGTGCTCTGGACTGATTTTGGTGTGGATTAGCTTTCCCTATTACCAATGTCCCTCGCCATCAGGCACTATTATCAACACACCAGACTGCCGGACACAATATAAAATAATACAGATATGCCTTCTGATTTAATGTAATTAATGTAAAACTGCCGTCTCCCCGGCGAAGCTGTTAAGGACGTTGTTCCTAATCTCGTATACTCAGGTACGAAACACAGCTGCGCGAGATTTGGCAACGGATCGCGTCGCGTTGTTTTCTTACGGAAAGGTTTGTGAGCCGGTTGTTCACAAAGCAATGGCAAACTACTGAAAGTAAAACTTACCAAGACATCAACTTACCAAGACATCAAAAATGCTGGTGTTGACTGCAATGTCCTGTAAATAGGATATGCAAAACAAGGTGTAAAACTACGATTGTCGCAATCCCGAAGAAGTCAGGAGCCTTGGACTGTGATCAACATGGAACAGTTAACATAATGAGCCACACACGACACATTTTTATAAGAATCATCATGCAGAGGATTCAGAAGAAGATACAGCAAGAAGCCGAGCGAGAATTACGCTGTTTATTTGCTGAGCACATTAACAGTATGTCCAACAGACGTAAACAAATACCTACACCTTTGCTTCATTGACTACACACAGGCTGTTGATAGAGCAAGACTTCTCAACGTGATATTCATAAACATGTTTGCAAATCTTCAAATTGTCGAAGCAGACCTTAAACTTGTAAAGAAAATATAACTTACTCGTA
>JACEFZ010015653.1:287500-327500 GCA_014155875.1 Cepaea nemoralis | reverse complement strand
TTTGTTTGTCTGTTTGTTTGTTTATTTTAGAGTTTGTTTGTCTATAATAGTGTAATATCTGTAAGTCTTTTTGCCTTCTTATTCCATGATATTTAAATTGTCCATGTGTGATATTAATCTGTCTACCTTTTAGTTAATTTGATTTCTCAACGTTCTGTTTGCTTGCATTTTTGTGTTGTGCTCAATGTTCATATGTTCATTTATTTGGTTAGAAGAAGAAGAAGAAGAAGAAGAAGAAGAAGAAGAAGAAGAAGAAGAAGAAGAAGAAGAAGAAGAAGAAGAAGAAGAATTCCGTGCTCAATATGTCTTTAGATTCCCCACCTATGTTGTGGCAGTATATATGATCGTACACATGTTGGTGATTCGTGAATTAACTGTAATTATTTTTAATGAGAGTATGTCCACGGTAATTGTTTTCCTGCTGGCTTTGGACTCAACCGTAGTTCACACACATGCAACTACAATTATTCGCACAGGGCTAATTTTTTTGCATGTGGGTTAGCTTTCCCTATTAACACAGTCCCGCCATCAGGCGAACCCACTCCAACTTCTGAGGTACTTGTAATTTACCTCCCAAAGTCAAGAACTAGAAGTCAGCATTGTAGTCCTACTGACGGGTGTTTGGCTCGAGCCCTTCCCCGCGATCAGGGCATCGGAAGTTTACACGCGAGCGCGTTAATCCTTTCGACCACGTTGATATCCTCTAAGATAATATAAGAGAGGCCTTCAAATGAAAACCGTAATCTCCCAATGATTTTTGAGTTGTCCAAATGGGTTGAAATCATCTGGGGCTAGGTCTGGCGATTACGGTGTATGTGCATACTGAAAGTGATAGATTCAACCGTTGCTCGGGTATTATGGGGTCGAGCATTGTAATGTTGCTACAGGACACCTTTACTCAGAAATCCACTTAGTTTGAATTTGATTGCGGGTAGAAACTTCCTACTCCACTCATACACTTGCTGGACTGAATGGCATGCATCACCAACTGGACCTTCACTCGCTAATGAATTTCTATAGGTGCCACCCCTTCACTGATCACAAACGGATAACAGAACGCTGCTCCTCTGTGGTGCACGTCAAAAGTGGGGAGGCGGTCATAAACTGTCCTTATGGCGTTACCGTGTTCATCTGACGTCACGTGCTTAAAACTCTTGACATTTTTAGCAACAGCACTGACAGATTGACAGATTACAAGACAATGGCATGGTTGTTGTAATTTCTATCATAATTTTAAGATTTTCATTTGAATCTCCCTCATAAATGCAGTATGCGGCAACAGGGGAATTGGTGACAGTCTTTCTCTCCTGAAGCTAACATCAATAGTTGACATCAAACCTTCGTCCAACCGCTCTCATGCCATTGTTAGTGTTATGTTCTAACTAATTCACCATCGCGCCATCGATTGTATTGTATTTATTGTATTGTCTCATCTCATCCCATCTTGTTCCTTTTGTACCCCGTGGTGTCTAAATGAAGAATAAACAGCGGGAGAGTACCCGCGTATGGGCTTCATATATCGAGATTCCCATGGACTGGTAATTCCTCTGTCCGCCGTTTACATGGTCGGTCTCTTCTTCTGGTTCCATTTGGTCTGTTAATGAAACATCATTGTGTGTTGTGGTATACTGTCACTTGGTAGCCTAATTATGTGGCCAGGCCTTTTCACCTGCTGTTGTCGAATGAAATTGTACAGTATTAAATTACATTTGTACCTCGGGTTACGAACTTAATTCGTTCCAGAACTCGGTTCGTAACCCGAAACGTTCGTAACCCGAAATATTGAAATCAATGCAACAAAAGACAATCCGTTTCAAGATGAAAGAATCGTTCTTTTTTATTAACATCCGGTCGTTTGCCTGACAAAACGCAAAGAATGCGTGCACTTCACGTTTTAAATAAAGAGAAAGAAAACAATCAAATGAATTAAATTTTAAATAAAAAAAAAAAGATTTAGTCTATCTTTATTACCAAGAAAACGATCATGGGAAACTTGTCACTTTCTTTGTTATTCTGAATCATTAGTTTCAGGAGTATCTTGTCGCTGTTTCTTGGCAGCCGATTGGGAATCTTTCTGCACCAAGAAATTATCAAGGGAAATTTGTCGCTTCCTTTGCTGGAGAATCTTTCTGAAGTGGGCCATCATGTTATAATTCATCAGGTTTACTGCCCTGTTAGCAACAAGTTTGTTTGGATGATGGTTCACAATGAAGTCTTCAACGTCTGCCAACTTGCTGCAAATTTCTTTAATCCTGGCAGTTGAAACGGTCACTGACTCATCATCATCGGACGACTGCTCCTCCTTTAATGTCTTTAGCTGTACATTCTGAAGATCCACAAGCTCATCTGTAGTACTGTTTGTACTGTACACGATCGTTTGTCACCAGCGTTACACCTTGCTCTCTCTCTCTCTCTCTCTCTCTCTCTCTCTCTCTCTCTCTCTCTCTCTCTCTCTCTCTCTCTCTCTCTCTCTCTCTCTCTCTCGCCTTCGTTCGTAACCCGAGGCACTGTTTGTTACCTGAGACATAAAATTGTCGAAGTTGTTGTTCGTAACCTCAATTGTTCATGACCTGAGGCGTTCGTAATCCGAAGTAACACTGTATTATGAAATTATACCAACCATTTTCTGTTCAACCCTTCTGGTTTATAATTTGAATTATACACAATATCCCAAAGGGCCCTGACCATATCTGGCTTATCGTATACCATCACCCCACCCAGCAGTGTAGATCCAGCCAATAAGTCCATATCTGGCTTATCGTATACCATCACCCCACCCAGCAGTGTAGATCCAGCCAATAAGTCCACATCTGTCTTATCGTACACCATTACCCCACCCAGCAGTGTAGATCCAGCCAATAAGCCCACATCTGTCTTATCGTATACCATCACCCCACCCAGCAGTGTAGATTCAGCCAATAAGCCCACATCTGTCTTATCGTATACCATCATCCCACCCAGCAGTGTAGATCCAGCCAATAAGCCCACATCTGTCTTATTGTATACCATCACCCCACCCAGCAGTGTAGATCCAGCCAATAAGCCTACATCTGTCTTATCGTATACCATCACCCCACCCAGCAGTGTAGATCCAGCCAATAAGCCCACATCTGTCTTATCGTACACCATCACCCCACCCAGCAGTGTAGATCCAGTTAATAAGCCCACCTGCTCCTTTCCCAACACACCAGCATGTCCTGAGGCAGTGGTTCTCAACCGGTGGGGAATCCCCCCCCCCCGGGGAGAATTTTAGGGTTTCCAAGGGGGGGGGGCGGTAATGAAGACCATTTCAAGATCACGTTAATACAAGAACCGATTGCTTGATATTGTTTTTCCCTTCATACTTTACAGTTAAGTACGTCTCATACTTCTAAAATTCATTTTATAAAGTCAGTAGACCCACAAATCATGTTTTATGTGGATGTCTAGACTTGTTTTAGTATGTGCTATTAAATTTACCTTACATTGTAACGTATACTGTGTAGGGGGGGGGGGGATTTTATAGAATAGGAAAGGGGGTGGGGAATGACGTTCTGAAAATACGGTGAAAAGGGGGGGGGGACCACAGGCCAAATTTTTGATAGGAAGTGGGGGAGGGGATGACGTTCTGAAAATATGGTGAAAGGGGGGGGGGGGGGGGACACGGGCCAAAAAAGGTTGAGAAACACTGTCCTAAGAGAAAGATCCAACGGCACCCACTATCTTTGATTTTTTAAATTGTGTAGCTCGTTGTCCTTGGAGGAAGGTGGACTCCACAAGCACACCCTATATATATATCCCTTCTACTTCTATTATATTGCCTGACATATGTCTACACTCCTCCGTTCTGTCTACTTTTCACAATGTCTCACTCTCACTTATTCCCCCCCCCCCCTCTCTCTCTCTCTCTCTCTCTCTCTCTCACATACACCGACAACATTACTTTCCACAATTAATAAAAGATTTATTAATTAAAGGTATGTATGGTGTAGGTATGGATAGTGTTTATGTAGTTGGTATGTTCTTCTAGTGTGGATGCCAGATAAGATGTTGATAGATAGTCTCCGTGTCTTCTCTCGTCTCTTCTCTCGGCTAAAGTACAGGACAGTACATAGATACAAAGGAACGATCTCACCCTGAATGTTCCCTCTGCTTGAGTCTGTATATATATCCGTTTTTTGTAAGGAAAATTGTTCACCACTGTATCACTGTACTTAAACCGATCACTCACTATATATTGTCCGCTTAGACTGAATGTTCTTTGCTCTTTATAACGTTCCTAATTCCATCCTGGAAACAACATCGATTTTCTAGTATTTTCTATTTTGTCCTGTAAAAGTTCTACACTGGATAGTCCTTAATTTGTATAGACACTTGGTATGCGCCTTGCAACTCTTCGATACTGAGTCATTTGAGTCTTTCTATTATGTTACAGGGTCTTCTATTTTCTGTTCTCTGTCATCCTTACTTTTTACGATGACACTTCTCTCTCCTTTCTTATGCACAAGTGTCGTGCGTTATTATTTGAAAGTGCTTTCTTTGGGGTTATCAACACTGATTGATCTTTACCACAGCCCTCTGTGTTATATCTTAGTTGATATGTCCCGCACTGGTATTGGAACCTGTGTAATAAAGATTTAATAATGAGAGCTGTGTCTGCTTAATATTCTTTCCTATGTGAGTGTCTTTTCCTCCAGCCGAAATGAAAAGGCTTCCGAAAAAACCCACTCTGACATAAGATAGAAGATTCACCTAACGTCTATACTATTCCTACTAGTATTTACTTGTACACGCAAAGCATCATCTATTCCCCTATGCTAGAAGATTACTTCACTGTGATTTACCTTATAATTATCCTTGTCTGAATTGGGAGTACCAATGCACAATAGATACACAAACGTTCCTCCGAACGCAGCACCACCCTTTTCATACTCCCTTGTCTCATGGAAATCCAGAATCACACTAAACTTCCACAAAGAAGTGGCCACTCTTTATAGGTCATTTTTGCCGCATAGTCCTTGACCTGGCTTGACACCTCAAGTCAATACCTCATTATCACCGTTAGTGGAAAATTGTTGATCTGAAACTTTTCCGTTATTTATAAAACCCTCATTGTTTTGTTCCTTCACTCTGAGTCATCTAGACCGCAATATGCTGTGGAAATTTTCCTCAGTAACCAATCTCCACACCTCCTTATCAGCCTTAACTCTGGCGGCTCTTTTAACTCTGTTCCCGGTAGTTCACCATCCGCATAATCAGCGCTGACTCCCTCTCCACACACACCTGACACTATCTGGGTTTTTCAATCCTGTCTTTATCACCTGACCGCGATACTGTCCAATAGAGCTGTCTGCCTTTGTCGCAAACCTATTTGTCCCCGCGACAGTTTACCTGTGCTGTCTGCGGGCACTTCCGTATCTTGACCTATAAACACATGCGCCTGGTCACTCAACCCGACATTTCGTTATGTTTGTGACCAGTGACTTAACCTCGTCATCCTACACTCTCGTCGACCTGTGCCGCTGTTATTTCTATGTTAACCGTTAAATCCGTTAACATTGGGGTCATTGACTCCGGTCACACCGTGGTTGGTTATCCTTACTGTTTTGTTTGTTAACCCTTCTCCTACCTGGTTAGTCGGTTTATAAGGTCGTCTATCTGGGAATCATTAACTCTCAGTATTCCACGACATAGGCCCCCTCTTAAGAGATTAGACCGCGTCGAATCTTTCTCACTGTAGATTTGATTCCCCTGATCCACAACCCTAGTCTTCTTCCTCCGGAGCTGGATGTCTGGATAGGAAATCCGCTCCTACATTCTCCTTTCCAGGGATGTATTCCACTGTGAAGTGGTATGGTTGCAGCAACAATGACCATCTCATCAACCTGGCATTGAGTTTCTGTGACGTAGCTAGGAACATCAAGGGTTGATGATCTGACTGGACCGTAAACTGTACTCCGTACAAGTATGGTTGAAATTTGTGTACTGCCCATACGAGTGACAAGCACTCTCTTTCAACAGTAGAATAATTTTTCTCTGCCGGTAGAAGTTTCTTACTGGCATAAGCTACAGGTTTCAAAACTGAAGCATCGTCTATTCCTTCTTGTAATAAGGCTGCTCCAATTCCGATCCCACTTGCATCTGTTCTTAGCACAAATGGCTTTGTGAGGTCTGGGAGTTGTAGAACTGGCTTGTTCACCAACGCCTCCTTTAATTGACTGTAGGTTTCCTCACATTCTGGCGTCCATATAACTGTATCTGGAAGTCCCTTTTTTAAGGTTTCTGTTAATGGATTTCCCAGTTCGGTAAAATGAGGAATGAACTTTTGATAAAATCCACACAATGATAGGAAGGATCTTATATCTTTCTTTGTTTTAGGCCTCGAAGCTCGCCTGACTTTTTCCAGGTTTTTCTCCTCCGGGACAATTTTCCCGGGAGTGATGGTATGACCTAGAAATTCAAGAGTTTGGTAACCAATCATGCACTTGGTTGGTCGCGCGGTAAGCCCTGCTTCCCGGAGCCTATCGAAAACTCTCTCTAAGGATCCCAAATGGTCATCTAATCTGTCACTGGCAATAAGTATATCATCCATGAATGAGATAATGGCCGGGTCACGTAGAGGATCCAACAACGCTCTCATCATACGAGTAAACACACTAGGCGCATTACTGAGTCCAAAAGGCATGACATTGAACTCATAGTGTCCATTAAGTGTACTGAAAGCCAGCAGAGGTCGAACTTCTGGTTTGACCGGGATCTGATAATAACCCCTACTCAGATCTACTTTAGAGAAGTACTTGGCCTTATGGAGCCTGGCGAATAACTGGGTTGGATTCGGCAACGGTTCCACTTGGAACTCGGTATGACTATTCAAAAGTCTATAGTCAATACACAACCGGTGTTCTCCACTCTGTTTGCGTAACAACACCACTCCAGCATTATATGGGGATGTGGATGGTGCAATCACCTCATCCTCCAACAGTTTCTGTATCTCCTCCTCCAACGCCTTCTCTTTAGCAAAGGGCACTGGGTAGATTTTTTGGCGGACCGGATCCTGCGTGGTTAAGGTCATCTCGAACTCGACCAGCTCCGTCCGTCCTGGTTTATCCGTCAGGATCTGCTTATGGGATTTGAGAACCTGGGCAATCTCTTCCCTCTCTTGGAGAGTCAGATCAGGGTTCACCTGTACTTCCCGATAAGTTTCCTGGTTTATTAGAGGATACTCCCTCCCCTCATCTGGTCCGGTTTCAGTCTCCACTGCTACCGCCATTGCCATGAGATGGGCTGCTCCTTCCCCGGTTCTTTCTTCATATTTTCTCAAGAGATTAATATGAAAAATCTTCGACTTTCCCCGGATCCGTATTTGATAGTTGGTTCTGGATACCATCCTTTCCACGGGAAATGGTCCTTGCCATCCTATCTCCAGTTTGTTGGTTCCCGTTGGGAGTAACAACAAGACTTTGTCTCCCACCTCAAGAGCTCTGTCTCTAGACCTACGGTTATAGTACTCCGCATGTCTCTTTCTGGCCTTTCTCAAGTTTCGAGTCGTCCAGCGCCCAGCCCGTGTGAAGTTTTTCCTTCAGTTCCTCCACGTATTTGTACGAGGAGATCACCTCTTCTGAAGTTTCTTCCTCCGTCCAACTCCTCAATAAAGCTTCCAATGGTCCCTTGATTGGTCGACCAAACAGCAGAGTTGCTGGCGGTACTCCTGTTGAGCCATGTGGCACTTCCCTATAAGCAAAAAGGGCTGCCGGGATGTATTCATCCCACCTATCAGGTTTTTCCTGGGCCAATTTCCTGAGCATTGTCATCAACGTGCCGTTGAAACGCTCTACTTGTCCATTAGCTTGAGGGTGGTAAGGACTGGTATGTATATGGTTGGAGTGGAACACCCCAAATACCTCCTCCATGAGTTTCCCACAAAACTGTGACCCATTATCCGTCAGAATCTGATTAGGGAAGCCTAATCTGGTAAAAGCCTCCATCAATGCATCAGCCACTCTTTTCGAGTCAATGGTTGACAATGGTATGGCTTCACTCCACATTGAACAGCAATCCACCATGGTGAGGATATACATGTTCCTCTTCTTGGTCCTAGGAAGAGGACCCACGATGTCGATAGCTACCCTCTCGAAAGGAGAGTTCATAATGGGCATTTCACCTAACACCACCGGCGCTGTCCAGTGTTTCGGTGCCACCCGCTGGCACTCTGGGCATGACTTTACATACCGACTCACATCTCCCGTCAATCCTGGCCAATAATAATGACAGGAAATCCGCTGCATGGTGGCGGCGATACCCATGTGTCCGCTGAACGAAATGGTATGCCCCATCTGAAGAATTTGGGAACGGTAGGCCTTCGGGACTACCAATTGACCGTGTAAGTTGTCTCCCCTTCCTGCTCTCCGGTAGAGTAGCCGATTCTTCATGTAGTACTGTCCTCGTTTGGGTGGAACAGCACTCTTCTGCAACTTCTTATAGCAAGGACGTAAATTATCATCCTCACTCTGGGCAGTTCGTAACTCCCCTGGCATTGGGTTTGAGATCCTTGTCTCTGCCTGATCCGTTTCCTTCTGAGAGCGTGTCTGCATAGCTCCCATGTGAATTGGTTCCTTTGGCATTCCCAAAAAGACATACCGGCAACCTAGGATGACTGGAAATATGGGATCAGTCAATACAGCGGCCTTGATTGTGCCGGTGACGTATCTTGGCCGAATCTCCACTTGAGCAATGGGTAACCTTAATGGCCACAGCACTCTTAGTCGCAGGCTGTATCTCCATGGTCTCCCCTGTGAGTTGTTCTGAGGATACTAGATCCGCAGAAATCACCGCTTCCCCATTCAGTCCAGTATCATATAAACATTTGACTGGTTGTCCATTCACCTCAATCAATTCCACCACCGAGGGTCTTCCTTGGTCCGGAATGTCTTCCTCCTCCTCGACTTTTCCCTGGGAATCCTCGATGGGTTCCTCGAGGCGTGTTTCGAAGGGACCGTCATTTGCCTTGCCTCGGCATTCTGCAGTCGTATGGGTTTTCGACCTGCAGTGTGTGCACCATGTTCTCTTCCATGCTTTCCGGGTGCTCTCTTTTGTCCGAGCTTCTTCGCCGACCTCAGCCATTGTCTGTGATCACCTTCTTATGATTCACTTGGCATGCCGCGAAGTAAGGGTTTTTCGGTTTCGATCTGCAGTCTTTGGTATTGTGAGAAGGGCGACTTGCAAAACGAGCACCACTTCTCCGACCACGGTCGTTTTGCGGGAGAATTCAAGGTGTTCTTGGTTCCTTCCTTCACCTTCTCGGAACTCTCCGTTGACGTCTTTTTATAAGGTTCCACTTTGGTTTCTTTTCCGTTCTTCGATTTCTTTCGGTCTTGTTTTTCCTGACCTTTTGTGGGCGTACTTAGTTCCGCAGCTTCACCATGTACTTCCACGAACCTTTCCGCCAGCTTAGTCACAGCCTCAATCCGTTCCGCCCCTTGTTCTCCCAAGAAGGTTCTGAGAGGTTTCGACATTTGCTTGCGCATCTGGTCGACTACCATCATCTCTTCCAGACTCTCATACTCCCTCTTGAATTCAGCCAAATCTATCCATTTTTGGAGGTAGGCTTTCAGCCTTAAACTATAGGCAGCGAATAGCTCTCCCGGCTCTCGTCTGGACGATCTAAACTTCTTCCTATATGTTTGTGCTGTGATTTCGTAATGTTTCATTAACGCGGCTTTTAGCTCGTCGTAGTTGTTTTCCTGACCAGGTGGTAGGCGTGTGTACACTTCGAAACCCGAACCCCTGAGTCCCTGGGATATCTTAAGAGCCCATTTACTCCTATCCAGTCCCATAGCGATTGCCATTGTCTGAAAGCGTTGAAGATATTGATCAATTTTCTCTTTGCCCTCTTCGTAGATCGCTAGAGGGAACTTCATAGCATGGTAGCTATGTCCCCCTACTGGTGTTGAGCCAGAGAGAGAGGAACCTCCCACTGCTCCCTCCATTTCTCCACTAGATTGCATCTTGAGCTCAAGTTCCCGCATCCGGTACTCGTGCTCCCTTTTCTGAGCTTCTTGCTCTGCCTCCCATTTCTTAGCCGCTTGCTCAGATTCAAATTTCTTAGCCGCTTGCTCAGCTTCAAATTTCTTGGCCGCCTGCTCAGCTTCAAATTTCTT
Source organism: Cepaea nemoralis (assembly GCA_014155875.1). Classification (NCBI taxonomy): domain Eukaryota; kingdom Metazoa; phylum Mollusca; class Gastropoda; order Stylommatophora; family Helicidae; genus Cepaea; species Cepaea nemoralis. Next base: position 317,364 of record JACEFZ010015653.1, on the reverse strand, counting down.
CAATTCTAACTCAGCTTTTCTATCCTCCCTTTCTGCTTGACGAAGCTCCCTCTCCACCTCCTGAACATAGTCCGTTAGGGCCGAACCCGCCAAACCTATTTCTTCTCCTTTGGCCCTAAGTTCTGCTGTAGTTAATTTAGGAGTGGCCATCGTTACAGAAAGTAAGTCAGTAGGTAGAATAAGGACACGACTCGACAGTAAAGTATTACTCCTAATATAAGTTAAATATATCTATATATATCAATTTCCTTATGTCTATCTAATAATTAAGTATTTATCTACTTTACCACACAGTACATCACAACCACTCTCTCATCCACAAGAGGAGATATAGGATCTAGACTTATGTAGACGTGTAACTGTGTGACTTAGATAGGTAATGTGTCTTATCACCTATCCACATTCACCCTGTCTGGATCTTTCACCCTGTAAGGTCCCCAACCTAAAGGTAATAGCACCATATACCCAGTGGACGTCCTTCCAGTAAAAGTCAGCAATATGTATTTGAAGTACCTCGCTGGGTAGGTGTCCAGCTTGCACTCCAGTAAATGTAGGTATTATGTTGTACCCCGCTGCTCCCACCAATTAATGTAGCTCGTTGTCCTTGGAGGAAGGTGGACTCCACAAGCACATCCTATATATATATATATATATATATATATATATATATATCCTTTCTACTTCTATTATATTGCCTGACATATGTCTACACTCCTCCGTTCTGTCTACTCTTCACAATATCTCACTCTCACTTATTCCCCCCCCCCCTCTCTCTCTCTCTCTCTCTCTCACATACACCGACAACATTACTTTCCACAATTAATAAAAGATTTATTAATTAAAGGTATGTATGGTGTAGGTATGGATAGTGTTTATGTAGTTGGTATGTTCTTCTAGTGTGGATGCCAGATAAGATGTTGATAGATAGTCTCCGTGTCTTCTCTCGTCTCTTCTCTCGGCTAAAGTACAGGACAGTACATAGATACAAAGGAACGATCTCACCCTGAATGCTCCGTCTGCTTGAGTCTGTAGATATATCCGTTTTTTGTAAGGAAAATTGTTCACCACTGTATCACTGTACTTAAACCGATCACTATATATTGTCCGCTTAGACTGAATGTTCTTTGCTCTTTATAACGTTCCTAATTCCATCCTGGAAACAACATCGATTTTCTAGTATTTTCTATTTTGTCCTGTAAAAGTTCTACACTGGATAGTCCTTAATTTGTATAGACACTTGGTATGCGCCTTGCAACTCTTCGATACTGAGTCATTTGAGTCTTTCTATTATGTTACAGGGTCTTCTATTTTCCGTTCTCTGTCATCCTTACTTTTTACGATGACACTTCTTTTCTCTCCTTTCTTATGCACAAGTGTCGTGCGTTATTATTTGAAAGTGCTTTCTTTGGGGTTATCAACACTGATTGATCTTTACCACAGCCCTCTGTGTTATATCTTAGTTGATATGTCCCGCACTGGTATTGGAACCTGTGTAATAAAGATTTAATAATGAGAGCTGTGTCTGCTTAATATTCTTTCCTATGTGTGTCTTTTCCTCCAGCCGAAATGAAAAGGCTTCCGAAAAAACCCACTCTGACATAAGATAGAAGATTCACCTAACGTCTATACTATTCCTACTAGTATTTACTTGTACACGCAAAGCATCATCTATTCCCCTATGCTAGAAGATTACTTCACTGTGATTTACCTTATAATTATCCTTGTCTGAATTGGGAGTACTAATGCACAATAGATACACAAACGTTCCTCCGAACGCAGCACCACCCTTTTCATACTCCCTTGTCTCATGGAAATCCAGAATCACACTAAACTTCCACAAAGAAGTGGCCACTCTTTATAGGTCATTTTTGCCGCATAGTCCTTGACCTGGCTTGACACCTCAAGTCAATACCTCATTATCACCGTTAGTGGAAAATTACTGATCTGAAACTTTTCCGTTATTTATAAAACCCTCATTGTTTTGTTCCTTCACTCTGAGTCATCTAGACCGCAATATGCTGTGGAAATTTTCCTCAGTAACCAATCTCCACACCTCCTTATCAGCCCCAACTCTGGCGGCTCTTTTAACTCTGTTCCCGGTAGTTCACCATCCGCGTAATCAGCGCTGACTCCCTCTCCACACACACCTGACACTATCTGGGTTTTTCAATCCTGTCTTTATCACCTGACCGCGATACTGTCCAATAGAGCTGTCTGCCTTTGTCGCAAACCTATTTGTCCCCGCGACAGTTTACCTGTGCTGTCTGCGGGCACTTCCGTATCTTGACCTATAAACACATGCGCCTGGTCACTCAACCCGACATTTCGTTATGTTTGTGACCAGTGACTTAACCTCGTCATCCTACACTCTCGTCGACCTGTGCCGCTGTTATTTCTACGTTAACCGTTCAATCCGTTAACATTGGGGTCATTGACTCCGGTCACACCGTGGTTGGTTATCCTTACTGTTTTGTTTGTTAACCCTTCTCCTACCTGGTTAGTCGGTTTATAAGGTCGTCTATCTGGGAATCATTAACTCTCAGTATTCCACGACAAATTGAAGCATGCCACACTGTACGAAGCATGCCTGTCTTCGCCCTTCTCAGCACGCTCTATGAGCCTATTTCAATAACGACATGTATTCGATGTTTGCCCTCCAGCCAGTAGAACGCCGCAGTGACACTTCCATTCTCAGACTAAAAAGTTCTGGTATCATATGCTAGGCTCTCCTGCACTAAACACCGTCCATTAACCATCGCTATTAACACCCAGGCACTTCTTTTGCCTCTTAGCACACAGGCATCAGTGTAGATGATGAGCGTGAATTGTCGTGTATCAATTGTTAAACTGGCCAGTTCATACACTCCCATTCAAATTTGAATATTATATATATACACACACGCGCGCGTACACACGCACGCGCGCACGCACGCACGCACACACACACACATATATATATATATATATATATATATATATATATATATATATATAAGACCCATTTTCCTCTACTTCAGGGGTTCTTGGTATGTGGTGCCAATCCCAGATTATTATTAAGTGTCCAATCGCCAGCTGATATCTTACAACTAAAGGAAGAAAGGTAAGTAGGTGCGTAGGTAGGTAAATATGTAGGTAGGCGTGTAGGCAGGTAGGTAGGTAGGCTGTCATGTACAAGGTAGGGTAGGTATGTAGGTAGGTATGTAGGTAGGTAGGCAGGTTGGTAGATAGGCAGGCAGTAGGTAGGTAAGTAAGTAGGTAGGCATGTAGCTAGTTAGATAGTAGGCAGATAGGTAGGCATAAAGTTAGATAGGTAGATAAGGAGATAGATAGGCAGGCAGGCAGCATTTAGGTAGGTAGCTAGTAGATTAGTAGTAGGTAGGTAGGTAGACCGGTAGGCAGTATATACGTAGGTATGTAAGTAAGTAGGTAGGCATATAGTTAAGTATTTGAGGAAACATATGTTTAAGCCAACAAACTGATTGATAAATTATACGATAACGACAGAAAATAATCAGCCAACAAAGCGTAAGAGTTCACCACTTTCCAGAACGAAAGATCTTTAATTTGATCCGGGATCACGGATGTGGCCTCGCCGCCTTGCCGCGCTTCATATGCTCATGTGTCTGTGAGAAAATGTCTCTGTCGTGACGTTTCTCCCGTCCCCAGGCCATATCTAACGCTTCAATAATCTTTGATTTTGGAAACGAGTATTTTCTCTAATAAAATGAAATCCCTATTTTGTGGGACTTCCGTCCGGCTCTCGCCCCAAGCGCAGATTGGCTGTAGCGCACTCGCGAGAAAAAGGACTTTATTCACATGAAAACACAGACAATGCGGACTTGCTGTATTCTCAACTCATGCTGTCCCTGTCGGTTCTACATTCACAAATCTGACTTTAACCGCTTTTGTTGTTGAGTAGACGATTGTTCAGTGATTAGTAAAGAGCATCGCCATTGCACCCCGGACATGACCATAGGTGCTCATACTCCTCCTTAACATCTCCGCCAGCGTATATCGACTGATAGTACCAACTAGACAAGGTTGTCTAGTTATTTATTATGTCTTGTGGTCTTTCCCCACACAGTTATTACCTTAGCTCCGTGTGGACTAATGACTTGAGCTCTTTCTGTTCCAGGTTTACTGTTTGTGTCCCAGACAGGTAACTGTAGGTCTTACTGTCAAGGACAGTCACTTTAACTCTTTCTGTCAAAGGCAGTTAACTGTAGTTCCTTCTATCACAGACAGGTAAATTTAATTCCTTCTGTCACAGACAGTTAACTGTAGTTCTTTCTATCACAGAAAGTTAAATTTAGTCCCTTCTGTCACAGACAGTTAACTTTAGCTCTTTCTGCCACAGACAGTTAACTTTAGTTCCTTCTGTCACAGACAATTAACTTTAGCTCATTCTGTCACAGACAGTTAACTTTAGCTCTTTCTGTCACAGACAATTAACTTTAGTTCCTTCTGTCACAGACAGTTAACTTTAGTTCGTTCTATCACAGACAGTTAACTGTAGTTCGTTCTATCACAGACAGTTAACTGTAGTTCGTTCTATCACAGATAGTTAACTGTAGTTCCTTCTATCACAGACAGTTAACTTTAGTTCGTTCTATCACAGACAGTTAACTGTAGTTCGTTCTATCACAGATAGTTAACTGTAGTTCGTTCTATCACAGACAGTTAACTGTAGTTCGTTCTATCACAGACAGTTAACTTTAGTTCGTTCTATCACAGACAGTTAACTGTAGTTCGTTCTATCACAGACAGTTAAATTTAGCTGTCCGGGAAGGTTAATCCGGTCAACAAATGCCCGCAGAAGTCGGTTATGTCGGCCTAACTGAGCAAGAATGCAACTGTGCTGTAAACAGGCACAACACAATCACGTCCAAAAAAGCTCCCCTGATGAACGCAGAAGAAGAAGGAGATATGAGGAGGAAATGGAGGAAGGTCAGGAGATAGGAGTGTTTGGTGTGAGTTAGGGGGAGGGGGGGTGATGCTCTAATTGAGTATGGGTTGAGTTTAGTTGAATCCAGAACCAACATCACAGCACTCGGGGCATTCCCATACGTGCTACGTCCTCAGATTCAACAGCCAGCGAAGAGTCCCGATGATTATGGTATTAGCTGCCGTCTGATTATGCGTCCGACTGGCCTTTCCTCGGAGTACTGATTGTCGGCCAGATCCTCTGGTCACTCCCTGGTGAACCAGTCTCTCCAGACTATGATAGAGTATATATGGCAGAAATAGACGACAGTATAAGGAGTATCATATGTGTTATCTATTTAAAAGTACTAAATTCCTGTATTCTTTTCCTTTCTTAATATGATTGCTTTCTGCCATTGAACTAGCACCTTGTCGTCTTGACAGACGAAAGCTTGTTACATTGTGCTTAACAAAAAGGCACGAAACTACAACCCATGGCGGTAAGCAAATGTGAATGATCAGACAAATTCGCGCGGTAAATGTTCGTCCACAATGTATGTGTGTGAATACACAGTCGTTTCCACCATCGCACACCATCTGACGTCTCACACGCTCAGTGTGTGACCTATCTGCAGTCATTTTCTCCTTTGTCTTTAATCCATTTATGATCTTTTCCCTTCATGTAACGCATTCAGCGGTGACTTGCTCCCGAGGTCAAGGCATGTATCAGTCATGTCCCTCTTACATACATATTTTCTGTCATAGACAAATGCTACACATCTCCTAGAATTGAAGAGTTAACTAACTCAAGGTAATTAACACAGCCATAGCTGGAGTTTTAAACCAGGAGATAACACACCAACGAATTTTTTTTATCCAAATACCGATTGCGAAAAAGAGTTAACACGCCAAAGAAAAAGTCACCGCCGACATGCCTAAGGTCTACCGGCAAGGTCCTTTCTTTCGCGAAGAGACAATCAGACGTGTTCCTAGCGAATGATTCTGAACTCCTAACCAAAGCCACGCGCGGAGCGAAAATTAACGCTATCTGTAATAGTAATAAGAGGCCGGATATTAGCGGCCATTAGCGCGAGATTGCAGGGTTGCTGGGCCTGTAACGAGTGCCAATTGTCCGCCACTCGGGGTCACCTCTCTAATTATAATAAATGCTGTAGGAAAGGAAAGGGGGGCACATAGAAATACACGAATCTTTGCGAGTTATTTTCTGTTATTCTTTGTGTGGCGCATTTCTGAAAGAGGAAATTTTCGCCAATTATATATTGGTATTTGCTAAATATTGTTCAGCTGTCAACTTGGTATACATATCACGGCGGACTGGAAAGGCGGGATTAATTACTGTAATTCATTTGAATACTTTTAGTTGGAAATGTCATGGGGTATAATGCGGATATAAATATTATAGGCTTATGGGGGTGTGTTGATGCGGTGGAGTGTTTGGCAAGGGTTTGCGGAGTACACTCGTACGGGTGAGGCTGGTAGAATATGCCAGTATGAGAGGGAACGCCTTGAGTTATACCGGGAATTCCGATCGTCAGAAGTGGATACTGTTGCGCCATGGGATGTCGAGACGATGACGCACCACAGTATGGGTTCGCACTGGTCATGACCTCACTTCTGCCCTCGTCCTGGACAGACATGTGAGTCTCTTCACCATCACTTGTGTGTGAATCCTGGGCAGATACTAATCTCTATTCACCTCCACATGAATATGTATTCTGGACAGACATTAGTGTCTCTTCACCTCTGCGTGTGAATTCTGGGCAGATACTAATCTCTCTTCACCTGCACGTGAGTATGTATTCTTGGTAGACATTAATGTCTCTTCACCTCTGCTTGTGTATTCTGGGAAGATACTAATCTCTCTTCCCCTCCACGTGTAGTATCCTGGTCAGATACTAGACTCTTCCTCTCCACGTGAATATGTATTCTTCGCAGACAGTAGAGTCTCTTCACCTCCACCTGAGTGTGTATTCTGGGCAGACATTAATGTCTCCTTAACTCCTCGTGGGTATCTGGGGCAAAACACAACGAAGCCTGCCAAGGTCATAAACTGCGAGATTTGCAAACGAATCACAGCAATGTTCCAGTGTGGTGGTAGGCAGTCAGCACACAATTGTTGCAACCCCCCCCCCCCCTTTTCGAGAGCTTACTGCCATGCTCGAATCACCATCTTGCTTGCCTGCCGAGTTGAACGCATGTCGTCACCAGTCCCCAGTTCTTGACATGTATGCCACACTGTTGGATATCCTCGAAAGCTGGGTCGAATACTGAAGTTCAATTCTCGAGTTGGGCTATGCCCAGCGAGAGAATTTATCCCCGGAGCAGCTTTCTTCTCAGCTTCTCTGGGCATCGGGTTCGAGTTTGTTGACAATGGAATATCTCCAACACGGGATGTCTAATCCCAGACAGTCAGTACGTCCTGTTGTTACATCCAAATATACCTCTCTCAGATGTGAAGTTTCAATACCTGCCTGGCATATCCCTCTGGTTACTAAGCTCTCAGAGGGGATGCAGAGCTGTATACCACAGTCCCTGTGGAGATGTTACTTTAGAGCCGGTCGGTAGGAAACTCTACCAGAACCTCACTCGCAAACACGCAGGCCTTTAAAAGCGGCCCAACTCCCATGCACCGGATATAATCGTTGCAACCCAGTCTTCTTCCAGCTCACCGTCTACGTCTCGATTTTTTAATTTTTTTTTTGGTGATTCATCCATTTCATTTTTAAAGCTTTACTGCAATTCCCCTTTTTCCAGTGTTAATCATCCCCCCCCCCCTCTCCATGAACTGCTACTAACTGTTTCCCCTTTCATCTTCGTAGCCTTTCAAAGTTTTGTCGATATTTACAGTCAGTGTGTTAAAATTCTCTCATGTAGTTGCGTCGGTGTATGTCTGTTTTTTTCTGTGCTGACGAAGGCGTTAGCCGCAATGTCCACTTTGTTACTTGTGGTCGTGCTCTAGTAAAGCTTACTATCTTCTTCTGTGTGTGTGTGTGTGTGTGTGTGTGTGTGTGTGTGTGTAGAGAGAGAGAGAGAGAGAGAGAGAGAGAGAGAGAGAGAGAGATGAAGATTGATTGATTGATTGATTGATTGATTGATTGATTGATTGAACTTTATTTTCAAAGGGTAACAAATGGGGCACACAGGCCAATCTTACATTCGGAGCTTTCAATCACTCATCTTTCGTTCATCAATAGTGCATGATACATAGGGAAAAACATTGTCAAATAAATGTTGTAAACATAAATAATGCATATTACCATGTTATGAGAGAGAAAGAGAAAGAAAGAGAGAGAGAGAGAGAGAGAGAGAGAGAGAGAGAGAGAGAGAGAGAGAGAGAAAGAAAGAAAGAAAGAAAGAAAGAGAGAGAAAGATAGGTAGAGAGAGAAAGAGAGGTAGAGAGATATATAGAGAGGGAAAGAGAGAGATCAAGAAAGAGAGAGAAAAAGAGGTAGATAGAGAGAAAAAGTGAGAGAGAACGAGAGAGACATAGAGAAAGAATGAGAGAGAGAAAGATATATATATATATATATATATATATATATATATATATATATATATATATATATATATATATATATATATATATATATATATATATAGAGAGAGAGAGAGAGAGAGAGAGAGAGAGAGAGAGAGAGAGAGAGATTACTTCATTGTATTTTTAACGGTTTCTGCAGGTCCCCTGTATTCCAGTATTACTTTTTCATAGGTCTCCCCAACGAGCTATATTCATCTTTGGCATTACTATACACCATCCTATGGATCAGCTCGCTTGATGACACAACTACAACATGTGCCTCCCGGGTGTCATCAAATCCCTCTCTACCAATCCGTCGCGTTGAGCCTACGATATAACATTGGTGGAACTTCGGTAAAGCTGTGACAATGTACACAATGTAAATTAATACGAAGTAATGCAGCTTTACAGAAGAAAATTACGGAAAACATGAGGCTTTGCGGCGACTAGCCTTCATCAGCAAACAAATACACAGAACACAACATATACACACTGGGAAAACAACGCTGCGATTACATGATGGTATAATAACTGAATAACCACAACATGGGACTACTAGATAAGCAGCATATTGTTTTCAATGTTTTAAGTTTTTTTTTTTTCATTGTTTTCATTTTGTTTTTCATCTTACCATTTTTCTCATTCGGTTATTATGCCTTAATGTGATCACTTTAGTGACTTCCCCGTGTCTGCATGTTGTGTTTTTGTTTGCTGATGAGGGCTAGTTGCCGCAACGTCCTATGCTTTCCGTATTTATGTTCTGTAAAGCTGCATTACTTCGTGTTATTTTATATTGTTCACGTAAGCCTACGATAGAGTACACATTTCACGGCGTTAAATTACAGGTCATCATTGCAGCCTTCGAAATTGGTGACACACGCAGCCTTGTTTTTATTCCAACAAATAGCATTTGGGCTAAGATACTTGTACAGCCTACAACACTGCAGATCACGATGGACTTGGGAACAATCCATCATTAGGGAGTCAGGTTTCGCATCCAAATGTTTGCACGTATCCCGGAAGAGCACAAATAAATACCATGTATTCAGAACGCGGCAACCGCGACATGGTCGAGTCCGCCATTAGTCGAGATTAAACGCGCATGTTGCGAAAATATTTGTAGTTTTGATTAATGCGGATACACGATTCAGTAGGATTCGCGCTCTCTCTCTCTCTCTCTCTCTCTCTCTCTCTCTCTCTCTCTCTCTCTCTCTCTCTCTCTCTCTCTCTCTCTCTCTCACACACACACACGCACGCACGCACACACACACACACACACACACGCACGCACGGTAAAGTCATTAAGTAACAAGAATAATATTACACAGTGCATGGAATAGTATTTTTCTACATATCCTTTTTACAGGACATTGCTGTCAACACCAGCATTTTACTGCTGTTTTTGATGTCTTGGCAAGTTTTACGTTCATTAGTGTGCCATTGCTTTCTGAACGACCGGCTCCCATACCAACTCGTTAAAACCCAACGCAACGTTATCTGCTGCCAAATCGGTCGCAGCTGTGTTTCGAATGTGGGTAAGCGGGATTACGAATCGCGTCCGTAAGCCTTTCGCCACGGAGCGGGCATGGATGGACAACATAAAATCCCTTTTCAGAACACAAATTAGCACTTGAGCAATACCCCACACGAGGGTCGTTGCAACGCCCTTCAAATTACATGCAATTTTAAACAAATATATAAATATTACAAACACCACTGAAGAGAACCAGTAAAACAATCTTTAATCTCCGCACATAATCCAAGATATCACATGTTTAACACATTAAAGGCCGGCTCCATGGCCGAGGGGTTAGCAGCTTTCTCCGCTAACCCCGAATACTCTCGTCACGTGACGCGACGAGAATTAGCAGTGGTTCGAATCGCAAAAGTGTCTTATGAGAGTATGGAGCCGGTCGCTCAGAAAGTCGTGGCGTGCTGATGAGCGTAATCTAGCCTAGGAATCAACATACAGCTGAAAGATGCTGGTGTTGACCGCAATATCCTGAAACAGGATGGAAACGCGAAAAAAAAACAAAAAAACACATTAAAGATAGGAGATACTGATTAATGCTAATGTGGCACTGGTAAAATGACAGCTATGCGTGTCTAACGTGCAGAATAGTGAAAACTATTTTGGTTTTCACATTTGAAGACTCCATGAAGGTGTCAACAAGCTCAAGTTAGCTGCTGCTTTCTTGGGTATATTCATGCTGACGTCTGAAGGTGTGTGAAGAAGAAGAAGAAGAAGAAGAAGGAGGAGGAGGAGTAGGAGGAGCAGCAGCAGAAGAAGAAGACACTGACCCTGTCGTGGAGCGATGACAGGGCGAACGGCCGGGGAAGAAGCTTGCTTCTATCACACTTTTAAGGTTTTCATTTGAAGCACCCTCCTACTATGCGTTTTGACCTTGTATGCAAATGATTCAAAGTATAGCAACCCTTTTTTGTTTGTGCTTTCGTCTACACAGTTAAAGGTGACATCACACCTTCCCAAAAGCATTGCACGGCCTCCCATGCCAGCAGTGATGCTGATGATGCAGACACGCCGCCCAAGATCAAACAGAGGCGGTCAAGGACCAATTTTAGCCTGGAGCAGCTGAATGAGCTGGAGCGTCTGTTTGACGAGACACATTACCCAGACGCCTTCATGAGGGAGGAGCTGAGCCAGAGGTTGGGGCTGTCTGAAGCTCGAGTCCAGGTAACGTCTTTGTCTTTCTGTTGTTGTTGTTGTTGTGTTGTTGTTGTTGTTGTTGTTGTTGTGAACCCAATGGCACTTGATTTCTGTGCTTCGGCCTAATGCCGCGTAGTAAGACGTGCAGGTATGCACGTATCATGCGTCAGGTCTTAATAAGATATTTCTGAGCTACCGTGTGACAGTAGACGGTACTATCTGCTTTCTGTTAGCGCTGAATGTTGGGTGGCGCTCACCAAACCCGACACCCCACATTGTGCAGTTGGGAGGGTAGAAGCCTTACCCTAGTGCGAGGAAATGCAACCTAAAGACTACATGTCATGGCAGGGCAGACCAGGCCATATGCCTTGGTCGGCAACTGGTCGAAGATGGAAGCTCCTACAGGCGGACAGTAAGTGTATTGCTTTGCTGATCCGGCAGCTTCTGCAGCTGTCCTTTTCCAGAGGTATTGGTGTCACCTTTCCTCCGGAGTAAACTAAACAGGTCGAGAGAGGGATCATGCTGCATGGGCAACACATGGTCTCTAACTTTCGCCATGGCTGTGTGTTATGTAGAGGTATAACTCCATTTTACAAACTATCGTCTGTATAGAGGGCAGGGTTGCCAGTCCATGCATCCATCAGTTGCCGAGATGTTCTATGGGAAGTGTTGCTTCTATCTGACTTTGGTGGCGTCTCTGTGACGAAGTGTTACACCGCCTGCCCCGCGCTCGGGAGGTTGTGGATTCGATTCCGGGCTACTTAACTTAGTTCACGAGTGTATTTTTTATTTTCGGAGACTCCTAGGAATCGTGGCTGGAGCTACGGAATTCGTGCTTTACGTGATGCTGCCTGGACTGAGTTTAGAGATCATGTGTTGCCCATGCAGTATGATCCCTCTCTCAGCCTGCCTAGTTCACTCCAGAGAAAAGACAACACGTCTGGAAAAAGACAAGCTGCAGAAGCTACCGGATCAGCACAGCCATTTGGGATTAAACCCGGTGCAATGAAGTCGCTTATCTTACCTTTTAAACAATGGCTTTTGTGGACGTAAGAATCTCCTGGTATCTGTAAGAGCTGGACTTTCAAAGAGTTGATGTCCACCAGTCCCATATGGATATGTACACGCAGCCACCTGCAAGTGAGCCGTGGTTGTTTTGCTGTACAGACAGCTGTAGTTATTTTGCTGTACAGACAGCCGTGGTTGTTTTGCTGTACAGACAGCTGTAGTTATTTTGCTGTACAGACAGCCCGTGGTTGTTTTGCTGTACAGACAGCTGTGGTTGTTTTGCTGTACAGACAGCTGTGGTTGTTTTGCTGTACAGACAGCCGTGGTTGTTTTGCTGTACAGACAGCTGTAGTTATTTTGCTGTGTAGACAGCTGTGGTTGTTTTGCTGTACAGACAGCTGTGGTTGTTTTGCTGTACAGACAGCTGTGGTCGTTTTGCTGTAAAGACAGCCGTGATTGATTTGCTGTGCAGACAGCTGTGGTTGGTTTGCTGTACAGACAGCCATGGTTGTTTTGCTGTGCAGACAGCTGTGGTTGTCTTGCTGTGCAAACAGCTGTAGTTGTTGTGCTGTACAGACAGCTGTACTTGTTTTGATGTACTGAGATTTACGTTTGCCGTAGTGGAGTTCGTTGTAAGGTATGTACACTGTTCCTGTGTTTAGTATCTCACTTGTTCGCAGGAGTTAACACCTAAATGCTTCTATTTCCTATAAGCTGAATATTAGGTACGTTTCAGGAAATCACTGGTCCCACCGTCAGCTGAAATTTAGTATACATCTGACACGCACCTCCAAAGCGGAGAAGAGGGTGGTGATGTGAAAGAGAAGAAGAAGAAAAAGAGGAGGAGGAGGAGAAAGATGGGGAGGAAAAATCAGTGTGCTCAAAAGTATTATGTTTTTTTTTTTAAAACTGCTTTGCTAATAGTTACATTTTATTAATATTATATATATTTTATTTTGGTTTTAACTCATCATGGACATTATCATGTGCCGTGCCCATAAACGTGAGTGGGCATGGTTCGCCATCACACAATATCAAATTCTTGAGTCAAATGTGTAAATGTACTGATAATGTACTTTACCCAAGCCATCCAGGTGTTCATTATTTGTGTCTACCCTTGCTCTTTTCCCATGAAGTTTGTCAGTTGTCACTAAGTTGTCATGAGTATTTCTCCTCATAGCATGTCCAAACAATCTTGACCGTCTAATTTCTCTGATCATTTCACGGTTTTCACGCGTTTCTCGAAATCCTGTCTTATTCGTTTATGTGCCCGCCCATGCTGTTCTTGGCATTTTCCCAAGAGTTGTGTTGAGTCAAGAACCGATATCACAGCACTCACAACATGCCTATGAGTACTTCGTCCTTATCTGCAACAGGTAGCGAAGCGTCCCAGTACTAACGATTTTCTTTTGTGGATCGCATATCCCCTTTACAGGACATCGCTGTCAACATCAGCATCTTTCAGCTGATTGTTGATTTCTTGGCAAGATTACGCTCAGAAGTTTGCCATTGCTTTTTGCGCGACCGGCTCACATACCCCGCAAGTTACCGACGCGGCGAGAGCCGCTACCGATTCTCGCGAACGTCACGTTACTCACTGATGAGTATACGGGATTACATAGAAAGATGTACACCCCTAGCCCATGGAGTCCGGCAGTACTAATGATACCAGTAGCAATTTGATTATGTGTTCGCCTGGTCTTTCCTCGGAGTCCTGAGTGTCGACCAGAACGCCTGGTCACTCCCCGCAGCGCTATTATCTCCAGATCATAGTGAATTTATCTGCTCTTCTGCATCATACTCACAATTCGAAAGGACCCAGACTACATCTACCATATCACACACCAGTACCCCACCAAGTGTTGCATACCCAGCCAATATGTCCGCCTTCTCGTTTCCCATCACACCAGCATGTCCTGGGGGGGGGGGGGGGGGGGGGGGGGGATCACATAAACCACGATTTTCACTACCATTAGATTTGTCTGTCGGTTTGTCTGCTTATTGTCCATGGTTTATATGTATACAGCATTATATGCTCTATTTTTTTGTCTCATCATAATTTATAACTGTTGATTTTTTTTGTTTTTTTGGTTTATTTCCCTTCTTGCAACAATTTTCCTTTACCATGGCGATTCTTGTTTTAATCTCTATAAGACTTCTCTCGCCAGATGTTATGACTGTTCCTAGATAGTGTTGCCGATACACTTATTAACAATTGTCTTCATTTACTTGGATATTACATTGTGATATTTCTTTCTCCAGGGAGATAATTATTTCTGTCTTCTTTGGATTGAATTCTAACCCTAGTTGCTCACCGTACAGTATCAATCTCCACAAAATGCTGCAGATCCTCTATCATTGTCCGCAATCAATATAGTACCTTCTTCCCATCTTATAATGTAACTAACGCACTGCATTTAGTTCAGTAAATGATTTCGTAAAGCGACACAATTCTCTCGAATTTAATTAGTAAAGAAACAATTGCTTGATATGTGGGAATTCTGATTCGTCATTTTACAAGCACAAGAAAGCCAGTCGACTGCTTCTGTCCTCTAGAGAACCAGACAAGGTCGAACAAATTACATCCCCTGCCTGCTTGTGAGACAACAAAATATGTTAGTGGCCTCCCTTGCTGTGAAGTTATCCGAGAGGTCTGGCCATTTGTCTCCCTGATTGTCGCAACCTCCATTGAACTTGTCGAATTGTTATTGTCCGCAAATTAATTTTATTCTCCGAAAATTGTGTTAAGGTAATGGGTTATATTCCTCCTAGATTCGCAAACCACTTGCCATTTGACTAATTCATCTGTGGTCATTGACTCGATTTTTGAAATGGGACTAATTTAAAGAGCATTGTGGTGTAAACACTATCTGATAAATATATCGGCCTGTCAGGGAAGCCACGCGGGAAAAGTACGAGAATTCAATTTATGTCACAGGACAGAGATGATGAAATCTTGATGGCAGAAATAATTTCCAAGGTATTGATTAGTACCGTAGAAAGTGAAAGGAAAAAAACAGAAATTCCGTTCGAATACCGGAATATCCTTCATGTATTGTATTGTCTGTTACAACAATAAAACATAGACAATCAGCTTTTTTGGTCATGTGGTGAGAAGAGGGGCATTGGAAAATATCCCGACGACAGGAAATATCGAGAAGCAGAGGCCGACAAGAAATGGTTTGTTACTATTTTTTTTAATATAAAAAAGAAGATGGAAAAGTTATATGGCCTTCACTGTTCTGCATATGAACTGTCTGACCAGCCGCTGTATTTCTGGGTTGCTGCGGGATGTGGTGAATGATCTCCAGATGGGTGTATCGGACGCGGGACATCTTGCTCATGACCGAGAGGTTTTCCGGAAGGTTGTTACGGGAGCGAAGTTCTGCAAAGCACATGCTACTGAATGAATGAAGGAAGGAATGAATGTGTGCAGGCACTCCGTCATTGTCATTGGAGTCTTAGTCTTGACGAAGTAGTCTCTTAGATGCCTTCGCTCAATGTTGTACTCGCTGCAGGTTAATAGGTAATATTCAATAGTGTTGTCTTCTAGGCATGCTATCCAGAATGGGTTTTCTCTTGCGTTTTTCCATTTTCCAAGTCTGATTTTCCACAGCTGTCTGTTTGCCGGCGCTTTCATGTTGGATTTGGCTTGTGGTTTGTAGCTGTGTTCGCCCAGTACCTGGTGTGCATGTCGGCCTCTTGCGTTGTCTCTCCACTGTTTCCTCCATTCCTGGAGTATGTAGTTTGTGATGATACTCTTTCCTTCTACTTTTCCTAGGCCTGTGCTGTTTGTATTACTGCTGGTTAGTCCTCGTTTCGCCGCTCTGTCTGCTTGTTCGTTTCCCGGAATACCCCTGTGAGCTAGTATCCATCCGATGGTGACTTGACATCCCATGTACCCCATGTTGTAAATATTACCAGGTATCTATTTTATGAGACTTGGTCAACTTCAGAGCCGAACTATTATGAACAGCCATTATCTTAGCTAAGGCGGTTCGTATATTGTATGTCTCGAGCACATAACCATTTCTTAAATATGCTGAAACATCAACCATCGGGCGTTTAAAATATCTCGTGCGGACATAAAGACTTTATAGTGAATCTTGGATTGCTGTAGGGATAATAAAAGCTCCACATTCGAACAATATAAGTGGCTATGTATGCATGTGTAAACTTCATACGCCATACACATCTAAAGAACATTAATGACAGAGTGATTAAAAGGAACGGAGACTTGTATTTGTGCTTTATTGACTAAATTAACCTATTGAATACAATTTTTTAAACAGTTTTTAAACATGAAGAAATGATAAGGATGTTGGAAATTTTAAACATCGATAATAAAAATAAAAGTTAGTTGCATATCCTTTACAGGACGTTTGCAGTCAACACCAGTTCAGCCTATCACGCATGGCTCCTATGCTTAAATATCAATTGGGGAACCATTTGAAGCCACTAAGACAGTTCATAAATAAACACGCATGTGTTGATTGGCACTAATAGAAGTAGGGGAAAGAATTAGAGACTAGAGGACGCACTAGACAACATAAGAATCGAAATCTATAGTTACCGACCAGGATTCATGTGGATTATAGACCTGGCTAATTAGGACACCTTTTTAGGGGTGTCTAGTAGTTGGTCATGATTCGAAGTACACTTGTTGCTACAGCGATGTTCTGTCATCATTTGGAGGCGACAGGTTCGATTCCTGATCACTAACTACAGCTTAAAATTTTCATGTTGTCTAGTGCGTCCTCTAATCTCTAATTATTTCCCCCTACTTCTATAAGTGCCAACAATACATGAGCGTTTATTTATGAGTTATCCTTTGCTTATTAAATTCACTAAGGAAAAACAATGTTTTGAAAATAGAAGTATGGGAATGACTCTTTAAAGAAACAGAAGAAAGTAAAATCAAGAAGATGTTGAGTGAAGAGAGCATGAAGACAAAATCTGAGTTGATCATGAATGAGAACCGATAGATTGACTTTGTCCAATTGAAAGCATAAGTGGTTGAAGAGGAAGGATTACAGCTAATAATAACTCGGGCGTGTTTCCCATTCATCCCGCCATAGCGATAACGGGAAGTGTTGTGTGGTTATCTGAGAGCGCAGGCGCGGCTGATCACGTGCCGGATCATGTACACGTGACGACATAAAAGGCGAATCAAAATGGCGGGCTTATCTGTCGGTTTTGCATGGCATTTTAGAGAAATCAGACAGTTCGTCTGCATCAAACAACCAATGGGGATAACCCATTACTCAAATAGGTCTGTTTGCAAGTCCAATATAGCGCTTAATTATTAGAATTGGCTTCAAGAACTCTAATAAATACGTCTTCACGAGGAAATCGTGTCATTTTGTCGGAACAGACAGTTTCTTTTCTTTTCTGGCAAAAAACAAGAAAGTAGAAATGGCCAATAGGTTTGGAAATATTGTGGTTAGTAAAGGGAAACGCCATAGAGAAAGTAGATTTTTAGATCCGGGATAAAGCAGAGTTGTATAATACATTATATCCGAGCACGATTGATGTCGGCGAGATGGGTGAGTAGCTGAAAAGTAAAGAGGCCCGACAAAGAGCTGGTCGTGTTTAGCACAGTCATAAAATACACTGACTGTCTAGGATTTGTGTCTTTGGTAGTCAAGTCTCCTGTTGGTGGTAGACGATAAATGGCTGTCTTATCTCTTCGGTTCTGTAGATTATAGTTTTGGTTTCTTTTCTTTTCTTCTTGCAGTGCATGTGTGGGTTTTCTTTTATATTGTTCCCCCCCCCTTTTCCGTTTTTAAACATTATATGTAAAGAAATGCTGATGTCATCGTCTTGATAGCAAACAATGAACATTTCAAAGAACTAGCTAAACTTGTAAACTTTATTGTTCTGTTATCGATTCGACAGCGCTGGACTTTCGCCCTGGGGATCAATGCCATCTAGTGATACATAAAAAAAAAGATTTACAAACTAGAAAAAGAATATAACAGGAAATGGTTGTATTTATCCGATTCACTGCAAAACAAAAAAGTAGGTTGGGACCAAACATTGTGCTCAATCAATTGAACAAGTATTATTGATATTATATTGTAACTTTACATTCACTGAGCACTGAACGAAATATGGCAGGCGTTATTTAAGAAATGCTTCTATCAGAGGGTAAAATGGAGAAATTAATTATAGTTGGAAAAAAAAAACGATTAAAAAACAAAAAGACGGACAAAATACACGGAAGATTTATTCTGGGGCAACAGGGGCAATAACCCAACACTATAATACTAAAGATGGACCAAACATATTACTATTACAGGCAGAAGTAGAGAATGCTATTAAAAATATGAAACAAAGAGGGGCTACAGGTCCTGGCAAGATAACAACCGATAAGATAAAATCCGTATCCAACTTTGATATTGATACTATCACAGAATTGTGTAAATGATGCTTTTAATACTGGATACATCCCTAAGAATCTAAACACATCTATTTTCATCATAATGCCAAACAAGCCAAACGGTGTTGATTGTGAGGATTACAGAACTATTAGCTTAAAGAGTCATATAACTAAGATACCCCTCAAAGTCATAAAAGAAATAATTCAAAATAAAATAGATGTGGGTGTAGCTAAATATCAATTTGGTTTCTGCTAAAACAGCGGCACCAGAGAAGCTATAATCTGATTGAGGATGTTGACTCAAAAATACATAGAGGTTCAGAAAATATACAGAGTGTCCGTGAAGTCTTGACACATGGGTAAAAATACAGCTTTTTATTCAAATAACATCTTCAGTATGATTTCTATCATTTTCAATACAAATGTTGATACATTTCACAAAATTTTCGTGAACTCGATGCAATAAATCCACATTGCCTTCAATTGTGATACATTCACTCCTTATTTGTTGAGTCAGGTGTGTTGGATCAATTATCTTATGTGTCTAGGCTTTACGGACACCCTGTATATGTATGTTTATAGACTTCAAGAATGCTTTTAACAGATTAAAACATGAACTATTAATTACATGCCTTCATGATATAGGCATCCTCTCAGTAATTAATTATGGATTAGGTCTGCTCACTGTCTCAGAGAGTCAGCTGGTGAAGTTAGAGCGCATACAGAACGAAGCTATGCGGGTCATTCTGGGATGCACTAGAGACACCCCAGTAGTGTGTATGCGTTACATCCTTGGTCTGCCGACTGTTGCTGGTAGGCTCAAGGTGATGCAGGCGAAGGCATACCTCAGAGTAGCTGCAGACACAGACCACCCATTGCATGAGGCGCTGGACGCAGTTAAGGGTCAGCGACTGATAAGAGGGAAATCATGGATGGCTCAGGCGGAGGATACGATCAGACAGGTGTGCCCCCTGGAGAACATTAGGCGAGGAGAGGAGTGGGTCAGAGTGCCAACGGAGCAGTCAGACATGTGCAGAGTTATAATCACATTAAGCCGGGAGTGCAGGGAGTGGCCAGCAGGGGCCACGGAAGTGGAAATCCAGCAACTAATTCAAGACAATGCTCACTCAGGTGATGTGATTATCTACACAGATGGTTCGGTGTCAAGAGGTGAGAGAAGTGGCTGGGGTTTCATAGCCAAAGCTAATGGTCGATGTTTGGGGCAGGAGAGCCTGGCATATGATACCACAACATCCAGCTTAAGAATGGAAGTGGAGGCAGTCACTGCGGCTCTCCGCTGGATGGAGAATACGACACACACACATATCGTGATTGTAACTGACTCAGAAAGCATGCTGACGAGGGTGAGGACGGGCAGACTTCGTGCGGAGTGGCTTGCCTCGCTTCGGAGGTCACGGGTGACAAGCATCGCCTGGATCTTTTCTCCTGGGCATGCCGGTGTGCTAGGAAATTAACAGGCGGACAAATTGGCTGGCTCTGCAGAACTTGGTGGAGTATTGATACATGACAAGGCAGACGTGGTTGCGGCCTTGTGGGAGCACGTGCACACCTCGGAGGAGCAAATGGATTACCATGGTCTGGCAAGAATGAGACAACGAGGAGTGACGAAGGGATCTGGCCGACGCTCAACACTCAAAGGAAAGGCGAGACGGACTTATAATCAGATTGCTACTGGTACTATTAGTGTTGGAACTCTTCGCTGGCTGCTGAGGATGGGGACGGAGCACTTATGGGAATGCCCCGAATGCTGTGATGTCGATTCCTAAATCAATCAATCAATCAATCATGATACAGGCGTAGACGGAATGGGCATCAGACTTGTTGGTCACTTGTACTGGGAACAAGCGGCTCCGTGGTGAAGGTGTTTAGGACGCAATTCGTAATCCCGCATACCGCGTTCGAAACACAGCTGTGTTTGTTTTTTATGAAATGGTATGTGGCCGGGAGATGGATGACTGAAGAAATTTTGCAACTAATGGAAACAAGAAGACTCAACAAAAATAATTCTGCCAAATATGAAGAAATTCACAGACAAGTCAGAATATTATTTAAGGAGGCAAAAGAAGCATGGCTTGAGGAAAAGTGCTTAGAAATTGAAAAACATTACAACAGTCAAAATACCGAATTAGTGCACAAAAGAATACAGGAACTTACTAATAAAAGAACAAGTAAATCAGCAGGTTGTCTAAAATCTAAAGATGGCAAAATCATAATAGAAAAAGATCAGATTCTAAATGCATGGTCAGATTATGTGAAGAACCTTTATGATGAAAACAGAGATGAGCAGTATGATATTCGATTTAATAATGAAGGACCGCCAATTTTGAAGATGGAGGTTCGAAATGTTCTTTATGAAAGCTGGCAAGGTCCCCGGTTCAGATAACATCACAACAGAAATGATTAAAGCTTTAGAAGAATATGGAGTAGACCAAGTCACCAGACTGCTTAACACATTATATAATACCGGAGAAATACCTTCTGAATTATGTAATTCTATATTTATTGCAATTCCAAAGACATCAGGAGTCTTGAAATGTGATCAACATAGAACAATTAGTATAATGAGTCACATCACGAAGATTTTGGCTACGAATTATCACGCAAAGGGTGAGGAAGAAAATACAACCTGAAATAGGGGAAGAACAATGTGGGTTTGTAGAAGGAAAGGGTACAGTAAATGCTGTGTATATGCTGCGATCAGTTATTGAACGTTCTATAGAAGTAAACAAAGATATACATCTTTGCTTTATTGACTACACAAAGGCTTTCGATAGAGTAAGACATGTCAAAATGGTAGATATGCTTGCAGATCTACAAATTGATGAAAAAGACATTAGACTTATAAAAAACGTATATTGGAAACAACAAGCTGCCATAAGGATTGATAATGAAGTGGGACAATGTCAGCCTATTAAGAGAGGTGTTGGGCGGGGATTTGTAATGTCTCCAGATCTTTTTTCCGTGTATAGTGAAAATAATTTCAGAAATGTAATAGATATAAATGGAATCAGCATCGGAGGACGAAACATCAATAACATTAGATATGCAGATGATACAGTATTGATTGCAGACAATGAGCAGGATCTGCAACAATTAGTAGATGCGGTTGTTGCACACAATGAACAACTGGGGTTAGAATTAAAATGTAAAAAGACACAGATTATTTTCGTCACTAGGAAGAACGAAATACCACAATGTAATATACAAGTAAATAGGAATACTCTACAACAAGTGAATCGGTACAATTATCTCGGAACAGTCATAACATATAATGGGAGATGCCTTGAAGAGATTAGAACAAGAATCACCATGGCGAAAGTAGCCTTTAGCAAGATGAAAAACATACTGACCAATAAAAAGATGTCAATTGAAACGAGAAAAAGAGTGTTGAGGTGCTACATAGAGCCTGTTCTTTTGTATGGATGTGAAACTTGGACAATGAGCAGTCAAGCTGAAAAATATCTGATGGCTGCAGAAATGTGGTTTCTGAGGAAAATGCAAAGAATACCATGGACAGACAGAAAAACCAATGACCAAGTACTACAGGAGACAAATGATAATCGTAAATTGATTAGAGAAATTAGACGTAGACAGTCAAAATCTTTTGGACATGTTATGAGAAGAAATGGATTGGAGAACATAGTGACAACTGGCAAGATGGAAGGGAACAGACCAAGTGGAAAACCGAGAAGTAAATACCTGGATGGCATGACCACATGGCATGGTCGAGACAGGAACACTGAGCTGATCCACGACTCTGGTGATCGAGTGAAATGGTGAGTCATGGCAGCCCACGCTTTCCGGCATGTCACATGATTGATTGATGGGTGCCTGTCGTTCAGAAAGCATGGCAAACTACTCAACGCAAACTTACCCAGGAATCACGAACAGCCAACAAATTCTCGGGTTAACTGCTAACTGGGAACAAGTGACGACAATTAGATAAGGAAATAATCACTCATCACTCATAGAGATCAAAAGTGGAGTACAGCGGGGATGCGTGTTGTCCCCAAGCCTCTTCAACCTATACACAGAAAGCATATTTCACCAAGTCGAATTGCCTGGACTTAACATCAGTGGAAGAATAATAAACAATCATAGGTATGCAGGACGATACCGTGTTACCATCAGAAAGCCAGCAAGAGTTACAAGACCTAGTGGAACAAGTAAACAGGCTCATTGCAGAATGTGACTTAGATATGAATATCCAAACAACGAAAGCTATGATAAAAAGCAGTGGAAAGGAGAGGTCATCAATGAACATCAGAGTAAACGGGGAGATACTAGGACAAGTAACAATGCGGCCCGCCGGTAGCCATGATGCGGCCCAAGGAGTGGGAAACGACGATGTGGTCGAAGATGTAGCACGCTTGCTTGTTTACTTTAATTTAACAAAAAAAAATTAGGTGCGTGGCCCGACAGGAAATATTATTTCTGAAATTGGCCCGCCTGCTGAAAAGGTTGGCCACCCCTGATCTAGAGAGATTAATAACACATTAAAAATGAGAATTGTCAAATGCTACGTATATTCAACACTACTATATCGCGCGGAAGCCAGGACGTTAAACAAACAATTAGAAAGTCGCATAGAGGCCCTTGAGATGTGGATATATAGAAGAATATGTCGTATTTCAAATAAACAAAAGCAGTCACATACAGCGGTTCTATAAAAAAACTAAGAATGAAAAGAATTTTTATGAAAGAAATAAAAAAGAGGCAAGTGATATATTTCAGCCATGTTAAAAGGCATACCACTCTTATAAAAAAAAAAAAAACATACTGCAGGGTATGGAAAATTAAAAATGGTAGTAAGCCGCCGCCGGTCTCTCTGGTCTAGAGGTTACACGACTTTCTCCGTAATCTCGTATACTCTCGTATGTAACATAACGCTGCGTGAGAATTGGTAGCTGTTCTCGCCTGCGGCGGTAACTTACGGGGTATTGAGCCAGTCGCTCAGAAAGCAATGACAAACTACTGAGCGTAATCTTGCCAAGAAATCAACAATCAGCTGAAAGATGCTGATGTTGACAGTGGTGTCCTGTAAAGGATATGCGGGGAAAAAAGTCAGCCGCCATTTGTTTTAAATTGCGTTCGTTTTCACGTCGCGTTGGTACTTACGGGGTATGTGAGCCGGTCGCTCAGACAGCAGTGGCAAACTACTGAGCGTAATCTTGCCAAGAACATCAACAGCAGTTGAAAAATGTTGGTGTTGACTGCAACGTCCTGTAAGGGATATGCAACTTTAAAAAAAAAAAAAATACCAGTGCTCCTCGCCATCAGGCAGCCAGTACTCAGCAGACAGAAACACATCCTAGAAGACATAAAATCAGAACAAAGAAAGACGGGCGGGAATGTGGAGAACAGAAACGTAAATACAGAACATATTCAGAAGAGAATCAATGGGATTTTAAGCAAGGAATAAATATACTTAAAAACAAAAGAAATGCATCTCAAAATATATAATAAAACAGAATAGCCTTTGCAAATGACGTAATAGGATTGTTGAAGGATACAGAGGTGATATCCCTAAAGAAGAAGCAGAAGAAGAAGAAGAAGAAGAAGAAGAAGAAGAAGAAGAAGAAGAAGAAGAAGAAGAAGAAGAAGAGAAGAAGAAGAAGCACACCCGAACTATACATATACACGCAATACTCACCAAGACGTGAAAAGATGTTCTTTACTTTACTACTTACATTTACAATGAAACAATAACAGATCTGTCATACTAAATTATATGAGGTGAAGCTCCAGCTCCCTTTGTCAAGGCCCTTATTTCGCTAGCTGAAAACCGTTAAGGTGATGTCTATAATAAGTCGGAATAATTTCCTCCTTGTCTCAACGCCAGGTCATGTCTACAGTGGAAACGAGCGAGGCACACAATGTCAATGCGACTTGTCCCCTCCAAATAGTTTGATCAGATTATGGAATATTATAACTGAGTTATTGAATAACATGATTACATTATTCATAATGCTTCTTCGCATCTCGCAGACCTCGATAATTTCATTTGCGAGGTTTTTCATCGGTTTATTTTTGTTCTTTGCGGTTTTTATCGGCAAAGTCACGTTTCGGTAATAGAGTTCGTCCATTTGGTTAAACAATACCTGCGGCTATTTTCGTGAGTTTGCATTCTTGACGCTATATTTTTTAAATACAAGCCGGAAGTGATCGACGAGGATTTCTGTATCCGGGGTCCACGTTGAGAGGCCGGTGAATCGATTTCTGCACGTTTGGAAGTTTTTATGGGGAGCACGTGTGCTTCTTGTCTTCTGTTGTCTCCACTTCTGTCCAAGTGTTCTCTTGACTCTTCATTATTGTAAGGGATTTCCGTGGCGAAATGGCCAAACTGCTTGCCTCAAGCTTCAAAGGTCGCGGGTTCGTATTTGGATCCAGGCATTTTGTTCATGAGTGCAAATTTTCAGAAACCTCTTGGGCGTTGTCGCGGAAGCTTAGGCGATTGTGCGTTGTGCGATGGGCAGGCCGTTTTATGGATCGAATGAACGAACAAACGAACTTTATTTTCAAAGGATTACAAATTTGGCACGCAGGTCCGCCTTACATTCGGCCCTTCCAACCACTCATCTTTCCCACATCAAGTATCTCTTATGTAGTTACATTCACATAGGAAAAAAAATTGTCAAATGATTGAGACATATGGGATATAAACCGGTGCAGAGAAGTCGACCGTCTGGCCTTTAACACTAACATGAGTCGCAGACGTGGGCGAAGTAACTCAGAGATTACAACCTCCTCATCTGACTAGAGCAGATCGGATTCGTTTCATAGCGTTGCCTGGATTTTTACAGAAAAATATGGATGTCACCCCTACTAAGATCGTAGGATAGTTGATCGTGTGTCCAGCCTCGTCGGACTAGGGATGAAAATTCGGAGAATTGGTGCATACGTTGTCCGCGCTCAAAATCCCTCAGCAGTTGGGAATCGGAAAGATCAGATCAACAGGCCGCTGCCTGGGCAAAGTTACACAATTAGAAATAATATACAATTCTGGTATAGGCACATTTGGATTTGATTTTCTACGGTGTTACGGAGTTAATGCACTGCTCTGATACTCTCCTTGTGTGATCTATCTGAGGAGATCGGAGCACTTATGGAGATAAAGAGCTAAATTACTTAAAGTACTTAGGTGGAGAGGGTCGGCGTCATTGCACCAGGTTTTATCCCATGTGGCTCGGTCCCCGTTCGGAAAGTAGATATCTGTTTTCCAAGAACATCGCACAAAGCGCGAACTCCATAGCACCAGCGATAACCCCAGGGAATCTCCGCAAAAACTGCACTTGTGGTGTGAACGATGCAGGCCTCGTAACGAACACACGATTTTCAGACCGGGAGGCGGAGGGACTAACCTCCTCCTTAGATATCAGTGTGCATTGAATGCGATTCTTAAACAAAGCCAAACCAAAGTGGACGAAATATACACAATGAATAAACAACATGAGAGCGAAACTTAAGTTTTCCGAATTTGGTTAATATTTCCATGACCACCAGTTCTTCCAGAAAATGTTCCAGTATTCTGCACATTGAGAGGCATGGACAACATTGTGACAACTGGAAAGCTCAAGGGTAAGAGAGGCAGAGGCAGATAAAGAGAAATGTTTCTGGATGGGCTGAGACGGTGGCATGGAGGAATATCATCAGCAGCGTTGATCGAGAACACAAAGACCACGATCTGTGAGGAGACATGAACGCTTTCGCCAGCTGGCAGGGCACTTGGTGGTGGTGGTGATGATGATGATGATGATGATGATTATGATGATGATGATGATTCTGGACAAGGGAGCCGCGGTAACGTAATGGCTAGCAGCCAAGTGATCATGAGTTCGAATCCGTATAGGGACTTTTTTTTTTTTAAATTGACCTGGATTCCCAGGCCAGTCACGCCTACAATGGGTACCCACAAATGTCCTTATTTTAGTGGACCAATCGACACCCACTGGATGGTGTGGTCAGTATCACACCTGCTGTATTTACTTCCCAACACAAGTCCGAGTAACCATTTCAGGCTGAGTTGACATGGGAGCCCATGTACGGATTTGAACACATGATCAGCGGGCTGACAGGTGAGCGTCTAGCCACTACGCTTCTTTCCCGCCTGTGCAGAGTGGAAGGGTTAAAATGGCAGGCAAGAATCACTGATGCAGAACGAACTTAGGGAGAGAACCAGACAGATTGCGACCAATCAAGAGGTGAGTGAAAAGGCGCTGGAGGTGGATAGGGTACACAGATACAATGAGAAAATCGGATAATACCCGTAGTATAAATAGAACATGCTTTTTCTGGACCCCACGTGGCAAATGAAATAGAGGGTGACCTAAAACAAACGGGGAAGATACGAGGGGGCTTCAAATGAAAACCTTAAAAGTGTGAAGTTAACAATAACCGTACGATTGTCTTGTAACCTGTAAATATTGTTGTTAAGGATGTCAAGAGTGTTCAGTATGTGACTTGCAGACGAACAGAACACGGTGAGGTCATAAGGACAGCTTAAAGATGGCCGTCCCACTTTTGACATGCACGAAAGAGGAGCAGCGTTCAGCTATTCGTCTTTTTAATTTTTTTTAATTTTTATTTTAAATCAGTGAACGGGTGAAGCCTATAGAAATTCATGGACAAATGAAGGTCCAGTATGATGATGCATGCCTGTCAGTCCAGCAGGTGTATGAGTGCAGTAGGCAGTTTCCAAACGGCGTGACTTCTGTGACAGACTTGTCACGACCGGGTCAGGCACACCGAGTAGTGATCCCAGAAAATGTTTTTCCTACAGGAATCCAAGCACTTTACAGGCGCTGGAGGACTTGCATTGATCACAGTGGTAACTACATCGAAAAATGATTCATTTGTTCTTTACTTTTTTTTTCAAAATATATTCACCCCAAAAATAGAAACATTTAAGTTTTTCATTTGAACCCTCTTCGTAATTACAAACAGAGATGAATAATATACGGAAGGCATGGGGAAAGGTACAGGTTATAGTAAAAGACAGAACGGCTTCACGTGAGATACATGAGCGCCTGTTGTCCAATGGCTGAGTTAATAAATATAAATATCAAATGAATGAATAAATAATACTTTTGGTTGAAATACTAAGTGTGTTGTCACTGATATTGTTCGAAGGTGGAGTAAGTAATCCTGACGGAAGTCTAAGATTGAACAGGAAGTCCTTCTGTTTACGTGGCAACCACTGAAATCGCTTAATCGATAATGCTTCGATATGCGTTTTATTATTGATGTATTGAAATTCACTGACTTCATAAGATGATATCACTCTACAGTATACACCCGACGAGGTGCAGAGATATACGCCAGGCAAAAAATCGTGCAATATGTTGTTTATGGCTTCTGTGTTTACTTATTTGGATATAACTAGGCCAAGGTTCAGCACGTGACATATGGGCGGGCTGGTATTAGTCCTTGGTTGGTCATGTGTTCTCCGCGTTGTCAGAAGATTCAAGATTCCAACCTGGTTGCCAGATTCTGAACAGATTCAGTGCCAAATATAAGTAGGTTTGAACCAAACAAAAATGGATGCGGAAGATGGGAAGTAGAGGTGTGTCACAGTTTGGACCAAACAAAAATGGATGCGGAAGATGGGAAGTAGAGGTGTGTCACAGTTTGGACCAAACAAAAATGGATGCGGAAGATGGGAAGTAGAGGTGTGTCACAGTTTGGACCAAACAAAAATGGATGCGGAGGATGGGAAGTAGAGGTGTGTCACAGTTTGAACCAAACAAAAATGGATGCGGAAGATGGGAAGTAGAGGTGTGTCACAGTTTGGACCAAATAAAAATGGATGCGGAAGATGGGAAGTAGAGGTGTGTCACAGTTTGGACCAAACAAAAATGGATGCGGAAGATGGGAAGTAGAGGTGTGTCACAGTTTGAACCAAACAAAAATGGATGCGGAAGATGGGAAGTAGAGGTGTGTCACAGTTTGAACCAAACAAAAATGGATGCGGAAGATGGGAAGTAGAGGTGTGTCACAGTTTGGACCAAACAAAAATGGATGCGGAAGATGGGAAGTAGAGGTGTGTCACAGTTTGGACCAAACAAAAATGGATGCGGAAGATGGGAAGTAGAGGTGTGTCACAGTTTGGACCAAACAAAAATGAATGCGGAAGATGGGAAGTAGAGGTGTGTCACAGTTTGGACCAAACAAAAATGGATGCGGAAGATGGGAAGTAGAGGTGTGTCACAGTTTGAACCAAACAAAAATGGATGCAGAAGATGGGAAGTAGAGGTGTGTCACAGTTTGAACCAAACAAAAATGGATGCGGAAGATGGGAAGTAGAGGTGTGTCACAGTTTGGACCAAACAAAAATGGATGCGGAAGATGGGAAGTAGAGGTGTGTCACAGTTTGACCAAACAAAAATGGATGCGGAAGATGGGAAGTAGAGGTGTGTCACAGTTTGAACCAAACAAAAATGGATGCGGAAGATGGGAAGTAGAGGTGTGTCACAGTTTGGACCAAACAAAAATGGATGCGGAAGATGGGAAGTAGAGGTGTGTCACAGTTTGGACCAAACAAAAATGGACGCAGAAGATGGGAAGTAGAGGTGTGTCACAGTTTGGACCAAACAAAAATAGATGCAGAAGATGGGAAGTAGAGGTGTGTCACAGTTTGGACCAAACAAAAATGGATGCAGAAGATGGGAAGTAGAGGTGTGTCACAGTTTGGACCAAACAAAATGGATGCAGAAGATGGGAAGTAGAGGTGTGTCACAGTTTGGACCAAACAAAAATGGATGCAGGAAGATGGGAAGTAGAGGTGTGTCACAGTTTGGACCAAACAAAAATGGATGCAGAAGATGGGAAGTAGAGGTGTGTCACAGTTTGGACCAAACAAAAATGGATGCAGAAGATGGGAAGTAGAGGTGTGTCACAGTTTGGACCAAACAAAAATGGATGCGGAAGATGGGAAGTAGAGGTGTGTCACAGTTTGGACCAAACAAAAATGGATGCAGAAGATGGGAAGTAGAGGTGTGTCACAGTTATGAATTAAAAGTTGTTAATATGGTAGCATATGTGTTTTATGATAACGCAGTGGCAACATTTCGACGATAAATAAGCCCATGGCAGATACAGGAAGTCGTGTAAGGCGATTAATCTTCTCATGACATTTAATCAGTTAAATAAGTGCAAGAAAATGGTATCAGAGTCAAGACGGCCAGGCGATGCTGATCACATCTTGCATCAGGCGAGGTGTGGTGACCAGTACATGGGCATTGCACCTTGTCCCCAAAGTGCAGCAAAGGCCAGGACATGCACCTCCTATACCATTTAGCTTAACTGATTCAGTCTTTACAAAAAGT
>JACEFZ010015653.1:0-282500 GCA_014155875.1 Cepaea nemoralis | reverse complement strand
TAACAGGAATGTACCAGTGTTCATATGCAAACTCCCTAAGAAGTTGGATTAAAAATAAAGGACGTTTCCAGAAGGGTACTACAATTGGCGTGAGTGTTAATTTTTTTTTTTTCCCTCGCTTCCATCCTGTTTCAGGATATTGCGGTCAACACCAGCATCTTTCAGCTGTATGTTGATTCCTAGGCTAGATTACGCTCATCAGCACGCCACGACTTTCTGAGCGACCGGCTCCATACTCTCATAAGTCACTGACGCGACTCGAACCACTTCTAATTCTCGTGCGCTCACGTCAACCACGAGAGTATTCGGGGTTAATGGAGAAGGCTGCTAACCTCTCGGCCAGGGAGTTAAATTTCTTGGAATTGAAAAACTTATTGATTCTTCATTGAAAATTGGTTAAACAAGAAACAAAAATGGCTAACAACACGAAGAACGAAAGCTGGCCTACTATTAAAAATATTCACAGCAACGAATAACGCAGGGATCACGTTCCTGTGTTCTCCAGGCAGACTACACGGTTACACTACTCCCACATGTTTATAGACCAATCAACACTCAGGCGGTAATTTTATCACTATCAAGCCAGACTCCTTTGCTTCCCATGGCATTTTCTGGTACAAATATTAGGCTCGGTGCAACTGGGAGTCCAGGCCAAGTTTTAACATTTCGAATCCACTTCGCAGGTCAGCATGGTCGAATGGGTAAGAAAGCGCGGTCTTAAACATCCGTTGTGCTAATGCCGAGGTTAGGGGCTCAACCCCTACACCGGGCAGCTGGACTAAAATGTTGACCTGTCGTCCTTGACTTGGGGAAGTAAATTACAAGTAGCTCTGAAGTCGGAGTGGGTTCGCCTGATGGAGAGGGATACTGTAAAAAGGGAAAGCTAATCCACATGCAAAATTCAGCCCATCACTACTATAAATAGTGTGTATGGACTACGCTTGAGTTTAAAGCAAGCGAGCGCAAAATAAAAAAATAAAATTTTTTTTTAAATCCACCCCGATGCGGATCGAACCCAAAACCACCAGGCCGGCAGGCGAGTGTCTAGCCACTACACCACTGCGGCTTCTTTGCATCTAGAAACACACCAGGAAAGAAACAAGTCATCGGAAATCTAAACGTAAATATACCGGTGGATAAATAAACAATGTCATTCGGTTAATTATAAAAAGCCGGAATCTTGGCTTATGGGCCGTGAACGGGTTTCTCCTTTCCCCGAGGTGAATCAAGATTTGGAATCAGCTGCAGACGATTTGGAAGCAGACCGCCCAGCGTTGATTTCAGTAGTATGAGGCGTCGGTCGTTCAAAAATAAATGACAAATTACTGAGCCTAAATGTCAATTGAGGAACACCTTGAGGCCACTAAGACAGTTTATAAACAAATACATATGTAGTGTTTCGCGCTCATAGAGGTAGAAGAAGGAAGTAGAGGGATGAGGGGGGCTTTTGGAAGTGATCGGTTCGAATCCCGGTCGGGAAATAGCTTTCAATTTTTATGTTGTCTAGTACGTCCAGCAGGATCCGTGGCGAAGAATTTACGGACACAGTTCGTAATCCCGCATACCGCGTTCGAAACACAGCTGTGGAGGATTTGGCAGCAGGTCGCCTTACGTTGGTTTTTTTTATGAAATGGTATGGGTGCCGGTCGTTCAGAATGCAATGACAAACTACTGAACGTAAACTTGCCCAGGAATCACGAATGATGGGGTTGACTGCTACGTCTTGTAAAGGATATGCAACTAACTAAATAGTGCGTCTTCACGCCTCTGCTTTCTTATTCTACGGCTACGAGGGGAAATCAATAAGTAAGTCACAAATGGCTGTAGAAATATAACTAACTATGATAACAACTTGAAACCAGTTTTTGTTTATACATACCTTGTCCCTTTATTTCTCAACATAATTTCCACCAACATTGATGAACTTATCCCATCGTTTTATCAGTCCTCCCAAACCGGCTGCATAGAACTGCGTGCTCTGCTTTCTAAACCACGTTTTCACTTCACTTTCAACTTCAGCGTCATTCACGAAATGTCTCCCGCCAAGGTGAGTTTTCACTGGACCAAAGAGGTGGAAATCGTTAGGGGCTAAGTCGGGGCTGTAAGGTGGATGTTCCAGAACTTCCCACCTTAGTTGGTTAATTTTCTCCTGAGTTAATTGAGTCGTATGTGGTCTGGTATTGTCATGAAGAAGCAACACTCCACTAGCCAGCAGTCCTGGGCGTTTTCTTCTAATTGCACCATGAAGTATCGATAGAACTTCACAGTACGATTCAGAATTCCCATTGTCACCTTTCTTCTTTAAATTGGTCAAAAGCACTCCTTGACAATCCCAGAACACCTGTCAACATAACCTTCCCTGCTGATGGCGTAACCTTCAATTTTTGGACACAAGGCGAAGAAGGATGTTTCCATTGCATTGAAGCACGCTTTGATTCGGGCTGGTAGTGATGCACCTATGATTCTCCCCAGTAAAAATCCTGTTCAGCGTGTCTTCTCCTTCACCTTCGAATCGACAGAGATGATGCAAGGACAGGTGTTCCTCCTTCAATTATCTGGGTACCAACCTTGAGCAAACTTATTTAAATCGTGCATTATTCTGTATGTTGAACCATGTGAGCACACTATTGCAGATGCTACAGAGTCTATCGTTACTCGCCTGTCACCTCTAATCATCTCCTCCTGCACGGATTCTTCTGTTGCAATCTCAACAGGACGACCAGATCGGATTTCATCAACAATTTTAGAGCGTCCTTGAGAAAATGTTTCTACCCAGCTATGCACCGCTTTACGGGACAAACATTTGTCAGCATAAACAGGAAGCATTTCCTTATGAATGTCCTTTGCAGGCAGTCCTTTTGCCCACAAACAACGCACAACAGCACGTTGCTCTTTGGTTGTACACTCCGTAAGTACAGTCGCCATTTTGTTTATGCGCTGCGCATGCGCATGAGACACCTAGCGCCACCTGACGAACGGGAATATAAAGTTCGATGTTGCTGTCACCTAATGACACCTGTAGAAAACACCAACTACATTTACCTGCCATCCCACAGAACTGTGTTACTTACTTATTGACTCGCTCTCGTATGAGCGACAAACAATACACGTAAACATCTGTCTGCTCAATCTAAAACATGTAAACAAATGATGGGGTTGAATGGGACGTCCTGTAAATGACACTGGTAACTAACATAAAATAATAAAACTACCATCAGTTGACATTAGCAACTAACTTAAAATAATGAAGATACCACTAGTTGACACAAGCAACTAACTTAAAATGATGAAAACACCATTAGCTGACAAAAGCAACTAACTTAAAATGATAAACATACCATTAGTTGACACTAGCAACTAACTTATAATGATAAAAATACCACTAGTTGACACAAACATCTAACTTTGATTGCTTAAAATACCATTAGTTGACACTAGTGACTAACTTAAAATGAAGAAATATCATTAGCTGACTCTAGCAACTAACTTAAAATGATAAAAATACCATTAGTTGATACAAGCAACTAACTTAAAATGATAAAAATACCATTAGTTGACACACAAAACTAACTTAAAATGATAAAAGTATCATTAGTTGACACTAGCGACTAACTTAACATGATTTTAAAAAATCATTAGTTGACACTAGCACCTAATTTAAAATGATAAAAATACCACTAGTTGACACTAGCAACTAACTTCCATTGATAAAAATACAATTAGTTTTCACTAGCAACTAACTTGAGATGATAAAAACACCCTTCAATAAACCGTCTGAAACCTGAAGCTACTAAATAGTAAAGATCAAACAGAAAAATGGTGTATCTTTATTTTACCAAATGTGTCGTACACCTGCCAGCCGTCTTGACTTTATTGCTCTCTGTCTTTTCACTTGTCTGTTTCCCGACTTAGCTATACGTCTGTCTCCCGACTTAGCTATACGTCTGTCTATGCCAACCACCCGTTGCCATTTCAGGCGATCTCTTCATGACTATTTGACCTGCTTATATCTTTTTAATGTCTCCCCATTGACAGTTTGTTTTTTGTTGTACAGTCAGCTACAATATTACCTTCTTTGGTTTGTCACTTTGAAATGGTCGTCTCATTCTCCTCGTGAACCCCGGTACTCTATCTATCTCTCTCTTTATCTCTCTTTTTCTCTCTCTTTCGCTCACTCGCTCTCTTTCCCCCCTCGCTCGCTCGCTCTTTCCCTCGCTCGCTCGCTCGCTCTTTCCCTCCCTCGCTTGCTCGCTCTTTCCCTCCCTCGCTTGCTCGCTCTTTCCCTCCCTCGCTCACTCGCTCCCTTTCCCTCCCTCGCTCGCTCGCTCGAACCAAAATCTTCCATTCTGTGACGGGTAAAAGAAAAAATAAAGTGTCCCAAAACTTCCCTCTTCCTAGAGAAAAGATCTATCCCCCAAAACTAGATACCGTTTTAATGAATAACGGGCAGATTAATTAGATTATGTCTTGAATTCGCGGACGTGGGGCCGTGCCCCGCTATTAACCCAGGCGTCTCGAAGGGGAAGAGAAGCCAGGACTTAATCAATTTAATTAAGAGAATCTAGAGAGCTAATTGGTAAAGGCACCGCGATAGTCTCTGGGGAATCTAGCGTACGTCTGAGGAGACGTGTGCAGTTTCAGCCCTTTCACCACTGTCTCCTAAATCCGACCAATTCTCCTCTCGCTGTCTCTTTTTCCCGGCATTTCCCGGACCCTTTGAAAGCTTACGTACGGTGGGTTTCATTATTCACGAGTTTTGGTTACTTTCACGCGTCTGTGTTTCTTTTTCTTCTGCTTAGTCTTCTGTCGCAAATATCAATTTGCTGTCGTTTACACATTTTCTGTTTTCCCTTTTTAATGGAGAATTGGATTTTCATGGTTTGTTTAATTTTTATTTTAGTTGAATTATTTCATCGTGCAAGAGTCGGGAGTAGGACATTTTTTTTAAGGAGAAGGAATTTGAAATGTACACTTTGTTTGCTAGTTTGTGTGTGTGTGTGTGTGTTTGTTTGTTTGTTTGTTTGTGTGTTTGTTTATTTATATATATTTGTTTTTTAATCTGGAGAGACGATATATATATATATATATATATATATATATATATATATATATATTTGTTTTTTAATCTGGAGAGACGGTGTCTTCTTGTAAGTGGAGTCAAAAATTTTTTTTAATGGAATCGTATAGTACTGTTTCTTGTACAAACATGGAAGCCAGTAGTACTATCAAGGCCCTTCGTTTTTTTTTAATGTGGAACCGAGTAGTACTGGCGGCCCTGTTTTTGTTTTTTTAAAAATTTTTAATGGAGTTCAGTAGTACTCGCGCATATTCTTCTTCTTCTGTTTTCTTCATTATTATGTTTGTTTTTATTTGGTTACAACGGTGCCCACAAGTACTGGCGCGACTTTTGTAATTGTTTTTAAAGAGTTAAGTAGTACTTGCAGCCCTTTTATTTCGTTTTTGTTTTACAGGTCTCAGGTAATACTCACAGTCCTTCTGTATATTTGTGTTTAGAGGAGTCAAGTAGTACTCACAGTCCTTCTGTTTTTTTGTTTTTATTTTAGCGATGTCAAGTAGTACTCGCAGTCCTTCTGTTTATTTTTGTTTAGAGAAGTCAAGTAATACTCGCAGCCCCTCTGTTCAATTTTGTTTAGTGGAGTCAAGTAATACTCACAGCCCTATGTTTATTAGTTTAGAGGCGTCAAGTAATACTCGCAGCCCTTCTGTTTATTTTTTGTTTAGAGAAATCAAGTAGTACTCGCAGCCATTCTGTTTATTATTTTAACGGTGTCAAGTAGTACCTAAATGAAACCTGGTAGCACTGGCCGTTATGTTTTTTAAATACAATGAATGAATCACCAAACAAATGAGAACACGATCGCAAGTAACACAATGGACGTTGCGGTTAAAGCCTACGTTAGCACACAAACAACAAACACTCACTGAAATAATTACATGAAAATCTCGAAACGGAAACACATATTATTCATCTGTTTTCTTGTTATGTACGAGGGTAAGTAAATAAGTAAGTCACAAATGGCTGTAGAAAAATAACTAAATATGATCACAACTTGAAACATTTTATTTTTATACATACATTGACCCTTTATTTCTCAACATAATTTCCACCAACATTGATGCACTTATCCCATCATTTTATCAGTCCTCCCAAACCAGCTGCATAAATCTGCGTGTCCTGTTTTAATTCACCTGCCATCCCACAGATCTGTGTTACTTTCTGATTGACTCGCCCTCGTAACTTTTTCTACCCAGCTATGCACTGCTTTAAGGACAATCCTTTATAAAAATAAAAATAATCCAATATAACAATCCTTTTCTTTAAAACAAAACATTACTTTAATGGAGGCGGGTAGTAATGACCACCCATCTCCTTTACGTTTGATTGTTTGTTGAAATTTTAATCGAGTAGTTTTCGCAGCTTTTCTTTAAAAATTGTGAAATTCCCAACAGAGCCAGGATTATTTTTCCGACCAGTACGGCTCTGGGGTCGATCCAGTCTCAGTACGGCTCTGGGATCGACCCAGTCAATACGGCTCTGGGGTGGACCCAGCCTCAGTACAGCTCTGGGCTCGACCCTATCATTACGGCTCTGGATCGACCCAGTCTCAGTACGGATTTGGGGTCGACCCAGTCTCAGAGCGGCTCTGGGGTGGACCCGGTCTCAGTGCGGCTATGGGGTGGACTCAGTCTAATTAAAATGGATACTAGACAATGTTCAGAATGTTGTAGTAATTGTCGTGGAAAGACAGTCGACGAGGAAGTTACCTGACCACGCCGCCTCGTATGCTCTGGCGTACAGTATGTGAAGGTCTAACACTTCACACCCCGAAGGAATAATTTTTTACACGGATTGGTGGAGTACTATCTGACCTGTTTTATTCAGTTGGACTGTCAACTGTCATTGTCATATACTGCCTATTTAGTACCTTGCGGTGTATGGCCGGGGGAGGGGGGGGGGGTCTTAAGCCTGAGGAATTAAGGCAGCCTAGCCAGTGCAGTCAACGTGAACTGTGTAGCTTAGAGTTTTCTTTTTGCCCCTGACAGAAAAAAATCCCACACCTTACCGAGGATTCGAACCCGGGTCTCCCGAAGGAGAATCCGTCATTCTAGCTACTGGGCCAGCCAGTTGGACTATAATGTTATTTTTCGACATTGACTTGGGAACGTAAATTACAAGTACCTCAGGAGTGGGAAAGGGACAATTGCTGATGAGGGGCACTGGTAATAGGGAAGGAAAAAAAAGTTGTTGCATATATTTTACAGGACGTAGCAGTCAACCCCAGCATTATTTGGCTGTTCGTGATTCCTGTACAAGTTTACGTTCAGTAGTTTGCCATTGATTTCTGAACGACCGGCGCCCGTACCATTTCATTAATGAAAAAACAACGTAAGGCGGTCTGCTGCCAAATCGCTCACAGCTGTGTTTCGGACGCGGGAATGTGGGATAACGAATGGCGTCCGTAACCTCTTCGCCACGGAGCCGGTGGTAATAGGAAAAGCTATCCCATAAGCCAATATCAGTCCAGTGTGAACTACGCTCAAGTTCACAGCGAGCGAACTGGAGGGGAGGGACGTGGGGATGCACTCACTTTCCGTCTTCTCCTCTCATCTCTTTAACAATAACAACAGGAATCAGCATCCATGTTTATTGACAATGTCCCCCTCGATCAAAGGTTAACGAAGCGCGCCTAATTAAACCGCCGGCAGAAGACGATCACTAAACCGTAGTTACTATAATCAACATCCTGCGGCATTTTACATAACATGCAAACGATAGGGGAAGATAAATCGCAAAGCGACGGTAAATAGCAGTCGATAACTTCCCTTTTTTGCTCATGAACGTGCATATCTGAACCGAGTAATCAGCTTTATAAGTCGACCCACTGTATGTTGGGTAATAAATGGGCTGTAAGAACTAAACGGCTATGTAGGAAATTATATTTGTGCATTTCAAAATTACGGAGACGTCACCAGGTTCTGTTTGAGATAACTGCCCTTCAATTAAATAGCCCAATAGTTCAGCAGTACGG
Organism: Cepaea nemoralis; assembly: GCA_014155875.1. Taxonomy (NCBI): domain Eukaryota; kingdom Metazoa; phylum Mollusca; class Gastropoda; order Stylommatophora; family Helicidae; genus Cepaea; species Cepaea nemoralis. Next base: position 274,449 of record JACEFZ010015653.1, on the reverse strand, counting down.
CAGTAAATAGAGGGTAGGGATAGTTAATTTCAGTGTTGTGCTAATAATTTTGATTCGTTTGCTTGTAATGTCCAATCCGTGATTTGATTATGATTTTTTGTTTATTTAGTCTGAGAATTTTCCTGCACTAAGATCACAGTTTAGATGTATCTGCACTCGATCTGGTCAGGGCGCAGAGGCGGTCATCCAAACTGACAAATACGAATTCCGAATCACTGTCCACTACTACTGGCAGACGGGATTGGAGACCACAGTGGGCCGAAAGGCACATAGTGTTACTAAGAGGCCGTTTTTAAAAACAAAAAGATTGTCCTGCAGTGGTCTCCTCCTGCTCCCCTCCCCCTCCACACACACACACACACACACACTAACACACACACTAACACCACACACACTAACACACACATACACACCCTACCCTACCCCTACTCCCCCCCCACACACACACTCTCTCTCTCTCTCTCTCTCTCTCTCTCTCTCTCTCTCTCTCTCTCTCTCTCTCTCTCTCTCTCTCTCTCTCTCTCTCTACCCATCTTTTCGTATCTTACATTTTAGCAACCACAGTAGCCCAGTGCCATGTCTAACTTATATGTTTGTTTGTGTGTTGTTTTTTTTTCGTTCTCTCGCTTTCTACTCAAGCGTACATCATACTCATGCTACTACTTCTAATAACACTGGACTGATGTTTGCATGTGGATTAGCTTTCCCTATTACATGTGAACCTCGCCGTCAGACATACTCAATCCGACTTGAGAGGTACTTGTAATTTACTTCCCCGAGTCACGCACGAAGCCGGCTCTCTGGCCGAGGCGTTAGCAGCTTTCTCCGTAATCCCGAATACTCTCGTGGTTGACATGAATGCACGAGAATTAGAAGCGGTTCGAGTCGCACCAGTGACTTATGAGAGTATGGAGCCGGTCGCTCAGAAAGTCGTGGCGTGCTGATGAGCGTAATCTAGCCTAGGACAGGTGAAAGATGCTGATGTTGACCGCAATATCCTGAGACAAGATGGAAACGCGAAAATAAAAAGTCATGCACGAGAAGTCAACATTGTAGTCCAACTGACCGGTGAAGGGGGTGAACCCGCTATCTCGGCAACAGCACACCGGATGTTTAAAGAGCGGGCGCTCTTACCCATTCGATCATGCTGACCGCCTCCTAGCTGACAATTCTCTGGACAGGTAAGTCACTAAACAGGGTGTAATTTTAATGAATGTGGAGTTTTTGAAAACATTGCCGTTCCAAGTTTTGTATTTACCTTTTATGTTGCTTGAACTCCACAGAGGGTAAATATAAAACTTGGAACGGCAAAATTTTCAAAACCCCCACAGTCATTAAAAATACACCGTATAGTTGGCTGATGAAGAAACTGTGAACTCCTACTGATCTGTATTCCCCGTGGAATCAGATTCCCTCACTCAACTCAAGCCGCACTGCTCCGTCTTATGCTGCGGACTCTCCTTCACTCTCTCCGTGTGCTGCCCATATTGCTGATCTTTGTGTTTGGGGGCCTATGGGTTAGTGAAACCCAGTTTCGCAATTCCCCGACACACCGAGTCGAGGGTTCGAAATCAGCCGCTAACGATTTCGAACTAGAACGCTGTGCGTTGATTTCGATGGTACGAGGCGTCGACTATTGAGAAAAATCTCAGCAATCTTCTAGAAAATCAAATCTAAGCATTCTTCTTTAGAACTGCATCTCATGATTCTTCTGAAAATCCATATAAGAAAGCAATGGTAAACTACTGAACGAAAAATTACTTAGTTAATCACAAACAGTTTGTGTTGACTGCGACGTCCTGAAAAGGATGTGTAACTCACTTGTTTATTAACAGAACGAGACAGACATCATTCTTTGTTCATGTCAGGAGAATATCGTGACAACTGGAAAGATGAGTGGGAAAAGAGGCAGAGCAAGAGAAATGATGCTGGGTGGACTGGGACAGTGGCATGAAGGAATAGCATCAGTAGAGTTGGTCCATAGGACTAAGAGCAGAGATCTGTGGAAAGACATGAACTCCAACGCCAGCTGACAAGGCATGTGGTGATGATGATTGACAGAACGTTGCAGGTGGGCGTGTCAAGTGACAGCTGCGACTAGTTATTCCATTCTCACCAAATACTGATTTTTCATGGTCTTGGTGGTGAGGGTGATGATGATGGTGGTGGTAATGATGGTGGTAGTTGTGGTGGTGATGATAATTGTGGTTGTGGTGATGATGATAAAAAGTCGCTACTGATTATTCGTGGTGTTGGTGATGATGATGATGGTGGCGGTGATGATGATGATAGTGGTGGTGATGATGATCGTGGTGGTGATGATAATCATGATGATGATGATGATAGTGGTGGTGATGATGATCATGATGATGATAATGGTGGTGATGATGATCATGATGATGATGATAGTGGTGGTGGTGATGATGATGATAATGATAGTGGTGGTGGTGGTGATGATAGTGGTGGTGATGATGATGATAGTGGTGGTGATGATAATCATGATGATGATGATGATAGTGGTGGTGATGATAATCATGATGATGATGATGATAGTGGTGGTGATGATAATCATGATGATGATGATGATAATGGTGGTGATGATGATCATGATGATGATGATGATAGTGGTGGTGATGATGATCATGATGATGATGATGGTGGTGATGATGATCATGATGATGATAATGGTGGTGATGATGATCATGATGATGATGATAGTGGTGGTGGTGATGGTGATGATGATGATAATGATAGTGGTGGTGGTGGTGATGATGATGATGATGATGATGATGATGATGATGATGATGATGATGATGATAGTGGTGGTGATGAAGATAAAAGTGGTGGTAATGACAGCGATGATGATAATAGTGATGGTGATGGTGGTGGTGATGATGATGGTGGTGGTTGTGGAATGTTCATCTTCTCTCATGCACACTGAAATAATCTTTCAATCAAAATTCGTTCACACACCATGCATTTTCAATCGAGCCGATCCGATATGTAAAAACGAATGTTCAGACCCCGTTCAACTGTCAGTCTGTCTGCGTGTTATAATTGGGACCCTTATGGAATTTCTTTTCTGCATCTTCTTGCAGAGACAGGGTTGCTATTTCGCTTCTTAGATCATATATAGATTTAAATTAAAAACAAAGCCAATGCCAATATTTTCTCTCGTTGTTTTAGCGTCCAGAGACATTAGCTCTCGATTCCAGCGACACTCTGTTCGGAGAAATTCCTTGTGTCTGATTGGTTGCTCATTAATCACCAGACAAAGCCTCGCTTGATAGTCACGCTTGACCTCGGGGTCATGTTTACATTTATCATCCAATCAGACAAGGGTTTGCACGTGTGTGCGCGGCCTCTGTCTTTTGTGTCACCACGTGACACTGCATGACCTGGTGAAGTTATTACGAAAGTTTTGCCAACAGAAAACGGACAAGCTAACACTTTCATCACTCAGGGTTTTAACTGATTCAGCGCTAAAAAGGGAGTCTCCGTGACGAAGTGGTCAAGCCGTCTGACTAGGGCCCGATGGTAGTGTGTTCGATTTTGGCCGCGTCCTTCGGTTCACGAGTGCATTTTTTCGGAGACTCCTGAGGGTCGTCGATGGAGCTACGGAGTTCGTGCATTGTGCAACGCTTTCCGCGCTGCGGAAAGTAACTGAGCCATATAGGATAAAACCCGGTGCAATGAAGTCGACCCTGTCGACTTTTTTTTTATTAAGCACTAAAAACAAATAGTAGGTTTAGACCAAACAAGTCCATCCATCCATCATGTGCCATGCCGGAAAGCGTGGGCGGTCGTGACTCGCCATTTCACTCGATCACCAGAGTCGTGGATAAGCTCAGTGTTCCTGTCTCGACCATGCCATGTGGCCAAACCACCCAGGTATTTACTTCTCGGTCTTCCCCTTGGTCTATTCCCTTCGTCTTGCCAGTTGTCACCAAGTTCTCCAATTCATTTCTTCTCATAACATGTCCAAACAACTTTGATTGTCTACGTCTAATTTATCTAATCAGTTTACGATTTTCATTTGTTTCCTGTAATACTTGGGCATTGGTTTTTATGTCTGTCCATGGTATTCTTTGCATTCTCCTCAGAAACCACATTTCTACAGCCATCAGATGTTTTTCAGCTTGACTGCTTATTGTCCAAGTTTCACAAGTATTATAATATAAATCTTTTTTCACTGAGCATTTAAAATTGCGGCAGATACACGAAAGAAACCAAATAACGCGATGATACACGAAACAAAACAAATAACATGATTTAAGTATGGCGATATATCCGCGCTTCTGTCCAAATGTAATTAAATTAATTAAATTTTGTTGCGTATCCCTTACGGGACGTTGCAGTCAACACCAGCATTTTCAGCTGCTGTTGATGTACTAGGCAAGTGTTACGTTCAGTAGTTTGCCATTGCTTTCTGAACGACCGGTCTCTATACCTTTTTTCGAAAATACGAGCACCGCCGTGTTTCGAACCCGGGTATACGGGCTCACAAACCGCGTTCGCAAGCCCTTCAGCCACATAAAATAACACAGAGTAATGCAGCTTTACAGAACAGAGGTACACAAAACACAGTTCATTGCGCCGACTAACTTTCATCAGCAATCAAATACATTCACAAAACACAACATATAATCACGGAGAAGACCCTCCAGTGACTAAATTAATGCATAAGAACAGGATCGTGAAGAATGAAAAGATTTTAAAAATGAGAACAATGAAGAGAAAAGTTTTCATTTTCAAAACAATCAGTTATCAGTTATCAGTTATCAGTTGGGGTATCTTCATTGCACTCCGGACATGTCCATAGGTGCTCAGATCCTCCCCCCAGCATATGCATCAGCGTCCGGTGGCTAATAGTGCCAGTTCTGTGTTGGTTGACGAGGCGTATCTTTTCAAAACAATGTTCCGACGTATCTCAGAATCCCAGGCTGTGATTTTTGTTTAATTTTTTTTTTGGCATATCCTTTACAGGACATCGCTGTCAACACCAGCATCTTTCAGCTGTATGTTGATCTCTTGGCAAGATTACGCTCAGTAGTTTGCCATTGCTTTCTGAGCGGCCGGCTCAGTATCCCGCAAGTCACCAGCGGGGGTCGAACCGATCCCAGTTCTCTCCCGCTACGAGACTGCGTGATAAACGGGATTACGGAGAAAGTGTTGTAACCCCTCAGCCAGAGAGACCGGCCAGGCTGTGATACTACCATGAAATTCATCTTGATGCTCTTATATAGACGGCCGTGGGAGTCAGTGGGTCGTGGGGATCGGGGTAGGGGATGGTAACGGTTCAGTGAGGATCCCAGGTAAATGAGTGGTACATGGAGGGGGAGGGGGGGGGGGTAATACGTTTCTGTAAAGCTGTATTATTTTGTGTTATTTTATATTGTTTATATTTCCACAGCTTTACCGTAATTCCACTAATTTTAATCATATTCTGTCCAAATGGGAAATTATATTTGGCGATACATTACCTTTCATGCAATAATTTACTATCATTGAATGTAAGAAAGAAAGTGCTGAAATGCTATAAACCGGTTCTTCGAAAATAAGACCGGGTCTTATATTAATATTAGATTTTAAAAATGCACTAGGGTTTATTTTATTTTTTTTTTCTAATACACAAATCTAAATACATTTATTCATGTACAAAATTCTACATTTATTCGAAAACAGTCATGTCACCTTCTTCTGGAACATCATCATAACTCTCCAAATCCCGAATTCCGTCTGATCTATTGTCGTGTGAGATACTAGGCCCATAAACACTGCAGTTTCATCCATGGAAATCATGTTGGAGAGTTGGTATTTTGAAAAGTCGATGCCATCAACAAAGTACTTGAAGAAAAGTGCTCGTTTAATAACTTTATTCTAGCTAACGATCTTAACTAGGGTTTATTTTAGAGGTAGGTGTTATATTAAAAGCACCCTGAACAATCGTGCTAGGGCCTATTTTATGGGTAGGTCTTCATTTCGGGGAAACACTGTAGAACCTGTTTTGTTGTATGGCAGTGATTCTTGAAATGTAAATGAACACATTAGGCAGAACTTGGAAACAACAGCGATGTGGTTCCTGAGACGAATCTTGCGAATTCCTTGGACTGCAAAGGTAACTAACAACGACTGCCTGAAATAGGCTAATGAAACTAGAACATTATATTCAACACTAAGAATGAGACAAACAGCTTTATTTGGGCATATTATGAGATGAGAGGTATTGGAGAATATCGTGACAACTGGAAAGATCGAGAATAAGAGAGGCAGGGGCAGACAAAGAGAAATTATGCTGGGTGGACTGAGACGGTGGCATGGAGGAATAAAATCAACAGAGTTGATCCAGAATACCAAACACGGAGATCTGTGGAGAGACATGAACGCCTACACGTGATGAAATGATGGTGATGATTATCCTTCGGCACTGAATCAATTAAAGAATCAGAGAAGATACAAATTATGAAGGTGTTGTAATAGAAACGCAGGTGTGTTAACGTATGTTCAAATATTGCAAACTTACCTAGCAGTCTTTACTGGTCAGTTAACGGTTGTTCACATATTGCATGTTTAACTTCTTCTTCTTCTTCTTCAGCTTTCCGAGCCATTGAGGTTCTTTGCTGCAGATACAATCCGTCTCCATTCGTCTCTCTGGTGGACCTTCTCTTGCCAGTCGTTGATTCCAAGTGCATGTTTAACTAGATGTCTTTACTGGTCACTTAATGCCTGTTCACATATTTGTGCATGGGTGTTACCGAGGCCCTAAGGCGACTCAAAGAATACTAACACTGTCATCATCCTCATGTGCCATGTCGACAAACGTGGGCGGCCATGTTTCGCCATCTCGTACGATCACTAGAGTCGTGGATCAGCTCTGTGTTCTTGTTTCAGCCATGCCATGTAGCCATGTAGCCATGTCATGTAGTCAAGTCATTCAGATATTTACCTCTCTGCCTTCCCTTTGTTCACGTCCCCTCAATCTTGCCAGTTGTTACCAAGTTCTCCAGTTTTATTTCTTCTCATAACATACTCAAACATTTTTTACTGTTTACGTCAAATTTCTCTAATCATTAGTAACACTGTAACCTACCACGAACGGACGAATTAACTTTATTTTCAGAGTGTTACAAATTGGGCACGCAGGCCTGTCTAACATTCTGCCCTTTTTATCTCTCTGTTGACATACATTATTTCATTCACACATCACTTACGAGACAATTCTTAGACAACAGTAACAATATAAGCATTGAAACGCATTGGTATTAGCAAGATGGAGACACGATTCTTCTTCTGTTCCTTCCTTCCTCTTTCGAGGGAAATGTGTCACACCTGGTTATGCACGTCAGAGGTGAGTCAGACTTCGGCATACATTTGTGTCTGGTTTGCTTCCTCTAGACCAGTGGTTCTCAACCAGTGGGGAATTTTCACCACGGTGGGGATTTTAGGATTTCCAGGGGGAGGGGAGGGGGGAGGGAAAGAGAATTAAGACCACAGATTGGCAGACTCAAAATGGCTTTAGGCACAATATCCTGGTTTTCTATTAAGCGTTTTGTTTGGTGAAGCACAATTTTCTGGCATTCTGGTGTCGAGTATTAAGTGACAATTCTTTGACGTTTTAACTGTTTATTTATTGTACTATGATTAATTAGGTGTGTTAATAAACTATTGTGAATATAAAAAATGTACTTTTTAAGTTGACAATTTTCGAAAGAGGGGAATTCTTCTTCTTTCGTTTGCTGGAAACGGGTGGGAGGAATGACATGTTGACATATGGTGAACGGGTGCATGGGCCCAAAAATGTTGAGAACCACTGCTCTATACGGATTCCACCCAAGGCCACAGGCTCCATCTACCCGTGGGTAGGTTTTATTTTCCTAACAATTTTGCCAGGTTAGCGGCCTTATAGCCTACTTTTTGAAATTTTCAATTTCCGTGGGGTTTTTGACGTGCAGAAATTGCATATGGAACCTCCAGTTTTTTGCCCTTATCTGAGAAGGCTACATATCCAGTCTGACTACCCAAGAGATCAGGGGACCATGTGATACCATTAGACAACAATGGGTCTTCTTGGAAAAAATTGCCAGCCCTACGCGAGGATTGGACCCGGTACCTTCTGAGCCTAGAGCAGACAACGTAACCGTTCAGTTACGGCTTCCCTCTAGACAAGATTGAAAGATAGATTCGTTGAAACATACTCGTCGAAACATAGACTCATTTAAACATGGACTGGCTGAAACATAGACTTATTTAAACATAGACTTACTGAAACATAGACTCATTTAAACACAGACTCACTGAAACAAGACTCATTTAAAGATAGACTCACCGAAACATAGACTCATTTAAGCATAGACTCGTTGAAACACAGACTCATTGAAACATAGGCTCGTTGAAACATAGACTCGTTGAAACATAGACTCATGTAAACATAGAACGTTGAAACATAGACTCGTTGAAACATAGACTCGTTGAAACATAGACTCGTTGAAACGTAGACTCGTTGAAACATAGAATTGTTGAAACGTAGACTCATTGAAACATAGACTCGTTGAAACATAGAATTGTTGAAACGTAGACTCATTGAAACATAGACTCGTTGAAACGTAGACTCGTTGAAACATAGACTCATGTAAACATAGAACGTTGAAACATAGACTCGTTGAAACACAGACTCGCTGAAACATAGACTCGTTGAAACGTAGATTCGTTGAAACGTAGACTTGTTGAAACATAGACTCATTGAAACATAGACTTGTTGAAACATAGACTCGTTGAAACGTAGATTCGTTGAAACATAGACTCGTTGAAACATAGACTCGTTGAAACATAGACTCGTTGACACATAGGGACAGTTAGAACAGCAAAGGTCAGAGTACAGAGAGCACTTGGATAGCTAAAGGTGTGAAACTGTGAAGTCTAGCAGGACACGTGAAAAGCACATGTGTCCTATGAAGATAAATGTAACAGGAGAGTATTAAAGATACATTTGAGGAAAAAGAAAACAAACAGATTATTTTTTAATGTTAGTTGCATATTCTTCACATGACGTTGCAGTCAATCCTATCATATTTTTTTTTTTGGGGGGGGGGGGGGGGGGGGGGGGGGCTGTTTGTGATTTCTTGTCAAGTTTACGTTCAGTAGTTTTCCATTGCTTTCTGAACCACCGCAACTCATACCATTTTATGAAAAACCAACGCAAGGCGGTCTGCTGTCAAATCGCCCGCAGCTGTGTTTCAAACGCGGTATGCAGGATTACGAGTTGCGTCCGCAGCCTCTTCTCCACAGAGAGGGATCTACCCAACAAGGACTCAATATTGAAGATGATTCATTTGTAACTGATTCAGTGTCATGGGATGATAAATTGTCTTATAGGAATTCCCGTATCTGTTATGGGCTTATATACAGCAGTTTTCCTTATGCACCGCCCTTTAATTTGATGTATAACAAAACATGTCTGCTACCATATTAACAACTTGTAAATCATAGCTGTGGCGCACTCACTACTTCCCATTTTCCGCCTTCTGTTGGTTTTGTTCGGACCAAACCTACTTTTTGTTTGCACTGAATCTGTTAAAGTTCCTTGCATATCCATTATAAAACCTTGCAATGGACTCCACGATTTTTTGGCTCTTTGTGATTTACTGCGCAGTATATCGCGTTTAGTAGTTTGCCATTGCTTTCTGGGTGACCGACGTTCATACCAATGAAATCAACGCAAGGCGACCTGCTTTCAAATCGTATGCGGCAGATTTCGAACCTTCGACTTGGTGTGTCGGGTTGGCGCGCTCACTGTGTTGGGTGGTCGGTTAGCAAGGCAAATACAGTTGAGGAAAATAAAACAGTCTGAGCTTGTGTAAAGACACGAATGTTTGGGGAGAGTTTACTACGGAGGGAAGTGTATCGGAGAAGAGGAGGGGAGAAAGACCACAATTTATGTATTCAGGATTTGATAATAACAATGCAGTTATAGACATATTTCAAGCGAACGAAATAAGAAGAAGAAGAAGAAGTAGAAGTAGAAGTAGAAGTAGAAGATAAAAGACGAAGAAGAAGTAGAAGATAAAAGACGAAGAAGAAGAAGAAGAAGAAGAAGAAGAAGAAGAAGAAGAAGAAGAAGACGACGAAGAAGAAGAAGAAGAAAGATTTGATAGATAACCTACACACGACAACCACATAAGCATGACATCTGGCTTAGGATAGACAGACATTTCACAAGACTTATGGGGTGCCAGGTTATGTAAGGAAGAGTCACTGTATGGTACTGAGACATCACCATCATCTTCCACTTTTGCTGTCAAGGGCTATGGGGAGATATAGTTATCTTTCCAGCGCCCGATGGGTGGCACTGGATAGTATCAGTCCATGTGATTGTACATTATCTTTAATATCGTCAATCCATTTTCTTCTCGGGCGTCCTCTTCTTCTCGTAGTAGATCTTCTTTGATGTAGCGCCAGTGCTGGTAGTTGATTGTGTTGCATCCTAACGAGATGGCCAAACCATTTGATCTTCTGTTTGTTAAATATAGGTGGCTCAAGGTGTTGATCCCACTATCTGTCTGATAACATCAATTCTAATCCCAATTCCAATTTTTTTTTTAAATAAGTAAATTCCAAATTCGATCTCGTCTAACCTGCTTCATCACTTCTTACTAGCCTCGAATAATTAAATAGGAAGCTCTTCTCAAGCATCTCATCTTATATTGCGTAAGCGTGCTTTAGATAATGTCCAATTTTGACATTGATAGTACAGGTAGGCCCCGCTATACGTCGCCTCGGTATGCGTCGTTTCGCTATAACGTCGTTGTCGCATATGGTACTAACTTCACTTTAGGTTGCCACGTTTCCGCCATAACGTCGTTTTGAGGCTGGCGATCGGGCTGTTGATGTCGGTTAAGTCCATGGTTTACCTCCAACCACGATAAGGACAATTCATGCAGGTGCTGACAAAATCAAACAGGGTGCTAAAAACGTAACCCCTTTGAGTGCTTCCAAAATCACTCGTTCCATAAGTATTCTTATGGAGAACATGGAAGCACAATTGGCCGCCTGGATTGAAGACCAGAACCAACGGAATATGCCTGTGAGCAAGATGGTTATCCAAGAGAAAGCAAAGTCTCTCTATAAAGATCTACCTAAGAAAGCGGATGAGAGCAGTATTAGTAGTGCCGATGATAGTTTTGGAGCTAGTCGTGGTTGGTTTGAGCGCTTTAAGAAGCGTTCACACCTGCACAACATTCAGACAACAGATGAAGTGGCGAGTGCTGATACTGAGGAGGGTGGTTACTGTGCAGCAGACATTGGACACATTTTTTTGTTCAAGCAAAGAAGAGCCAGAAAAAGAGACAGGAAGAGGTTATAGTTTCATCCTCAGATGAAGAGGCAGAATTTAATGCCTCTACGTCCCAATAACTCTACCACTTACCCTCCAATCCACCTCTATTTAGCCAATAAATATCAACAGCCATCAAAATAAACATTACTGTGGTACACAATACACTGTATTTCATTTAATTATATGGGAAATAGTGTTTCGCTATACGTCGTTTCACTTAACGTCGCGTTTTCCAAGAACGTAATCTCGACGTTAGCCGGGGCCTACCTGTATAGGGTTGATGTGTATATGCTATTTATTATCTCTGGTTTTGCAGGTATAGGTGACAATACAACACAAATATTAAAATCGCATTTTAGACACATACAATAAATTGTTGACGGCGGCGACGATTGTGATAAAGAGATGGATGTTAATTATTTTTGTTAAACGTTTATTGGGTGTTAAATGGTGTTGCATTATGTATTGTACATATGTTTACATGCGTGCTGTGTTTAGTGTTTTGTTCGTGTATGAATTGGGCGTTGCGTGTGGGCGTGAAACATGACATGAGCGACTAGTTATTCCATTGCCACCAGATAGCAAGTATTTATGGTGGTGTTGGTGGTGATGATGATGGGGATGTTGGTGATGATGATGATGATGATGTTGATGATGATGATGATGGTGGTGGTGATGGAGTGTTCATCTTCTCTCATGCACACTAAAATTATCTTAAAATCGAAATTCTATTGCACTCCATGTATTCTCATTCACACCATGAGCTTATATAGACTGAAATATTAAATTCAAATAAATTAAAGGTTCATTAAAACATGTTTCTTAAAATTTAACGTTAGGAAAACTACAATTGTTGTTGAAACAAGTGTGACAGTACCACCCAGTGAATAAAAGTTTGTTGCATGTGCTATACAGGACGTTGCAGTCAATACCAGCAGTTTTTGCTTGTGTGATGTCTTGGTAAGTTAATGTTCAGTAATTTGCCATTGCTTTCTGAACGATCGGTGCCCATACCATTACCCAGTGAATGGTACATAAAATATTACAAAAAGGACATAATTTTACAAAGTAGATAGAAACAGATATATGTGGCTTCTACTAGAGAGGGGGTGGGGGGTTGGGGAAGAGAGAGAGGGAGGAGAGAGGAAGAGGAGAGAGAGAGACAGATAGTTTCACAACCATATAATATCCGTGCATTGGAATTGTATTATTGAGAATGAATACGTCACACGTGTCGCCCAATAAACAGCTCAAATGATAAGGTTAAGAAATATTATCACACAGACACGAAAAATGTGTTTATTTTATCCGACCGGATTAGATTGTATTGGCACCGGATGAAGCGCCAGACTCCAAGCTTGTTATATTTTGTTTTATTTATTCCGTGTAATTACTGCTTGCTGTATTGCGTCAAGAAAGCTTGTAGTTGGTAACACAAGTGTTGAAATGTTGTTTCCCTAAACCATGCATCAAAGAGACATTTAATCTTCGCGCAAATGTCCACGCTTTGTCACTTGATCATAATACGCAAACATGAATGCAGAGATCCTAATATTTCTTCTTCTCTAGAATTGTTTGCTTGCACACTCCTCTTTAGCCTCTGCACTTTTTAAGCTTTTGTTGCCACGCGAGGGGAGCTAATCATCAATCCAAAACCGAACCAATTGGCGAGTCGCGACAGCGACTTTCTCCGTGCCATCCATCTAAACGGGTCAGATTTCAACTTCTCCGTGTTCTGGGGAGAGGGGGTTTTGGAATCTTATAAACTCACATTTGTCGAGTCCCGAAGAGCAAACACTCCAACTCATAAATAACTCGCTGAGTCTTATTGCCTCAAATAGGATCTAATCTTCGCGAATTTCTCCAATTTCGACAATTTGCTCAGCGTAATTGTCGAAGTGGGACAACAGAACGCGACGGGGCAGTCGGGTTCCAGGATTAATCAATCCTCCGACTTGACCTCTTCTACTGAGAATCACCGGCTTCCTCCGGCCGGCCCGGGCAGTTAACTCCAAGTTATCCATCTAATAGAACAATTACTTCTTGTCTAAACCCCGAACAAAAACATGGCGCGGGGACTGGGGATAGTGAATGGGCCCAGAGCCGTTATTTTCTCGGCTTCAGTTCGTAATCGCGGTGCAGGCCTTAGTGTGGACTTGTCCCATGAAATGATTAATGAGTACAGATAAATATTTGATCAACAACTTTGGAGTATCCAGCAATCTATGTTATGTTGGGGAAATAAGTGATCTTCAGACACACGTAGAGGGGGTTGTCCTGTTTGTGTTGTTCGTCTCTTGTTCCTTCGCGGCAACCCCCCTCCCCTAACACCCCCCTCCCCCATCCTATATCAGAATTCTAGAATGAGTTGTAGCTTGACAGAACAGCCCGTGGTTGGTTATTCTTTAGAGAGGGGGAGAACAAGAAATGTAGGATTGGTCAGAAGTAATGATCACGAATTATGCCCGACTTCATATTTATATGTCTACAAATATAATTTATTGCCCGCAATTTTTCTGGCGGAAGTATTGTGTTTATCGCACACAAAATCACACACTGATAATACAGCCAGCGAGCTCATGTTAAACCGTTGGGAGGGGGGGGGGAGAAAGAGAGAGGAAAAGGGGGGGGGGGGCTGTGTAATTCTTCGATAACAGACATTGTACTAGGCAGGCAATTCCATTACAGACGTTATTCTAAACAGGTAATTCCACAGCAGACTCTGTCTTAAATAGGTAATTCCATAAAAGACTATATCCTAAAAGGCATTTCTATAAAACACGGGGCCCTAACTGGGTCATTCCTTAACAGGCGCTGTTCTAAACGGTGTTCATAGCAGAATCATCACACCATACAGAAATAATTAAAGTTATTAAAACACATGTCTGTCTGTCTGTCTGTCTGTCTGTCTGTCTGTCTGTCTGTCTGTCTGTCTGTCTGTCTGTCTGTCTGTCTGTCTGTCTGTCTGTCTGTCTGTCTGTCTGTCTGTCTGTCTGTCTGTCTGTCTGTCTGTCTGTCTGTCTGTCTGTCTGTCTGTCTGTCTGTCTGTCTGTCTGTCTGTCTGTCTGTCTGTCTGTCTGTCTGTCTGTCTGTCTGTCTGTCTGTCTGTCTGTCTGTCTGTCTGTCTGTCTGTCTGTCTGTCTGTCTGTCTGTCTGTCTGTCTGTCTGTCTGTCTGTCTGTCTGTCTGTCTGTCTGTCTGTCTGTCTGTCTGTCTGTCTGTCTGTCTGTCTGTCTGTCTGTCTGTCTGTCTGTCTGTCTGTCTGTCTGTCTGTCTGTCTGTCTGTCTGTCTGTCTGTCTGTCTGTCTGTCTGTCTGTCTGTCTGTCTGTCTGTCTGTCTGTCTGTCTGTCTGTCTGTCTGTCTGTCTGTCTGTCTGTCTGTCTGTCTGTCTGTCTGTCTGTCTGTCTGTCTGTCTGTCTGTCTGTCTGTCTGTCTGTCTGTCTGTCTGTCTGTCTGTCTGTCTGTCTGTCTGTCTGTCTGTCTGTCTGTCTGTCTGTCTGTCTGTCTGTCTGTCTGTCTGTCTGTCTGTCTGTCTGTCTGTCTGTCTGTCTGTCTGTCTGTCTGTCTGTCTGTCTGTCTGTCTGTCTGTCTGTCTGTCTGTCTGTCTGTCTGTCTGTCTGTCTGTCTGTCTGTCTGTCTGTCTGTCTGTCTGTCTGTCTGTCTGTCTGTCTGTCTGTCTGTCTGTCTGTCTGTCTGTCTGTCTGTCTGTCTGTCTGTCTGTCTGTCTGTCTGTCTGTCTGTCTGTCTGTCTGTCTGTCTGTCTGTCTGTCTGTCTGTCTGTCTGTCTGTCTGTCTGTCTGTCTGTCTGTCTGTCTGTCTGTCTGTCTGTCTGTCTGTCTGTCTGTCTGTCTGTCTGTCTGTCTGTCTGTCTGTCTGTCTGTCTGTCTGTCTGTCTGTCTGTCTGTCTGTCTGTCTGTCTGTCTGTCTGTCTGTCTGTCTGTCTGTCTGTCTGTCTGTCTGTCTGTCTGTCTGTCTGTCTGTCTGTCTGTCTGTCTGTCTGTCTGTCTGTCTGTCTGTCTGTCTGTCTGTCTGTCTGTCTGTCTGTCTGTCTGTCTGTCTGTCTGTCTGTCTGTCTGTCTGTCTGTCTGTCTGTCTGTCTGTCTGTCTGTCTGTCTGTCTGTCTGTCTGTCTGTCTGTCTGTCTGTCTGTCTGTCTGTCTGTCTGTCTGTCTGTCTGTCTGTCTGTCTGTCTGTCTGTCTGTCTGTCTGTCTGTCTGTCTGTCTGTCTGTCTGTCTGTCTGTCTGTCTGTCTGTCTGTCTGTCTGTCTGTCTGTCTGTCTGTCTGTCTGTCTGTCTGTCTGTCTGTCTGTCTGTCTGTCTGTCTGTCTGTCTGTCTGTCTGTCTGTCTGTCTGTCTGTCTGTCTGTCTGTCTGTCTGTCTGTCTGTCTGTCTGTCTGTCTGTCTGTCTGTTGGTTATGGGTACCAGAAGATGTCCAGGAAAGTAAAATCGGTCAGAGTGACACTGACCACAATGCCAACTAAGTGCCGAATGGTCTACAACAATACAAGTATGACAACATATACCCTTTGCATCTTAAAGTGTGTAAAGGGGGCCTTTACTTTTTTTTATTTAATTGAAGAGGCTGGGTCGACCCCACAGCCTTTGCTGGGGTACAAACTGTTGTACTGAGAATTGAGCCCGGACCGTTGTTTTGGTGGTAAACACATGCTCTAACCTCTACACCGCAAAGGCTTCGTTATCATATCATACAGGTGGGAAGTTATACGAGTTTTACACAATACAACATCGATGATTTATATGCAA
The DNA here is from genome assembly GCA_014155875.1 of Cepaea nemoralis. Taxonomy (NCBI): domain Eukaryota; kingdom Metazoa; phylum Mollusca; class Gastropoda; order Stylommatophora; family Helicidae; genus Cepaea; species Cepaea nemoralis. Next base: position 258,353 of record JACEFZ010015653.1, on the reverse strand, counting down.
AGTTGCCCAGTTCGTTTATTTTATTTTTTTTTTCAGTCAGTTTTCTTCGTCAGCGACAGTCAACCACCCAAACCTTCCTCCATAGAATCATCGGTTCCCAAGCTTCAAGCGTTTATCCATCTAACCTTTCGAGGGGTCGGTGTAATGAAATGAGACTAATATATGATCGACTTAAAACAGTTTGCGCTAGCTCGCTTTGAACTCAAGCGTAGTCCATACACACTACTTCTAGTAGTGCTGGACTGCATTTCGCGTGTGGATTAGCTTTCCGTATTAACAATATCCCTCGCCATCAGGCGAATCCATTCTGACTTCAGCGGTACTTGTATAATTTACGTCCCCAAGTCAATATAAACAATATAAAACGATAGGTCAACATTTTAGTCCAACTGTCCGAGGTAGGGGAACAACCCCTTACCTCGGCATCAGCATACCGGATGTTTAAGAACACGCGTTCTTATCCATTCGGCCATGCTGACCTACTTAAAACAGCTGTAAACCGAACATTCTTTGCTGCTTAACCAATGATCAGATATAAAACCACACCGATGCCTACTGCGTGTGTAAACGAATCATTGTCTCCGTTCACCAAATCAAACTGCGTTTGTCAATCCCGCAGAGGTAGAACGGAAAGACAATTAACAAATCGAGTATCCGAACATATACCAGAATGTGTGGAAAGGAGTTAATCAGCCTTTAGGAATGCATGAGCAGTCGACAGGCTATAAAACACTCAACTCGGCGATTTCTCAACAGCCCATAAACTGCGCTCATAACGTTAGTCAAGAAAAATAAAAACATTTCGTTTACTATATTTGATGGACAATAAACGATTGCTCAATTATAGTGAGAGTCGGACTCCGTGGCTAAGGAAGTTATGGACGCGGTTCGTAATCCCGCTTTTACCCGCGCTCGAAACACAGCTGCGCTTGATTTGAAAGCAGACCGGGTTGCGCTGGGTTTTAACGAAGTGGTATGAGAGCCGGTTGTTCAGAAAGCAATGGCAAACTACTGATCTCAAACTTGTCAAGCATCAACAACAGCAGTACAATGCCGGTGTTGACAGCGATGTCCTGTAAAAAGGATATGCAACAAAAAACAAAACAAAAACTTATAGTGAGACCTTAGCAATTAGGCTATTCCAGCCGGTTTTGTGCAATCTTAAAGAATTCATGTTAAATTAGAAATTACAGTGGGGATATCAAATTCTCCATCCATCCATCATGTGCCATGCTGATTAGCGTGGGCGGTCAGGATTCACCATTTCAGCTCAATGTTCTTGTCTCGACCATACCACATGGCCAAACCATCCAGGTATTTATTTCTCTGTCTTCCCCTTGTTCTCTTCCCCTCGATCTTGCCAGTTGTCACCAAGTTCTCCAATTTATTTCTTCTCATAAAGTGTCCAAACAATTGTGACTGTCTTCGTCTAATTTGTCTAATCAGTTTACGATTTTCATTTGTATTTTTTAGGACTTGGTCATTGGTTTTTCTGTCTATCCATGGCATTCTTCGCATTTTTCTCAGAAACGACATTTCCACAGCCATCAGATGTTTTTCAGCTTGTCTGCTCATTGTCCACGCTTCACATCCATAGAAAATTACAGGTGCTATGTAACATCCAAATACTCTTTTTCTCGTTGCAATTGACATCTTTTTATTGGTCAGAATGTTTTTCATCTTGCAAACGGCTACCTTCGCCATAGAAATTTTTGTTATAATCTCTTCAATGCATCATTTTATTAGTAAACTCCTGAATTCTTTTGTGCAATTAGGCGAATCATTATAAACTAGGCAACTTTAAAGAAGGTAGTTTACCGTTGCTTTATGACCGTAGCCGTTGTCCGATTAAGAGATCTTCTGCCTCTTGTCGCGAAACTTGAGACCATAACGAACAACTATCTGTCAACTACCCTCACAATTTCATCCACCACCTGCCTTCCGTGGTTTCAAATAACAACTTCCGAAAATGACTACGGGATAACAGCACATCCTCCTCAGAAAAACACTAAAAGAACGTCCTCTGAAGAAAACACCGCTACGTCAATTCCCCACGTCAAACAATACCGGTGTCTGTGTGTTGCAATTATTTCAGCCAAAGTATTATTCATTTATTTACTTCTGATGATGTATAACTCTGCAGTATGCATCTGACGAGATTCCGCGAAATATGCCAGGCAATAAATCGTGCAACATATTGTTTGTGACTTCTGTGTTTACATTCACCAAGGGAATACTCGGGTCGTACAGCCTCATAACAGTGGCTACCAGACAATATTCGGAATTTTCAGGAAATTTTATTTTGAAGGAAAAGCGACCCTCGCGTGATATTGCCATCCAATCTCATATGTCGTGGCCTAGAATATGTGAAGGCATAAACCTAAAGATTCACACTCCAGGGGCAGTATTTGCTATGGAACTACTTTCTTTATTTAGGAATTAGTTACATCTGCCTAGCCACCAGAGAGCGAGTGCACTATGTATTCCGACGCCAACCTCCCAGAAATATGTAACGATCTTAACAACAGACACAGACACACCCGACAACAGACACGATCTACCCAACACCAGACACAGATACACCCAACACCAGACACAGATCCACCCAACACCACACACAGATCCACCCAACAGCAGACACAAATCCACCCAACACGAAACACAGATCCACCCAGCTCCAGACACAGATCCACCCAGCACCAGACACAGATCCACCCAACACCAGACACAGATCCACCCAGCCTAAAATGGGTACCAGGAAATGTATTGAGAAGTAAAGGCGACCGGCGCGATACTGGTCACATGACCGACCAGTTCTGATTAGTCTGTAACATTATAGGTCAAGCACCACGTGGTCAATGCGCCTTGACTGAGTTAAGTGTCATAGGATGATAAATTGTCTTAAGGGAGACTTCCCTTGTCTGCCATGGGCCTATATATCGCCGAAATGTTATCATTGCACCACATTGTCAAATGACATTTCGAGCCAAAATACGCCTTATCAGCCATCTTCGAACTCACGGCTCCATACTTTCAACCGCCACTGGATGGAAGGAATGGTCATCATCATTCTTGATGGACAAACAACAACAACGACAACATTTCTGCTACCATATTAACCACTTTTAAGTCATTACTATGATACATCCCTACTTCCCATTTTCCGTCATCTATGTTTGTTTGGTCCAAAATTACTTTTTATTTCGCACTGAATTCGTTAAGGCTTGTAAAAGAACCCTGTAAGCTTTGCATATTTCAAAACGAGAACACATCCAGGTTTTTGCTCTTGTTAGAATCATCGTCTGGAGGCATTTCGATGTGACGTGAATGAATGAAGTAGGGAATGTGGAGAATGATGAGTGTAAACCCTGTCTTGAATGACGAAGAGAAGCTGTAATATTTCACACTTTTTGCCGTTGTTTTGTTGTGCTCCTTCTGTAATTGATCTAACATGCCAAAAATTGTCATGTTAAATGATGTATCGGGATATAGCGCATAGTATGTCACAAAGATGGAAGAATCATGTATATCAGACGCAGATTTTATAATCAATATGATTGTCTCAAACGATATATTCGGGATTGTCTCAAAAGATATACACGGGATTGGCTCAAACGATATTTTGGGGATTGTCTGAAAGGATATATTGGGGATTGTCTCTAAAAATATATTTGGGATTGTGTAAAAATATATATTGGGGATTGTCTCAAAGGGTATATTGGATTTGTCTCAAAAGATATATTGGGAAATGTTTCAAAAGATATATTGCCGATTGTCTCAACGGATATGTTGGGGATCGTCTCAAAAGATATATTGGGGATTGCTTCAAACGATATATTAGGAAATGTCTCAAGGGATATATTGAGGGTTGTCTCAAAGAGTATATTGGGGATTGTCTCAAACAATATATTGAGGACAGTTATCATCATCATGTGTCATGCGGATAAACGCTAGCTGCCATGTTTCGCCATCTTACACGACCACCAGTCTCTAATTGGGGCTGTTTGTTTCCCGATTATGTCAAATGGCCCAGCCTTTCGGATATGGAGCGTTTTGTCTTCACCCTGACCTTTTCCCATCAAGTTTATCAGTTTTCATTAAGTTTTCGAGTTTATTTCTCCCCCAACATCATCCTGTGCCATGCCGATAACTATAGGCGGGTATGGTTCGCCATCTCACGATCACCAGCCTTGGAGTAGGTTTGTGGTCTTGTCCCTGTTATACCATGTGATCAAGTCATCCGGGTGTGCTTTTCCTTGCCTTCTCCTTGCTCTTTTCTCAGCAATTTTGCGTTGAAACTAAGTTTTAAAGTGTATTTCTTCTCATAATATGTCCGTAAAATCTTCACAGTTTATATTTTATTTCTCTAATCAATTTAAGGTTATAATTTGTTTCTTAAAGAACTATTTTATAATTTGTCTTTATGTCTGCCCATGGTATTATCTATCCGTCAATGGTATTTGTTGTCCCTCCATGGTATTTTTTGTCCGTCCACGGATAGCGATTCCTCTCATATTTTCTAAGTTGGAATAATATTTCCACTATATAGGGAAGCAAATCTCATTTCTTTATTTGGTTGTTTCGGAATTTGAGATTTAAATGTTGAGCACAACCCACCACTGGCAACGCTGATCGTATTCTGGTATGAACCTAAGGCCTATCCACGTCAGTTTGGAAGCACAAGACTCGAGTTTCGCTCTAGTTTGAGCTCGATAGTAGTGCATAAACGAGCATAAAAATATGCATAAAAAGAGCTTAAAATATGCACTACTGACGAGCTCAAACGAGAGCGAAACTCGAGTCTAGTGCTCCCACATTGACGTGGTTAGGCCTTAGGTTCATACCAGAATACGATCAGCATTGCCAGTAGTGGATTGTGCTCAATATGTAAATCTCATTTAGTACGTTGTTTTAGCGCGCTTTATGGGAAGCCACGACAATTAAGTTTAAGCGTCCATAAGGAAAAATAACCGTAATTAGAGTAATTCAAGCATACGATAAACTGATCTCCCTTGGCGAAACCTTGCTTCAAGGAGTGAGATTATACACTGCTCGTTTCTTTCCCCCCCCCCCCCCCCACGCCCTTAATCGCGCTTTGTCTATTTTTAATACATCCAACGAGTTTTGACGGTGATGATGATGCTGTTTATAATTATTATGATAATGATAATTATGATACTGATGATGGTTAGCCTTAGATACAAAACAACCCCAATCCCCAAATCAGCAGTGACTACAACAGTAAAACCTACAAAGAGAAAATGGCCGACGTCATCAGTAACGCGGTTTCGTTTTGAAAACGGTCGCCTGATTGACAGGGACTGCGTTTCGTGCGTTGTATAACACACAAAATGGACGAATGTGAAAAGTAACTGAAGCGGTTGCTATTCAAATTGCCAAGCCAACTTTGTGTAAACAATACAATATAATGGTCAGTTTAAAATTACCACCGTAGACCATTTAAATTACTGCTGAAATATGTGTGTTCTATATTTGAACTTGAAGGATTTACCTTTTCGGTTTAGTTATGTTATGTGACTTATGTAGTATGTATCCAACGTGATGCAGCGAAATAAACCAGGCAATAAATTGCACAACCTATTGATTGTGTTATTCAAATTCACTACGGGAAGGCATTGTATTATATTATGCTCCTCCAAATAATGATCATGATAATGGTGATGATAATGATGATGATGTTTGTTTTTTTGGCGTTCGCTTGCTCTGAACTCAAGCGTAGTCCACACATGTGTTACAACTTCTAGTGGACTAGACTGATTTTTGCGTGTGGATCAGCTTTCCCTGTTACTGGTGTCCATCGCCATGAGGCGAGTCCACCCCGACTTCAGAGGTATTTGTAATTTACGCCCCCAAAAAAATGACGAGAAATTAATATGTTAGTTCAGCTGACCGGAGTAGGGGTTGAACCCGTTACCTCGGTATCAGCACACCGGATGTTTCATGCTGACCTTGAATAATGATCATGGTCATGGTGGTAATGATAATGATGACGTTAATGATGATAATTATGAGGATAACACTGTGATGCCGCATGTATCATTAATTCTTTTATCTTTTCTCCACAGCTGGCCTGATCCTCCCCTCGCCGCTAGGAACTCCACTTGACCACTGCAGAATATCACCTTTCGTCGGTCTCACCCCGGCTCCAGAACGCTTAGACCGTCTGCCGCTGCCACCTCCACCACCACCTTTCTACCCGTACATTCCACTACACCCCAACAGTGCAGCCGTCGCCGCGGCCATGGCAACACATCACGCTCTCCACCCCATGTTGTTGTTTCAGCACCACCTCGCAGCGCTGCACGCGTCTCTAAACTCCTCCAGTTCGAGTCTCCTCAGCAACAGTATCCACGGTCTAGGCGGCATCATCTCCACCTCGTCGCCAACGCCAACAGTTACCAATACCAGTCAGAACAGCCTCATGTCGAGTATCAGCAGACGAGACAGCAGCAGCGGAGGGATGTCCCATAGTGCAGCTCTCCACAACGCAATACGTACTGTCAGTACCACACCCACGGCGCAACCCACTTCACCAACCAGCCACAGCAACAGCAGCAGTCCCAACAGTGGGTGTGGGTTTCGGCCAAGCAAAAATACCAGCATCGCCGACCTCAGACTGAAAGCGCGGCAACATTTAGCAAGCCTGGGGATATAGTGGACGCCATTTTTAATTTGCATGTTCTATTCTGCTTGAGAGCAGAATGTTCGTATGACCCAGAAGAGATCAACAGAAGAGCCAGAATAAGAAACAGTGGTAGCATACTATCTCCTAGATCAATATTATCTATCGTCTAGCACGAGGAATAAATATTGATCGGCATTTATAGAAGTAATCTAAAGAAGTCCAAACCACAGGACATATTAGCGAGTATAAAAATGCAAAACAATGCATCCCGTAAATGAATGTAAACACAGAAGTCACAAACAATATGTTGCACGATTTATTGCCTGGCATATTTCGCCGCATCTCGTCAGGTGCATACTGCAGTGGTATAAACCATGTTTTTGTTTTTTCCCCGCGTTTCTATCCTGTTTCAGGATATTGCGGTCAACATCAGCATCTTTCAGCTGTATGTTGATTCCTAGGCTAGATAACGCTCATCAGCACGCCACGACTTTCTGAGCCACCGGCTCCATACTCTCATAAGTCACTGGCGCGGCTCGAACCGCTTCCAATTCTCGTGCGCTCACGCAATAACGATATAAACCATGTGAAGTGAATAAATAATACTTTAGCTGAAACAATTAAAACACATAGTCACAGGTATTATTCGAATGTGGAACATCTGTTATCCCCATTATAATTTCAAATTTAACACGAACTCTTCCTGTTTGGTTGAAACCGGCTGGATCCTCCTATATACAAAGTAATAGCTATATTGGCCACAAAAGGATTTGAACCAGCCGCCTTCAGATGATGACAGTGCCTCCCTGAAGAATCCAGTGTACCTCGACTCACGTCAAACTATGTATCCCTAAATTTCCTCGTACCTAGCTATTACTTCTTATCCTAGTGCGAGGAAATGAAACCTTATGACTAAATGTCATGGCAAGGCAGACCAGGTCCTAAGCCTTGGTTGGCAGCTGGTCTAGGATCGAAACTCCGACATGCGGACAGTTAGAGCATTGCTTTTCTGATCCGGCAGCTTCTGTAGCTTGTTTTATTCCAGATGTATTGGTGTTACCTTTCCTCTGGAGTAAACTAGGCAGGCCGAGAGATGGATTGAGCTACAAGGGCAACACATGGTCTCTGGAGTAAACTAGGCAGGCCGAGAGAGGGATTGAGCTACAAGGGCAACACATGGTCTCTGGAGTAAACTAGGCAGGCCGAGAGAGGGATTGAGCTACAAGGGCAACACATGGTCTATGGAGTAAACTAGGCAGGCCGAGAGAGGGATTGAGCTACAAGGGCAACACATGGTCTCTGGAGTAAACTAGGCAGGCCGAGAGAGGGATTGAGCTACAAGGGCAACACATGGTCTCTGGAGTAAACTAGGCAGGCCGAGAGAGGGATTGAGCTACAAGGGCAACACATGGTCTCTGGAGTAAACTAGGCAGGCCGAGAGAGGGATTGAGCTACAAGGGCAACACATGGTCTCTGGAGTAACTAGGCAGGCCGAGAGAGGGATTGAGCTACAAGGGCAACACATGGTCTCTGGAGTAAACTAGGCAGGCCGAGAGAGGGATTGAGCTACAAGGGCAACACATGGTCTCTGGAGTAAACTAGGCAGGCCGAGAGAGGGATTGAGCTACAAGGGCAACACATGGTCTCTGGAGTAAACTAGGCAGGCCGAGAGAGGGATTGAGCTACAAGGGCAACACATGGTCTCTGGAGTAAACTAGGCAGGCCGAGAGAGGGATTGAGCTACAAGGGCAACACATGGTCTCTGGAGTAAACTAGGCAGGCCGAGAGAGGGATTGAGCTACAAGGGCAACACATGGTCTCTGGAGTAAACTAGGCAGGCCGAGAGAGGGATTGAGCTACAAGGGCAACACATGGTCTCTGGAGTAAACTAGGCAGGCCGAGAGAGGGATTGAGCTACAAGGGCAACACATGGTCTCTACAATTCAGCCCAAGTTTTGTGCCATGGAAAGGTATAACGCCATCCATAGTCTTACCGCCATGCGTTGTAATTATTAGGTCTTTTTCTTTTAAGCACACTACGATCTGTCAAGAAGGCAAGGTGTCAGTAGTAGTAGTAGTATTACTTAAACTAGTATGGTCATACGCTGTGCATGTGACGAAGAGTTTACAAACGCAATTCGCAATCCCGCATTCGGCGTTCGAAACACAGCTGCGGGTGCTTTGGAAGCAGACCACCTCTCGCGGTATTTTCGTACAATGGTATAAAAGGGCCGGTCCTTCAGAAAGTAATGGCAAACTATTGAACGTAATTTTGCTTTTAACAACATCAGTCAAAAATGCTGGGGTTGACTGCGAAGACCTGTAAAGGATATGCAACTAACTTTTTTATGGTCACACACACTGGTGACATAAAGGTGAGTCTCTGCTGCCACTGAACTCCGCCTGTAATAAATCCTCGACTGAGATCAGGGAGGCACAGTGGCTATGACACATTCCAGCCGGTCTGATGATCCTGTGTTCGTATCCCTCATCTCATCTCATCTCATCTCATCCCTCTTGTACCTTGCGGTGTCGAGGTGAAGTATAAACATCGTCAGAGTGCCCGATTATGGGCTCGTATCCCTGAAAGAGCATGTTAATGTACCTGCGTGGCCAGGTGGATCCAGTCTAATATTGGCACCGAGAAATGTCCCGTGAAGTGGAGGCGCCGGAGTGTGTTGATAACATCAGTAGTGAACGCAGTTTTACAGTCTCGGCATACCGGAGGTGGAGTCAGTAGTTTTTTGTTGTTGTTTTTTTTTTGTCCATCAAGAATGATGATGACCATTCATTTAATCCAGTGGGGTTGAAAGTATGGAGCCATGAGTTCTAAGATGGCTGATAAGGCCTATTTTGGCTCGAAATGTTCTTTGACAATGTGGACAAAGAATACTTGACGTTTCTGGAGGAGGATTTCCTGCAATGGTTTTTCTGTCCAGCCTTTTCTTCACAGCTCTTGCAGTCCTGGTTGCCTCACACGTGACTGCACCCTTGCGTAATGATGCACGCCACGAATTTCGGTCTCTGGCTGCAGTCTCCCAGGTGTCATGATGAATTCCAAAAGCATTCAGTGAGATTTTCAGAGTGTCTTTAAAGCGTTTCCTCTGGCCGCCTTGAGAGCGTTTACCACAACGCAACTCGCCGTAAAAAATTCGTTTAGGGAGCCTGTGATCTGGCATGCTAGTCAAGTGACCAGCCCAGCGAATCTGATTCTTCATTAGTAGAGTGTGGATACTGGGCATGGGCGCTCTTTCTAGGACTTCAGTGTCTGGGATCTTGTTTTGCCATTTAATCTTCAGTAGCTTCCTTAGGCAGACTGTGTGGAAGTGGTTTAATTTCCTAGCGTGTCGCTGATAAACAGTCCAGGTTTCACAAGCATATAGCAGTGTATGGAGTCAGTAGCAGGCGATGTGGGAATAGGTCGCTTTGCGTTGATTTTCATAATGACATGAGCGACGGACGTTTAGAAAACAATGGCAAACTCAAAATGTCGCGTGTTCTTTGCAGAACGTTGTTACGAATCACAGTTTGATTTTCTAGACCATTTTATGACAATTAAACTTTCAGCCACGGCTTCACACGAAACAAAGTGAAACATAAACTCATTGAAACATGGGCAGTTAGAACAGGAAAAGTCAGAGTATAGAGAGCACTAAATGTGAAAACAAAAATATTATTTGCTACTTATCTCAGAATCCCAAGCTGTGATGTTGCTTTATTTTGTGTTATTTTATATTGTCTAAATACCGAAATACATTTAAGATTGGTTCCAAGCATTTTAATGTTGCACTCGGGGGTACAATTGTTCTTTGTAATAACCATTACTTTAAGTTTCTGTTATTGAGACTAAGCCTTTTGTTTCAACTTTCTGTTACAATTATCAGATTCAGTGACAAACAAACACTAGGTTTGGACCAAACAAAAATGGATGAGAAGTAGGGGTGGGGTGTGTCAGAGTTATGACTTAAAAATTGTTAATATGGATAGCAAACATGTGTTCATATATAGGAGGTTGTAAAGTGAAAACTACTGTATTAATATTTGAACTATAATTTAATTTAAAAACCCGAGGAAGATACTAAAAAAATGTATTGATATTTTAACTATTGTTTGATCTATAAACCCATGGCTGCTACGGGAAGTTTGAATAAGACGATTTATCATCCCACAGCACTTAATCAGTTGAATCTTTCGTTTATGTAACTGCTTTTCATTTTCAGCGAGCAAAATCCACGTCATCAGCACAATGGCTAGTACACTTAATACACAGAAATATCAGTTGTTGCGGAACCATTGATGCCTCTAAGACAGCAAGTAAACGCATTCACAAGTATTGATTGGTGCTCACAGAATTAGAAGAAAGAAGTAAAGATTAGAGGACACACTAGACCACATAAATATTGAAAGCTAGAGTTACCATACCGGGATTCGAACCGGTCACCTTCAAATGGCGCCAGCGCTTTGCTGCAGGAACAATGTGTAGTTCAACATATGGCCATAATGAACATGCCTGTTGACATAGTAGTTGTGAGTTTGATCTACAGTGGAGGAGGAATGTTGTAGTTTTCCAACAAGAATGACTCTGAAGTTGGCACCCACTTATACAATGGGTTCTGAGTTAGTAATGGCGGTCAGAGTAATACTGATTACAATACCCAATATGTGTCTTCTTCTTCTTCCTTCTTCTTCTTCTGCTGCTGCTGCTTCTTCTTACCTCGCGCAAGGGAACTGCTCGTCGACTATTGAAGAAAGGAACGTGTTGGTATGCCCATTCTCATAATGGCAGCCACGGTGGTATAGCTTTGTTGCACGTACAGGGATGATCAGCTACAACACCATGTGATAGGGATTGCAAGATGCAGAGTAACATAACATAGCAGAGAGAAGAACTAATAGAAATCTGCAAGATGAAAAAAAAGGAAGAAAGATGTCATTGCATTGTTGTGTCTTGTTGACATATCTGTACATGAAATTCGTTGAAAGAAATTACTTCTGCTTTATCTAAATATGTACATATATGTCATGTGTATGTCGGTTTTCAGTGTAAGTATACACACACTTGTCAGATGTGTGCTGGTTTTCAGATAAATGTGTCCATATTTGTGAGATTTATGCTGGTTTTCAGATAAACGTGTACACATTTGTAACATTTAAGCTGGTTTTCAAATAAAGATATACATATTTGTCAGAAGTATGCTTATATTTTGTATCATGGAGATGCTGGTTTAGGAAGGGCATTTTGTAAACCAGTGTTGTGTTTGCGTGCATACTTGCGTGCGCACATGCATTGTGTCAATCACCAAAAAAAAAGAAGTAAACAGCTTACTGGAAAACGATCATAAGTAACAATATGGACGTTGCAGCAAAAGCCTACGAGAGCACACAAATAACAAACACACACACCCATACAACTACATGAAAAACTCTACATGAAAATATAAATATAGGGCTGAGTGGTCTCGGAGTATGGTGTCCGCTTCGAGTGCTGAAGGTCCCAGGTTCAAGCCCTGGAGAAAGCCGGGATTTTTTCACGTGGACTTCTAGTAACAAAATGTCCCCTGGTCTCTGGGTAGTGAGATCGGATGCCTGTGTGTATTGCTGCGCTTGAATAAAATCCCTTGGCAGGTGGAAATCGAAAAAGAGTAGTTTAACGGTGCTGCCCGGGCAAAATTTAGAGTTACAAATCTACCCAAAGTATTTCAGTATCCTCGCCGGTGCTACGGAGTTCGTGCACTGAGCTCGAACAGAGTTCTTATGGGTTATACCCATGTGCCGTGATGTTGATCCGTCGACTAAACTAAACTAAACATAAAAATTACTCATCTGTTTTTTTTATTGTGGACTGGACACGTGTTGCCTTACATCTGCGTGTACGATTCCAACACAGCGACTGAACCCACATATGTGTGGTGATAAACACTTGTGTATGTGTGTTATCATCATCATCATCATGCAGCAAGTGTTTTGCAGAATGTTGCATTCTGACAGACACTTTTTTCTTTGTAATTATCATTACTTCTGTTTTTTCTGCTTATATTAAGACTTCTGTTTGGACTTTCTGTTGCTATTATATCTATCATTTCTAGTAACTGCATTTCATTTTCAGGGATCAACTCCATGTCATCAACATGCCTCAGATTGTTTACATTGTGCCCACAAGCAGAAAGATATTCCTTGCATGTCTTGCGTGGATCTCATCATTATTTTGCTGCACAAAGTGAACGGATAGTACACGACCCCGTGTAACAGATTACCTTAAGCACCAATGCAACAAAGATGGCTAAAACTTAGTCTTCCAGAGGATTTCATCATCATGTGCTATGCAAATAAGCTTGGGCGGTCATGTTTCGCCATCTCACACGATCTTGGTGATCAGCTCTGTGTTTTTGATTTGACTCTGTCATGTGGCCAAGCCATCCAGATATTTACTTCTCTGCCATCCCCTTGTTCTTTTCCCCCTCAATCTTGCCATTTGTCACCAAATTCTGAAGTTTATTTCTTCTCATAGCGTGTCAACAAAATTGTGACTGTCTATGCCTAATTTTTCTAATCTGTTTACGGTTTTCATTTACTTCTTGGTTTTTCTTGGATTTGCTCATTGTGGTATTCTTTGTATTTTGAGATGATTTAGAACTAGCCAAAACAGAGGATTTACAACCAATCAACCAACAAAGCAACAATGATTGTGTTACATTTATTGACTCATTTATTGAGTACAATGGATAAGACATACACAAGTACATTGCAAAAAGTTGTTAATTTTGGGCATGCTATTGTCTTCCTTGGCCAGAATGTTAAATTTGTGGAAAATGCATTTGGAGCCAGAGATCATACTTGGCATCATTGGCACCTTTCCGTCTTGACAGACGATAGTTTGGTACATTGTGCTTCAAAAAGGCTTAATAACTACGATTCCATGGCGGTGGCGAGTGTGGCTGGTAAGGCCAATTCTTGCTGCAAATGTTTGCCCATAGTAGGTGCATGTGAAAACATGGTCATTTCCACCATTTTGCACCATCTTACGTCTCTCACGCTCTGTGTGTGCTTTATCTGCAATCATTTTCTCCTTTGTCTTTATTCCATTTCTGATAGTTGCCCTCCATGCAACACGTTCAGCGGCAACGTGCTCCCAATGTGCATTATCAATGCCTGTATCAATCATGTCCCGCTTACACACATCTTTGTATCGTAGTAGAGGCCGACCCTGAGATCTCCTACCCGTCTGTAATTCACCAAAAAAGATGTCCTTTGGTATTCTACCATCATCCATCATACTTGGCATCTACAGAATAAATAATAATGATGATGATGGAGCCTTTATAGATGTAAAACGTGGACAATGAGCAGAAACATCTGGTGGCAGCAGAAATATGGTTTCTGAGGAAAATGCAAAGAATATCATGGACAGACAGAAAAACCAAAGTCCTACAAGATGTAAATAAATTAGAGAAATTAGACGTAGACAGTCAACAATTGTTGGGCACACTATGAGAAGAAATAAATTAGAGAACTTGATGACAATTGGCAAGATTGACAGAGAAGAGAACAAAGGGATGGCAGAGAAGTAAATACCTGGATGGCTTGGTCACATGGCATAAGACAAAAACACAGAGCTGAGTCACGATTCTGGTGATCATGGAACATGGCTTATCAGCATGGCACATGACGATGATGCTGGTGGTGACAATAATTTTTCTTCTTCAGCTGGTTGGCCTGGAGCAGACGTTGATCATTACTCTCAAACCCTCTCTGTTATGTGATAGTGTGGTGAAGTTTGTGTTGCTAATCCTATTGTCAGTTGTCCAGCTGTTTGAGTTTTCCCCACATACCTTTCACTGTCTTCCTCTGCCTCTCTTGCCTAGTGTTCTCCAGCATAAGACTGATTTCTCTTTTGTACCTCTTGTGTTGATATGTCCCATTAACCCTTCCAGACCACTGTATTGATTTTCGGAAATTTCCGAATCTGCCGCTATATCGCTGTCCCTAATTTTCAGCATTTTGCCTATTTCGTGATACATATGCTTCACAAACTAAAAATAACCAACCGATCGTGGTCAAAACTCATGTTTAGCCATTGCAAATGTCTGTCCCCATAGGTTTGAATTGACTTTGTGTGAATTAACGCGAAAAATTTATGAAAATTCACAATGAAACGAGCGGCTGATGAACCAAACACTTCAACAAGAAAGCGAAGTTAGGTCTAGGCTTTTCACAGTCCAACAGGTGATCGATACTTTCGTTTATTCAGACTGGATTGGCACACAAAGGTGGAATATCGGCGCTTGATGAAAGGTAGACCTATTTTCTACAATGTCTCCAAGTTACATCTTATTCTAACCACTTTTTTGCATGTAAATAAAATTTTTCTACATCATGTTTTTTTTTTCTCTTTAATGCTCAGGGGCCCAGGTATAGGGGACAGTTAGGGTTAGGGCCTCAGGTCTGGTAGGGTTAAATTCTTGTATTGATATGCCCCATTCAATTCTTGTGTTGATAAACAGACCCAAAGAACGTGGACTGTCTTCTTCTGATATAAGTAATTAGTTCGCCTGACGAGTTAATTTCTTTCAAGGTATTTTAATTACCTTTTCTTTCCATCCAAGGTGTCTTCGTCATTTTTCTATAAAATCAAATCTTTGCAAATTCCACATAATTCCTCACTTGTCTGCTAATTGTCCGTCATTCATTCCTGTACATATAATTGACTCAATACAGATCTTAAGAATTCTTTCTTTCAAGAAAACTAGACACGCTTTAATCTACAACCAAGTATTTTAAAAGAAGACAGAATGATAAAATGATTCATTAACAAATGAAATAACTTTTTCACAATAAATAGTTTAGTATTCATAAACAGTAAAATACAATTTACACAGGATGAATGTAACAGTATGAATGTAACACACAATTTTAAGCAATTTTGATATACTGGTTCTCATTGGCTGGAGCTGAAAAGTTACGTCTGACAAAAAATCCTCCATCACCATTGACTTTTTTCTTGGCCAGCTTTTTCTTCTTTTTAATTTTTGTTGCTTTTTCAGACCCTTCAACATTCTGAGGATATATTAAAAAACAAACAACATAATCTGGGTTGCAATAGTGCATTACTTACATTTATTTCAATAACTGTTGCAATTGCAACTGATCTCTTTCAGCAACATACAACATGTGATTCACTTTTCCCCGTGTGTCTCAAACATCAAGTCATGTACCTTCTTACTTTTTAGGATTTAACAGAGCATACTAAAGAAATCTGGCAATACAACCTTAGTGGCAACTTGTGTTCTCTTTATAATCCAACAACAGAATTTAACAAAGACCTACATCTTTGCTTTATTGACTACATAAAACAAAGGCTTTAAATAGAGTTAAAAACATTGACGTGATAAAGGTACTTGCAGATCTTCCAAAATGATGGGGAAACCCTTAGACTTGTTAGCTAGCATATATTGCAAACAAGCTGCGATAATAACTGAAGTAGGTCAATGCCAGTCAAAAGAGAAGTGTACAACAGGTATATATAATGTTTACAGACCTTTCTTCCCTATATAGTGAAAATATGAGAAATGTAGAAAATATGAGAGGAATCGCTATGAAACAGCATAACATCAACAACATAAAATATGTAAATAATACAGCATTGATTGCAGCATTTAGTAGATGTAATTATTGTACACAGTGAGCAACTAGCATTATAATTAAATTGCAAGAAAACAGAAATTATGGTCATAGCCAAGAAGAAAGAAATACCACAATTTTAAACTAACTATAGAACAATTCTTAAGCAGGTGAATAAGTACAACCATCTCAGAACAGTCATAACACCTGATGAAGGATGTCTTGTTGAGATTAGATTAAGAATCATCATGGCAAAGGTTGAATTCTGCAAGATGGAAAACATACCAATAAAAAGCTGTCAATATGGCATTTAGAAGAGTGTTGAAGTGTTATGTAGATCCAGTACTGTTGTATGCGTGTGAAATATGGACAATAAGCAAACAAGCTGGGAAGCATATAATGGCTCTAAAAATGTGGTTTCTGAGGAAAATGCAAAAATATCTTATAAATGAATGAGAAAGCTCAATAAAACAAAACAACGAAAACGATGAAATTTGATTAAAGAAATTAGATGTAGACAGTCAAGGTGTTTTGGGCACACTATGAAGAGAAATAAACTTGCAAACTTAGTGACAACTGGCAAACTTAATGAGAATAGAGCAAGGGGAAGCACAGCGTTAAACATCCAGATGGACTGACCACATGGCATAATCGGGACAAGAACACAGAGCTGATCCAAGACTCTGGTGATCGTGTGAGACAGCGAACAAGACAATTAATGGATAAAGCTGCAGACGATGGTATAGAAAGATGATTCTGGAAAGTCTTGCATCATAGCATAAATACTGCTGCAGAATAGAAGTTCTGGAGATGAATGATCGGCCATGCCAGTTGGCATAGTGTTTGATGGTGAAGACAATGGTGATGATGATATCAATGATGATAATGGTAATGATGATGACGAGAGTGAGGTGGCATGTAAACCTACCAGGGTTAGGCTGGGCCTCCTCATGTCACATATAAAGTATAATGTATTAATTTAGAAAGACAGCTCAAACACCATTATTTTAAATTTTCTCTTATACAAGGAGAATCCATTAAGTAAGTTGCAATGCACATTTAAAGGAACATAAATTTGATTTAAACTTGAATACCATGTATTATTGCACATAAATGTCCCCTTTATTTCTCAACATAATCTCTGCAAATATTGATAATGTATTCCATCACCGTATCAGCAAGACAAAACCTGCAGCATATATATTTTTACTCTGCTGTCTCATCCACACTCAACCTCTGCATCATTTGTGAAATGTTTTCTGCCATGTTAGCTGTTTGTTGATTAGACAGGTGTACATCACTAGTGGTTACGTCAGAACTGTCAGGCGGATGCTGAAGAATTTACCACCAAAGTTGTTCATTTTTCTTAATCAAGCTGTATGTGGTCTTTCAATGACATGAATCATTGTTCCCATTTTTATTTGCACTTCACATACTTCTTCTTCTTCAGCGTTCATCCGGAGTTGTTTTTTTCCGAA
Organism: Cepaea nemoralis; assembly: GCA_014155875.1. Taxonomy (NCBI): domain Eukaryota; kingdom Metazoa; phylum Mollusca; class Gastropoda; order Stylommatophora; family Helicidae; genus Cepaea; species Cepaea nemoralis. Next base: position 240,611 of record JACEFZ010015653.1, on the reverse strand, counting down.
TGTGATTGCGTTGTGCCTGTTTACAGCAGAGCTGCGTTCTTGCGCCGTTAGGCCGACACATCCGACTTCTGCGGGCATTTGTTGACCGGGTTAACCTTCCCAGTGCGCTTCACATACAATATCAAGTACTTAAGCTAATCACAAAGCTGGATGATGTTGCCACTGAATGACAAATTTAGAAACTACCAACTATCATTTTAAGCTTCCAAGTATCAGTTTTTAACTAACTGACTGACTTTCTTCTATAACATGAAATGGGACTGCATTAATCAAATTCAGAGATTAAATTAAAAAGAAAAACTAAGAGCCACCAGTTTGTTCAAAAGTTTGGTTGGAGAAGATCTTTGTTTAGAGATGTTTTGGAGGGAAAGTGTGCAAGATGAAGCAAACTGTACTTATAGTGAACAACATTAAGAAATGGACTGGATGAAGCCTGTACAAGGGTGCTGCTAAGAATCATGACAGAGGATGTTGAAGACTTGGCAGAGATGGTACCAGATGATGATTATGATTTCATGCTTGGATGTAAGAGAAGCAGTAAAGATTGACAGAGAAAATAGATAGGAAGGTAGGAGGGAGGGCAGGCAGGCAGGCAGGCAGGGGAAGGAAGGGAGGGAAGAAGGAAGAAAGGAAGTTTCCACAACACAAATCCTTTGCAACTAAAATTTCCCACAACCTACCATCTGAACCTGCATGTCCTCAATGGCTGCATTCAGATGGCCAATCTCCCTCCTGTATTCGTCCAGCTGTGCCTCAAGTTTCTCTCTCTTCAGCTTCTCGTAGTCCAGCTGTGCCTCCAGCTCATGGATGGTTCTGAGGTAGAATCAAGAAGCCAACAGATTTTGGTAACAGCTGAGTTAAAGAGACATTCCATAAGCATTTCCTCACAAAATTTACTGGTCTACAAAACAAAACTGTGCCACTCAATTTGGATCCAGGGACAATGATACTGTCATTACTGCCCATGGTACCTTACAGTGTAGGACAGAGGGGTCTTTGGCCTGAGGAATTAAGGCCACCTGGCTCATGCAGTTGCTGCAAACTGTGCAGGTTAGGATTTTCTTGTTGCCCCAGTCAGAAAATTATCCATCAATTTATTGAAGATTTTAACCTGAATGAGATCCTGGTATTCTATTCTCCCAGCCAGATGCTCCTCGGAGACAATAACCTAGATCTTCGTTTATCTCCCTGAAGTTTATCCCGGAAAAGGATCCTAAACTGGCTAATGAAGGCAGAATAGACAGACCATGATCTGTTCTGTAATGTAACCTGGAGTGAACCACAAACTATGCCTGGTCAGAGATTGCAAGAGAGTCACAGCCATTCCCTGTGATGATGATAGAAGACCAAGGCTGGGAGATTTGAAATATGAATACTAGGAACAAACGGACTTAATACAACACAGAGATACAAGTGAATGCATAAACCACAAAATTACAAATGTTCTAGTCCATGAATATATAACACCCAATACAACCATTGTAGTCCACATATATAACACCCAATGACAGCGATGATGCTACCGAGTTATAACAGAACCCAATTATTAACACCAACAGAGACACAAATGGCCCAAGAGAGACAACTTCTTCCTACAGTACCTACAAATAGTAGAAGAGTTATCTGACTTTTCCCCTATCATGTTTCTAAAATTGGAAACAAACGGAGGCGCTATCATTAACTTGTGTTGACAGCGTGTGGTTGGAAGAGGGTTCGATGCCAGCTCTTGACTTTTGCTATGGGAGGGAAAGACTAGTCCCTTAATCCTCTGTTCATGCAGACCAACAAAATGTGATGATTCTACCACTTCACAAACCCACAGGATGTTAGTGCTACGGGAGTTGGTTTTTATCCTCTCTATGATTAAGTAGTATCATGGCATACCTGTCAATCTCTTGAAACAAAACTATGTACACCGTAAAAATACAGTTGTCTTCTTCATTCTCCGCCTCTTTAACTATCAGACGACAACATCCCTCAACAACCTAGTGCCTGACCCTCTAATCTTGCTAGCAACTACTTCTTGTAGCTGCTTCCAGGTCAACACCATTAGCTGTCAGCTCATCTCTTTCTTAGCCTTCCTCAGAGTAATAGTAGACGATTTTACAGCGTTACTACAGCTACATTCAGTAGCATGTCTGTTGCAGAACCTTGCTTCCATAATAACCTTCCAGAAAACTTCTCGGTCATAAGCAAGATGTCCCACGTCTGATACACCAATCTGGAGCTCATCCACCACATCCTGCACCCATCTTCTCCATGACCTTCCTATACTTCTCTTCCCGGGCATATACCCCTCTATTATTATTCTCTCCAAACTTTTGTGACATTTCAAGTACCAAAATATTTCAATTTTCTTTGTTTTATCGTCTTTAGTAGCCAACCTTCTTCAATATCAGTTCTTATAGTATGGATGCATTTGTTTTTTTCTGTATCCAAGATATTCTTAGAACCTGTCTATAACATTTATATTCAAAGATATTTATGCGCTGTTCAGCTAGTGACACAAATGCCAAGGGAAATAACTTCTTTCAACAACACCCAAACATAGTTGAAGAGTTATCTGTGGCATCGTATTTCTTCCCTAACAATTTATCTAGGGCAGTGACCTTATGGCCCGCTCTTTGCGGATTTCCAACTGTCATGGAATTTTTAACGTGCACAACTTGCTTGCGTGATCTCCTGTGCTTCACCCTTATCTGAGAAGAGATCAAGGACATGTGATATCATTAGATACCAATAGTTCTTGGGAAAAGAACCGTCGGACACCATAATCTCCCAGCCACCACCATCCCCTCCCTCTTATCATTGAACTATAATACCAGACTGAATAAGACAAGATAAGACACAGAAACTCACTGATCCTTGTCTTTTATTTCCTTGAGTCTCCTCCTGTCCTCCTCGACACAGCCTCCAAGCTGGACATAGTTTTTCCTGGCCACTTCAAACAGCCTCTGGAGGTCCTCCATCTTGGCCTTGGCCCGGCCTGATAAACAGAAAACTAAGGATTAGAAAATCTGCAAGAGGTTAGCAAGGCCGAATGGATAAGAGCGCTTGCTCTTAAACATCCGGTGAGCTGATGGTATGGTAGTGTTTCAATCACTACACCAGTCAGTCATACTAAGATGTTCACTTTTCGTAACTTGACTTGGGGAGGTAAATTGCAAGTACCTCAGAAGGTCGGAAGTGGGTTTGCCTAATGACGAGGGACACTGGTAATAGGGAAAGCTAACTCACATGCAAATATCAGTCCATGTGCATTAGAAGTAATAGCATGCGTATGGACTATGCTTGAGTTCAAGGTGAATTAATGCAAAGCCAAAGATCAGCCATGGCTGTTTATTATTTTAATCACCATTGAATTTATGTCATCAATATTTATCACATAATATAGAGAGAAGAAAACCAATGTTGAGGTCTTCACGGCTGTAAGCGTTACGAGATCACTTCATAAAAACCATTCCAAAGAAGAGAGGGAATAGAGAAATTAGTTTTGTGTGAGGACAATACTAGACAAGACAGTCAGGTTAAAATAGAGGTGGATGGTATATGGAAAGCTTGAGCAGCTGGACAACATAGGTGTGTATGGCATGTAGATGACCACAGGTTTATAACTGTGCCTGACCACAAGTTTATAACAGTGCATGACCACAGATTTTTAACAGTGCATGACCACAGGTTTATAACAGTGCATGACCACAGGTTTATAACAGTGCATGACCACAGGTTTATAACAGTGCATGACCACAGGTTTATAATAGTACATGACCACAGGTTTATAACAGTGCATGACCACAGATTTATAACAGTGCATGACCACAGATTTATAACAGTGCATGACCACAGGTTTATAACAGTGCATGACCACAGGTTTATAACAGTGCATGACCACAGGTGTATAACAATGCATGACCACAGGTTTATAACAGTGCATGACCACAGGTTTATAACAGTGCATGACCACAGGTTTATAACAGTGCATGACCACAGATTTATAACAGTGCATGACCACAGATTTATAACAGTGCATGACCACAGGTTTATAACAGTGCATGACCACAGGTTTATAACCGTGCATGACCACAGGTTTATAACAGTGCATGACCACAGGTTTATAACAGTGCATGACCACAGGTTTATAACAGTGCATGACCACAGATTTATAACAGTGCATGACCACAGATTTATAACAGTGCATGACCACAGGTTTATAATAGTACATGACCACAGGTTTATAACAGTGCATGACCACAGATTTATAACAGTGCATGACCACAGATTTATAACAGTGCATGACCACAGGTTTATAACAGTGCATGACCACAGGTTTATAACAGTGCATGACCACAGGTGTATAACCATGCATGACTACAGGTTTATAACAGTGCATGACCACAGGTTTATAACAGTGCATGACCACAGGTTTATAACAGTGCATGACCACAGATTTATAACAGTGCATGACCACAGATTTATAACAGTGCATGACCACAGGTTTATAACAGTGCATGACCACAGGTTTATAACCGTGCATGACCACAGGTTTATAACAGTGCATGACCACAGGTTTATAACAGTGCATGACCACTGGTTTATAACCGTGCATGACCACAGGTTTATAACCGTGCATGACCACAGATTTATAACAGTGCATGACCACAGGTTTATAACAGTGCATGACCACAGATTTATAACAGTGCAAGATCACGGGTTTATAACAGTGCAAGATCACAGGTTTATAACAGTGCATGTAGTCAAGTTTGGTTGGATTTTGCAGCTAAAGTTGTATATGGGATGAGGTAGGCAGTCACATGCCACCCTCCTTAGCCGCCTCTTACAACATATATGGTAGGTTACAGAGTTACTGTTCTTTGCTTCCCTGATAGCCTCTGGTAACAGGCTATGTACAGTGTGTATTTTTAATGACTGTGCAGTGTCTGGAAATACTGCCTGTCCAAGTTTTGTATTCATCCTCTGTAAAGTTCATGCAACATAACAGGTAAATAAAAAACTTGGACAGGCAATATTTTCAAACACTGCACAGTCGTTAAAAATACACCCTATACAAAAACGTGTGTAGTCCATGGCAGACCACTACAATTTTGGTGTGAAGCTTCAAAAAAATAGGTCCCAAGTCAGAACCTGCTATGAGTCTGTGATGTGATAGAGTATCACATTTTGTAAGCCGGAATGCATGAAGGAATAGGTTGGCGGTCTTTTTCTTACTTTAGTGGACCACAAATGAAACTATTACTTTTTTTTTACTGTCAGGACATGCACAATCACAATGGTCCCAGATAAATATGCTTAGAAATATAATATAAATGTGAGAGTTTTCCCTCCAATTACTTCTGGCATTATCCTCTGACTTCTTGGATCGTCTGCTTCTTCGCTTGGCTTGTTGACTCTCTTCTTCTTCACTTTCAGATTCGGTATCTGTTACTTGTGTGTCCTCTGAGGGAAGATTTAACAGACAAAAATAGGTGATAGAGACATAAATCAACAGATGATGATTCACTAAATGCTGAAAACTAAATACTGAGTTCCAATCCAAAGTAGTTTCATAGACAGGATTTCTTTTTTTTTTAGATAACAACTGACATTTGTTATGATATGGAATGTAAACACAGAAGTCCCAAACAATATGTCGCACAATTTATTACCTGCCATATTTTGCTGCATCTCAAATATTCAAATTCATTACTTATTTCATCTAAAAATGTAAATATTAAAAAATTTCAACCTTTGCTTTTCTTTCATCCAAAATATTGACCCAGAAATTAAATACTGAAAATAAGTCACATCTTAACTAGCCCTGAACCATTTAATTATTTTACATGCATCAACTAATCAAATATCTTCTTCTTCTTCTGCGTTCATTACAACTGGTCAAATATGATAGCTGACCAAGCCAAAAAACATGTTTTTAATCATCTCTTTTTGTGTCTGATCTTTCATTATTGATATCTGGGAGATCAGCTTTGTGCGGCACTTTCGACGGGTCGCCCTGCGGAAAGAGACCGAATCATATGGGATGAAACCTGGGTCAATGAAGTCTTTCTGGTGATTGCCATTTCCATCGACGATGAACTGTATTTTTCGTGGAGGACTTTTGTGTTGGCATTCTGGCGCCGGCATTATGCACAGTGTGCCTGTGGTTGGCTTGCCGATACTCCTGTCTATTCCATTCTTCACATAGGGCAGTGAGGAGCGTTTTGTGTGATATTCACTGGCACAGGAACAGAGCAATATGGGGACGATCCATTGCCGAGAAGTTGGAACCGCGACTAAACTAAACTAAACTATCTGGGATATGATATACTTGTAAATGTGTGTAACTCCACAAATAAACAGCCAAAAGTCACAACTTACCAGGGCCAGAACCACCTAACAGTTTGACACAGGCCAACTGGGCAAATCTGCTAGCCACATCTTGAGCTGTCTCGCCAGCCTGGTTAGTGATGTAGATGTTGGCACCCATCTCAATCAGCCACTGGAGAACGTGTACATGACCTTGACCGGCAGCTGTGATAAAACAATTCCTAATGAGTCACATTTTTACCACTGATTTACAAACCAATGCAAGCTGATTGTCTTGCTTGTTCACCAAACGTGATGTTTTCTTCACGTGTGAAGCTTCCAGTTGGTAAAATAATTTGTGGCCACAATATAGTATATTCACAAGAATCTGGCCACCCAGTGTCAGATCATTTACAAGTCCAACTATTTGTCAGGTCATTTACAAGTCCAACTATTTTGGATACTAACTTCAATCCATGGGGCAAACGGCTGCTGACAAGTCCAGGTTTATGAAATGAGAAAGCAAATAAACTGGAAAAGAAAGAGAGGAGAATGTGAACTGAAGATAACACAGCAGAGGTACCAGATTTTACAAGGATTTAAAAGGCAAGACGATTGACTTCATTGCACAGTGTTTTATCCCATATGGCTCGGTCTTTTTCTACAGGGCGGCCTGCTGAAGCGTCGCACAAAGCATGAACTCCATAGCTTCAGCGACAACCCCCAGAAGTGTTCAAGAAAATTGCACTCGTGAACCAAACAAGGTAGGCCAAAATCAAACCCACATCCTTCACAGCGCCAGGCGGGCGGTGTAACCACTTCACCATACAGATTTCCAAGGTACAAGAGAAACAAGACAAGATGATAACAAAGTGTCTTTAAGAAAATGAAGCTATTCAGGCTATTCAAAAAAAAGGTACAGAATTGACCCAAATATGACCGTCCCACTCAACAATGTAACTGCGTAAGTAAAGAACAAAATCACAAGATTCAGCTGTAAGCTAATCATTAAATTATTCAATGTAATTCTTCCTGTGATATTTGTAACAGTGTTGATTACCACGTAGTATACTCCAAAAAAATATTCTTTATTTGAAAAAGTCATTAGGTAACTAGAATTTTATAAGTAACTTTTTTTTTACAATAGTACGAACCAGAATTTTGTGGATGTTATTTCTCAACATGAATTGCATTCAAAAGTTTGATTCATACCTTTGTGAACAAGCGTTGAACCTTTATCATCTCGCTCATTAATGTTGACGACGCCATTTTCCACCAGCGTTCTTAGGTAGGCCAGGTCACCATTATATGCAGCCATGTGAGCCGGGAATGAGAGATCTGAGAAAATAGAACACAACATTGATTGGCACTTACAAAAGGTCAATCTGGTCATAAAATAGTCCAAAATATAATCAAGTAATCCCTTTTAGTTTATTAAATGATTGGTCAATGAACAATAACAATACCCGATATTTAATGTGTTTATTTATTTAATATTTATTTTACTGAAAATTTATGAAAATATAACATGCTGAAAAGTCCACTAACTTCTAGTCACAGATAAATACACATTAGTTAAATTTATCATCATCAAAATTACTTAACAGGTCTTTGGCTGAACATAGCTCTCAATATGGCTCACCAAAATATTTCTTGATCTCCCGCCATTTCTTCTGCATCATACAGCCTCATGCCCAAGGTGTCTGCAATGTCCTGTGTCCATCTTTGTGCTGGTCGTCCCCTACTTCTTCATCAAGGAACCACACCTTCCATTACTGTCCTTTGCAAACCACTGTGACATTTAATATGGCCAAAGTGTGTTAGTTTAGTTTCTGAGACACCATGCTATTTAGTATGTGCCAGTTTTCTTCAATGCTAAGATCTTGCTGAATAAAACTGTCAACTGTCATTTACTGTCAATATAGTACCTTGCGGTGTATGGCAGAGGAGTCTTTGAGCCTGAGGAATTAAGGCCGCCTGGCTTAGTGCAGTCGCCGAGAACTGTGCAGGTTAGGATTTCCTTGTTTCCCCCCGACAGAAAATAATCCCACACCTTACCGAAGGGATCGATCCCGGGTCTCCCGAAAGAGAGTTCGGCGTTCTAGCCACTTCGGCCAGCCGATCCTCTTGCTGAATGTCTATATTTTTTCATACTCTTTGTACACAATATTCTAAAATCCTGTCTGTAAAAGATGAGCTCAATAGCTCTAATTTTCTTCTTTAGTAGTTGTGAAATGTTCCATGACTCATATCCTTATGTTGCCACAGAATGTTCTCAGAAATGTTACTTTAACTTGTTAGTTTGTGTGGTGCTATAGGTTGATAATAATTAGTTACATCAGAACAACATTGGGATTAGTAGTATGAAATTTTGAAGTCTATTTTAAAATAAATTAGTTAAGTACATAAGAGTTAAAATTAAATTAGTTAGTCGATAAGAGTTATCCATGGAAAGTGCACACAAATATACCAAATGTCCCTGTCAGATTCTTTAGAAGAGATGATTAAATACAATAACAAATACAGACCCATGGAGAAAGCGCAAGCAACAGACAATATGCATACAAAGTCAGTCAGGAAGGTACTCCATCAGTATAACCATGCAGTTAATGCCTGTTCACAGCAGCCTCGAGCGAAGTTAGAAGGCTGATAGCCTTGCAAAAGCAGGAGCCGCAAAACAGCCTGGACACATATCTTGCAGTATGAGACCAGTCCAAGACATTCTTGGAGACAACACAAGAGAAGACTGGTTGAACAGTTGGGCACAGGGACCAACAAGTCAGTTTTAAAAGGGATATTCTTCATCTTTTTGTTTCTGTTCACTTGTCTTGTTATGTCTTTCAGCATCAGATTGTTACACCAGGTGTACCACTGCTGGTGTTGCCTAGAAGAAGTTACAAAGGCTCCTTATCCTATACCAGATGCCAATGAGTGCACAAACTAAGATTAGTTTCACCTCTCGTAGCTACAATTTTGATCTCTTACCTGGGATTAAAACCCAGGTCTTCTGACACTGAGGCCAGTAACCTAACCACTCAGCCATCTACTCCTCAATGACATGTACATGACACAGAAGAACTGTCTTCACGGACAATTACTTGTACAGTGAATTATTCTAGCCATAATGTTCCATGGGGAACATAAGAAATACACAAATAACTAATTAATTATTTAGAAATATATAGTAAAGAAAGATTTAGAAAGGCTAACATAGTACAACAAATGCCAGGAAAACATTGGATGTGTCCCTTCAAAAGATGCAGTTATGACAGCTCTGCTGTAAATATACACATCATAAATACCATCCACAATAAATATATCAGATGAATAAAGAAAAATGAAGAAGAAGGAAACTTCAACAAACACTCACTCTCTTCCTTCTCAGGATGATCCTCTTCATACTCAATGTGTGAAATGTATTCTAAGATGTTATCTTTGTAAAACCTTTGTGTCAGATCTTTAGGTGTTTCGCCATGATCATTCCGAGCTGACAGAACAGTTTTGGCATTACCGTTGTGGCAAACTAAGAACTTCAGGCATGGGAGATGACCCTCGGATGCTGCCAAATGTGCTAGAAAATAAAAAAAGGGGGCCAAAGTAAAAAATATTATGTCATCTGGATACAAGAAGGAGTAGGATTTATGTTATTCTGGTATCTCTTCATGACTTGGACAAATGATCCACACAAATTTCTGAGGGTTTGAGGTCTTCACAAGTGGCAGCCACTCATGTCATAGAGATCCATTCTGAACCATGGACTGAGAGTCAGAGGACAATGGTCAGCTTTAAAGTGACGGATGGGCAAGCCACAGTGCAGCCTCTATCTCCATTCTCAGACTGGGGGTTATTTGATACACTCCCTTCTGCCAGGTAATTTTTATTTCTTTTAGCATTCGCTCACTTAGAACTCAAGCATAGTCCATACATGTGCAACTACTTCTAAGTACACTGGACTGATTTCTGTGTGTGTGGATTAGCTTTCCCTATTACCATAGTCCTCCCACCATCAGGTGAACCCACTCCGACTTCAGAGGTACTTGTAATTTACATCCCCAGGTCAAGGATAGAAGTCATCACTTTAGTCCAACTAACCAGCGTAGGAGTTGAATCCGTTACCTTGGCATCAGCACACCGGGAGTTTAAGAGCATGAGCTCATATCCATTCAACAACGTTAACCTCTTGCCAGGTAATGACTCTGTCTTTAACTCTAGCTGAGGAACCCTACCTAATTCCTGTCCATGCAGCTCAGAAACATCTGTGTAGATAAGTAAAGAAAGAACAATTGTACATGTCATAGAGGTATTTGGCTAGCCCCATATTATGGAAGACCAGTCGGAACTCCATGGATGATGTGGTCAGTTTCATGCCATTTCCTTGAGGATTTGAACATTGACCACCGGGCTGGCAGGTAAAGTGTTTCCTATTCTCTTTCATCATCATCATGTGCCATGTCGATAAGCGTGGGTGGTCATGTTTTGCCATCTCATATGATCACCAGAGTCATGGATCAGCTCTGTGTTCTTGTCTCGACCATATCACATGGCCAAGCCATCCAGGCATTTACTTCTCTGCCTTCCCCTTGTTCTTTTCCCCTCAATCTTGCCAGTTGTCACTAACTTCTCTAGTTTATTTATTCTCATAATGTGCCCAAAAAAATGTTGACTGTCTACGTTTAATTTCTCTAATCAGTTTATGGTTTTCATTTCTTTCTTGTAGGGTTTGGTCATTGGTTTTTCTGTCTGTTGTTGGTATTCTTTGCATTTTCCTCAGAAACCACATTACGACAGCCATTAGCTGTTATTTAACTTGTCTGCTCATTGTCCATGCTTCACATACATACAAAACATACAGGTTGTAGCACCTCAACACACTTTTTCTCGTTGCAGTTGACATCTTTTTATTGATCAGTATGTTTTCCATCATGCAAAAGGCTAACTTCACCATGGCGATTCTAATTCTAATTTCTTCAAGGCACCTCCACTCAGATGTTATGACTGTTCTGAGATAGTTGTACCGACTCACTTGTTTACCTGATCAGAGAATCCCAGGATCTATACCTTTTTGTTTTATTTTATACTGTAGCATGCTACTGCAGTCAAGATCTTTCTTATCTGTTACAACTTCATCAAACTTCATCAGAAACTTAACTATCAATAAACACTGGACATCGATTCAACCAAAACTGGTATACCTTTTTAAGTGGACTTATTATACCTATTTAAGTGAATTCAGTAGACTGAGGGTGAGCTCATGGAGTCCAGGGAGCTGAGCACCAATAACCAGTGTGAGCATCATGGATTTACTGTGAATGACATGCATCTTACCTGGAGTGTTTCCATTTTTATCTTCTTCATCAGGCAAGCCTCCCCACTTGAGCAGAAACTGGATACAGCCAAGTCTGCCATGGTAGGCTGCGGTGTGGACCGCAGACCAGCCGAAATTGTCCTTACAAGTCACATCCTGAAAGTGAATCATTTGGTAATTATTTACTTATGTTCATTCTATTTAGGACAAAATGGACAAAAGACCACCCTGACTAAATGCAAATTATGCTTATTACCGACTTTTAAGGCAATATCACCTCATCATTTTTCAACCGCGAATAAGACATTTCTCCTTTTCTTCTTATTCTTGAACTTCCTCTGCTACCTATCTCCAATAGGAGCATAGGCGCTTAACCTACCCAAGTCAAGCTTTGCAATCTGCCCAGAACAGGGCACCCAAGCCAAGGCACTACAGAGAGGTGTAAACACCACAATTTTGCAATCACTCGGACCAGAAATGCCATCCTAAGTCTAACCTCTACAGCCAAGCACCGACAAAGACTGCTTGTGGTGGAATAGTACGTCTTGCAAGGACCATATCCCACAGCGATAGTGAGGGCCGGGGTGGACCCAAGCTTTAATAAAATTAGTGCAGTGGAAAAGCTGGCTTAAGTGCAGGAGGGCAGATCCACAAGCTGCGAATGAGGTACGAAGAAGGCAACATGGCAGCAATGGTGTCTACTGACAGGGATCACATCTGGCCATCATAGTGGAGGTGAAGACTGAGGCAATCTTCAGTCAAGTGGTGGGAAAGAAGCTGACTTTCCCACAGTCAGTTACAGTGCAGTATCAATACCGGCAGAGGCACTAGGTGCCCAATGTCTGCCCCCCATGGGTGGGATGCCTTCTTGTAGACACACTTAGCAATGTCAATAAGGGAAATGTATAATCATAAAAGTCTCAAAGATGTCTATGCATTACAGGAGAAAAACGGCTGAGAGTCATGACCTGTATGTGCCTACCCCCTGAGAGTGTCAAGAAAAGAAGTAAAGAGGCTGAAACATTCAGCGAGGGAGGACTGCTTCTGATGATCAGAAGCCTTCTGTCAAGCCTGCTCCGCGGTGGAGTTTTTACCACTAGTAGACATGTACTTTACCATGTGTCATAAGAAGTAACTGAAGAGGGTTGGCATGGAACTGAAGGGAGGCTCTTCTAGAAGAAGTATGCTGCAATGCAGAGACAGTCACACGGAGTCTGGATAGCTAACTTACATCCAGTCACATAGGAAAAACTCCAGAATTGGTTCCATGGAATATAAGAACTACGTGTGAATTGGGACAGACAGGAGATAGAAGAAATGAAATATTATAAGACACATGAAGAAGAGAATTACAGACAGCAGTAAATAATGTGGAGAGGACAAGAATGGAGCTACTGGAGATAGCAAAAGGTGAGACAACTTGGCGTGGCTTGGTTTTTCAATAAAGAGGATTTAAAAGGCAAGAGGGTTGATTGACTTTATTGAACCGGGTTTTATCCCATATAGCTCAGTCTTTGTCTGCAGGGCAGTCTGTTGAAAGTGTCACACAAAGCGCAAACTCCGTAGCTCCAGCAATGAACCCCCAGGAGTCTCCGAGAAAATTGCACTTGTGAACTGATCGACATAGCCCAGAGTCAATCCCGCAATCTTCGGAGCACAAGACAAGCAGCATAACCACTTCACAGCGGAGAGTTCTGTGTGACTTGGTTGAAGGCCAGTGCTCCAATGAGGATATAATAGGCAGAAGACGAAGAAGCCACGAGCACCACTCAAGACACAAGGGTCTTACCCACAGAGTTCTTTATAACAGAGAAAACATAAAGAAGATAAAATGAAGAAGGACCCAAGTTTTAATTTTCAGCAAGACAAACAGTGTGTATTCACTGAAAGTGAAAAGAAACCCAAGTCTGTACACTGAGCAGGGACAGCAGGATAGAAGCCATATATTTTACTCATTCACCCACAAACATATTCCCTCTAGCCACCAGCAGGGGGATCAAATGCCATAATGATGGACTCAAAATAATTTGTGTTAGTTTAATGCTTCCATGTTGGCTTAGGAGTTAGTGAAATGGAGTGTCACAATTCCCTGACATATTGAGTCGAGGGTTCAAGATCAGCTGCAGGCTATTTGGAAGCAGGTTGCTTTAAGTTGATTTTGAGGCGTTGACTGTTCAGAAAGCAATGGCAAACTACTGATCATCAAATTACCTAGTAAATCGCAAACACCCAATAAGTCCTGGAGTTGATTGCAATGCCCTGAAAGGGACATGTAACTAAATTTGTTTTTGAATGCTTGTATACCCTGATGAGGAAGGAAACTTGCCACCACACCTAAAAAATTATATGGTCTAGAATATATGAAGGTTTAACATTTCACACCCCAATGTCAGTACAGGAATATTGGTTTTATTTTTAACCAGTACTTTTTGTTAGTTCTCAACTGTTGTCTCATGTAGTTGCTTCGACCCTGCCCTAGTATCACTGTACATGTTTTATCTTTATTTGTTGTTATTTTAACCCACCAAATGCCAGTTATTTCAACTCCTTCTGCTCCTGGCAGTTTATTATTTTAACATTTTCTTTTACAGAAATTTATTTTTGTAAAGTAACAGCTGCCAGTTTCAATGGCAAAGGAGATATGGACGCATCTCATAATCCTGTATACTCGCATTCAAAACACAGTTGGGGGAAATTTGGCAGCAGATCAACTTGCGTTGGTTTTTTACGAAATGGTATGGGTGCTGGTCATTCAGAAAGCAATGGCAAACTATTGAATATAAACTTACCAAGAGATCACAACAGCAAAAAATGCTGGTGTTGACTGCAAATTCCTGTAAGGATATGCAACTAACTAGCTAAAGTAATAGCTGGCTAAAGACCAAATGAAAATTAAAGACTCATGACTTACTACCCCTGATCTGAGAATAGTGCTGAGACAAAATGAATGTCCATGAGCTGCAGCCAAATGAAGTGGAGTTTGGCCTCGAACATCCTTTGCTGAAAGATTGACTCCATTGTTTGCAAGAGCCTGTGAAAAAAACACAACAATATTGCAAAAATAATTTTAATGATGTGCTTGTTCAATGCAAGAGGCATAACGTGCATGAGCTGAAACTTTCTCTGGCAAATTGTGAGTTTATGCTACATACAAGTCTGCTGGTCTTAAATGTTAGCTTCTCATTCTTGACCTGGGGACGTAAATTACAAGTACCTCAGAAGTTTAAGTGGGTTCGCTGATGGTGGGGCACACTGATAATAGGGAAAGCTAACCAACCCTCACGCAAAACCAGTCTAATGCACTCACTAGTAATAATAGGTATATGCCCTGGGAAGATATAAAGAGGAAGGCCAAAGACAAGATGAGTGCAGATGTGGCAGATTATCTACAGATGGGTGTATCAGACACAGGACATTTTGCTTATGACTGAGAAGTATTCCAGAAGGTTGTTAAGGGTGCGAGGTTCTGCAAGGGATATGCTACTGAATGAGTAATAGCAGCTGCGTGTGTGTGGACTAGGCTCAAGTTCAAAGCGATCAAAAATCAAACAACAAAAACTTGATCAACTCTGTAATAAGGCTGGGAAATTGATTGTAAACAAAAGAAATTATTATCAATGAAACCGCTAATGCAGAAGAGCTTGACTTCCTGTTAAGTTTCTTTCACTGATGTGGTTGGTACAGGAGTTGTTGTGTATCTCAGAACTGGAACTGTGGCATAGCGTGTCTGGCCTTCATTACAGTGAAGGAATGTATTTTGGGTATTTCAGCTAAAAACAAAATGCATTATATTGCTTCAGTATATGGTAAACTATTTATGTAGTAATAAATAAGAGAAGTCATGGCTACAGCAGGATATAACAATACTTTTTTGCAAGAGTTACACATACCTAATTGTTTTCATGTTGTATTATTGTGGTATGTTCCTGATGAAGAAACAAACACAGTGAAATATGCCAGGCAATAAATTGTGGAATATTTTGCATGTTCTTTCATTATTTAAAGTTATAGCAGATATGACTGAGCTACCGTATGACAGTAGACAGTACTACCTATTTTCTGACACCCCACAATGTGCCAACGGCTTCGGGTGGAGGGGTGCAGTTGGGAGGGTACAAGCCTTACCCTAGTGTGAGGAAATGCAACCTAAAGACTAAATGTCATAGCAGGGCAGACCAGGCCTTAAGCCTTGATCGGCAGCTGGTCTAGGATGGAAGCTCCGACAGGTGGACAGTTAGAGCATTGCTTTGCTGATCCAGCAGCTTCTGCAGCTTGTCTTGTTCCAGACATATTGTTGTTACCTTTCCTCTGGATTAAACTAGGCAGGCAAAGAGAGGGATCAAGCTGCATGGACAACACATGATCTCTAAATTCAGCCCAGGCTGTGTATTATTGAGAGGTATTTTATTTTGGCACTCGCTCGCACTGAACTCAAGCGTAGTCCATACACACTATTTATAGTAGTGATGGACTGAATTTTTCATGTGGGTTAGCTTTTCTCTATTAACAGTGTCCCTCGCCATTAGGTGAACCCACTCTGACTTCAGAGGTACTTGTAAGCTCTGACCCCCAAGTCAAGGACAACAGGTCCACATTTAAGTTCAGCTGTCGGTGTAGGGGTTGAACCCCTCACCTCAGCATCAGCACATCAGATGTTTAAAAATGCACATTCTTATCCCATTCGGCCATGATGACCTGCATTGAGAGGTATAACTCCATTTTACAAACTATCATCTGTCAAGACGGCAAGGTGCCAGTTCAGTCAGCAGGAAAACATTGCATTTGAATTTCCAAATATACATATGTCAAACAAAATAATACAATTATCAAACCTCCATGCAGTTTTCAAAACCCTCTGATGGCTGCAATATGAGCTGCAGCTGTCAAGACGGCAAGGTGCCAGTCAGTCAGCAGGAAAACATTGATTTGAATTTCCAAATATACATATGTCAAACAAAATCATACAATTATCAAACCTCCATGCAGTTTTCAAAACCTCTGATGGCTGCAATATGAGCTGCAGCTGTCAAGACGGCAAGGTGCCAGTCAGTCAGCAGGAAAACATTGATTTGAATTTCCAAATATACATATGTCAAACAAAATAATACAATTATCAAACCTCCATGCAGTTTTCAAAACCTCTGATGGCTGCAATATGAGCTGCAGCTGTCAAGACGGCAAGGTGCCAGTCAGTCAGCAGGAAAACATTGATTTGAATTTCCAAATATACATATGTCAAACAAAATAATACAATTATCAAACCTCCATGCAGTTTTCAAAACCTCTGATGGCTGCAATATGAGCTGCAGCTGTCAAGACGGCAAGGTGCCAGTCAGTCAGCAGGAAAACATTGATTTGAATTTCCAAATATACATATGTCAAACAAAATAATACAATTATCAAACCTCCATGCAGTTTTCAAAACCTCTGATGGCTGCAATATGAGCTGCAGCTGTCAAGACGGCAAGGTGCCAGTCAGTCAGCAGGAAAACATTGATTTGAATTTCCAAATATACATATGTCAAACAAAATAATACAATTATCAAACCTCCATGCAGTTTTCAAAACCTCTGATGGCTGCAATATGAGCTGCAGCTGTCAAGACGGCAAGGTGCCAGTCAGTCAGCAGGAAAACATTG
Organism: Cepaea nemoralis; assembly: GCA_014155875.1. Lineage (NCBI taxonomy): Eukaryota > Metazoa > Mollusca > Gastropoda > Stylommatophora > Helicidae > Cepaea > Cepaea nemoralis. The sequence goes on along the minus strand of JACEFZ010015653.1, from coordinate 223,367 downwards.
ATTTGAATTTCCAAATATACATATGTCAAACAAAATAATACAATTATCAAACCTCCATGCAGTTTTCAAAACCTCTGATGGCTGCAATATGAGCTGCAGTCCAGCCATTTGGTGTGGTTACAGTTGGGTCTGCCTCGTGCCATAACAGCCAGTGCACACACTGAAACACACAACAGATACTACATAACATATGAACAAATAGCTTAACATAACATAACATATGAACAAATAGATTATTTCGTTGTTTCAGGATTTGAAATTTAAATATTGAGCACAACCCACTACTGGCAACGCTGATCATATTCTGGTATGAACCTAAGGCCCATCCACGTCAATATGGAAGCACTATACTCGAGTTTCGCTCTCGTTTGAGCTCGTCAGTAGTGCATATCCTTGACCAGATCCGGAAACAAGCCCCAGATCACTGGCGTGTGAAGCGGGTGTGTAACCACGCAGCACACACTGAACACGGCCAAATTATCATAACAGAATATTACAATGTCACCCATCGTAGGCTATAACTCAAGATTGCCCAATTGCTGCGACTGACATCCGTCAATCGATGTGGACCTGAACGATTAGGACTTCTCACTGGCAAGTGGTTGTAGTTATTATGCCTTTTTTGAAAGACAATGTAACAAACTACTGTCTGTCAAAAAAGAAAGGTGCCAGTATAGATCTATATAAATACAAAATTCCACAGACCTTCAAAGTTTCAGTTAATAATATGCCACAATGTAAATAAAACTACAACAATAACAGAAAACCATCTCAATTACAAAAGCAATTTGGAATGCTCACAAACCTCTAGGGCTCCAACATTACAGGCTGTATGAAGAGGAGTAAATTTATGTTTCGGCTCGACCTCATTGATGCTGGCACCATTTTTTACCATCAACTCCAGCTGCAAAACATCAGAATTCTTCACGGCCTCATGAAGGGAGCAGTAGTTTGCCCCAGTAGAAGATGCACCTGAAATATAATCAACAGATCAACAAATCTGGATATTGCAAAGAAGCAAACTTGTTTGCCTGTTAATGTGTTTTAAACAGATGTTTTAGCATTGACCTTGGTTCCCAGATCAACTCAGCCTAAAAATGGGTGCCAGGAAATACCCTGGGAAGTAAACACGGCTGGTGTGAAACTGACCAAACCACCCATCAAGTGCCATTTGATCAATACAAATATGGGGCTAGTAGCATATGGCCAATACACCTCAAAACATGTTTTAAAAAAGGGTCCCTAACATTTTAAAAAGGGGCAAACTAAATTTACACACAAAAAAGAAAGAATATTATGTTTAGTTTAGTTTGGTGTAGTTTAGTTTAGTTTAGTTTTGTTTAGTTTAGTTGACAGATCAACATCACGGCACACAGGTTTAACCCATATTGCTCCGTTCTACTCCTAACTCAAGCCTGAGTCTGGAGAATCTCAGCTCAGTGCATGAACTCTGTAGCACCAGCGAGGATCCTGAAATACTTTGGGTAGATTTTTAACTCAAAATTTTGCCCGGGCAGCCCCGTTAGGCTACTCTTTTTCGATTTCCAACTGCCAAAATATTTTTTTACATGCGCAACAATACACACTAGCATCCGCTCTCACTACCCAGAGACCAGGGAAAATTTTGTTACTAGAAGTCCACGTGAAAACAATCCTGGCCCTCACCGAGGCTTGAACCCGGGACCCTTAGCACTCAAGGTGGGCACCATACCCAGAGACTACTCAGCCGCCTGAAAAGTTATTATATACGGCACAACTATGGTAGAAGTCAGATATTTTAAAAAACAGTTGAGTTGAGTCAAGAACCAACAATACAGCACTGGGTACATTCCCATATGTGCTCTGTCCTCATCTGCAACAGCCAGCAAAGAACCCCAATACTAATGTTACCAGTAGCAGTCTGATTATGTGTCCATTTGGCCTTTTCTTCAAGTTTTGAGTGTCGGTCAGATCCTCTGGTCACTCCCTGTGGCACCATTCTCTGCAAGCCGTGATGATCTATCAGTTCCTCCGCACTTAAAGTGCATGTGCATATGGTGTTAGACCCATGTTTTTATAGACCAATCGATACTCTGTGGGTGATGTGGTTAGTAATAGTATCATCAATGCTGTTCATCATGTTTTACTTGACCAAATGCCTTACTATCAAGCTTCGCTAAATAAATACTGGTAGTAGAAGTTGAGTGGATTTCATGAATATCCACTCAGCTACTACCTGTATTTATTTAGCGAAGCTTGCACTATTGTTTTATGGTCAGTACTGGGTAATATTATAATTAATATTGTGTAAAACACACATTTCGTCCCTCAATCTGAGCGAGAGACTTGGCCTATAGAAGTTACAGTACTGTACTTATAGAAGCGACCCGTCGACACAATCTATGACAATGGGATGGGCGACCGGTGAAGAACTCAAGAGTAAAAAACGTCATGTTTGTGAACAAGCCGGGATAAACGCATCCGCATATCAGATGTTGATCCATGGAAGAACTGAAGAGCACTCAAGACCGATGAAGATGAAAAAGAGTAACGCAAAATCATAAATAATAATTAATATAATTATTATAATAATAATGATAATGGTAATGCAGTTATTAAATTATTAACAATTAATAGAATTATCAATGTTTATTTTTATTATATAATATAATTTTAATTTTAATATAATTAATTTTAAATAACATGTAACTACTTAACATCTGCTCAATATTCAGCAAAGCCGCTTCTCCACTACACAATTCTACATCGTTCACAATAAAACACAGGTTATAAAGCATATTATACCTGGCATAATTAACTTCTCATATGCAAAACCTCATAAACCGTGACTTTGAAATTAGTGTTTACATTGGCGACTCGTCGCTACCCAAAGGTATTCGGACAAAATGCAGTTCAGCAGTGACGCGTTATCTTTGAGCTTTACAAAACTAAACTTATAAATGTCATGTATTGTATAAATTCTTACAATTATGTCAACAATAAATTATAACTTTGTTAATATTATTTTTTCCACACACCTCAACCGCCAAAGAACACCCAGGATACAAGGACAAAGGTGAATCCTACAATAATGGAGTAATAACTATTGGCATCTTCTTATCAGTTGAACATTAACGCGACCATAGACAGTTGCCTCTTCTCTCTCTCTCTCTCTTCCACTTGTTACTTCGTACCATTTTGACCAATATATGTATTTAACTCATTCTGTCTGAGCCACTTGTTAATTTGAGTACATTATCCTTATCCATTCTGCTTGTTTAATACTTTAACCTTTCTGCTCAAGAGAGCTGTGACTGAATTACTTTATCCTCAATATTATAATCACACTAGATGACCCGGCCCGGCTTCGCCCAGGATCTGGCGGGGATCTGTCTGTCTGTCTGTCTGTCTGTCTGTCTGTCTGTCTGTCTGTCTGTCTGTCTGTCCTGTCCTGTCCTGTCCTGTCCTGTCCTGTCCTGTCCTGTCCTGTCTGTCTGTTTGACGCGGCCCGGCTTCGCCCTGCCCCTGGAGGGGAGCATTTCATTTAATTCATATAAGGAGTCATATAAGCTCCCGTTCCTGTTCCCGTCTGTCTGTCTGTCTGTCTGTCTGACCGGCCCGGCTTCGCCCAACCCCTGGTGGGGAGCATCTCATTTAATTCATATAAGTAGTCATATAAGCTCCCGTTCCCGTTCCCGTTCCTGTCTGTCTGTCTGTCTGTCTGTCTGTCTGTCTGTCTGTCTGTCTGTCTGTCTGTCTGTCTGTGTTCGGCCCGTTCCCGTTAAAAATATAGATAGAATAGAAGAATAGATAGATTGGCAGTAGAAAATATGATTGGAAGAGATCTATCTAAAGTAAACTTACCAAGATATCACGAACAGCCAATAAATGGTGGGCGGTGGGTCGACTGCAGAGTACTGCAAACGATATGCAACTAACTTTCTCTCACAAAAAATTACTTTTTTTTTTTAACGAACGAAAATCTTTATTTTCAAAGGGTTAAGAAGTGGGCACGCAGGCCCGTCCTACATTCTGCCCTTCTTCTCTATTTCCTCTCATACATTCTTTCATTCTCTTATGAAGCAATTCTTTGACAACAAAAGAACAATAAGCATTAGAATGCATGAAAAGTAACTCGTTGAGGAAATGTTTAACATGGGCATCATAAATACCCAACGTGGGTGTAACGTGCCATACATATGAGAATGTTTAAAAAAAAAATTAATATGCTGTTGAAGAAAAATAAAAAGATGGGTTAGAAAATTTTCACTATTTAAATAGATGCATTATTTTTATGAAAACTTTGAAAATGCCTTAAAGATTATATCATTATTTATTATAACTCATATGCCTGTAAATAACTGTAGACAAAGAGTTTATAAATCTTTGAAAACAATGCAACAATCTATATATAAAATATATAGCAATGCTATTAAAAGTTATGCCCCTTGAAATAACTTTTCTTAAGTTAAGTCCCCTCGCTATATATATATATAAATGATAATGTAAATTTAAATATTAAATTTTAGTAAGTAAATAGCTGATTGTACACTAAAAACTATGACAGTTGGCTGCACGGGAATGAAAAGAAAGCGTGTAGAAAATTTCATCTCAATCGGATGGACCGTTATCGAACGCATAAATAACAGACATACATACATCGTCTTCTATATATATAGATTGGGTCGTGAGTGTAGGGAGTGGCCAGCAGGCTGAAACTCAGCAATTAATTAATGACCACTCTCGTCCTGGCGATGTGATTATCTATACCGATGGTTCTGTGTTGAGAGACCAAAAAAAAAAAAAACGCCTGGGGATTCATAGCAAAATAAAACGATCAATGTCTAGTTAAGGAGCGCTTGGCATAGGACACCACAACCTCAAGTCTGAGAATGGAGGTGGAGGCGGTTACTGCAGCTTTCCGCTGGTTGGAGAATAAATTGTATAAGCATGTTGTGATTGTAACTGATTCACAAAGCATGCTGCCAAAGGTGAAGAGAGACATGCTTCGTTCAGAATGGTCGTTTGACTCGTGTTCCGAAGGTTGTGGGTTCGATTCCGGGCCGCGTCCCTTCGGTTTACGAGTTAAATAGTTTCGGAGACTCCTGTGGGTCGTCGCTAAAAGCTACGGAGTTCGTGCTTTGTGCGACGCTTTCCGTGCTGCGGAAAGAGACCGACCCATATGGGATAAAACCCGGTGCAATGAAGTCGACCCTGTCGACTTTAAGCGACTTTAGAATGGTTTGCATCAATTCAGAGGTCGCGGGTTGTGAGCATTCGCTGGACCTTTTCTCCAGGACACTCTATTATGGTTGGAAATGAACAGACGGACAGATTGGCTGGTGCCGCATTATCAAGGGGTGATTTGATTCAGGATAAGGCAGATGTGATGAAAGCCCTCTGGGAGAATGTGATTGATTGATTGATTGATTGATTTAGGAATCGAGATCACAGCATTCGGGGCATTCCCATAAGTGCTCCATCCCCATCCTCAGCAGCCAGCGAAGAGTTCCAACACTAATAGTACCTAGTAGCAATCTGATTATAAGTCCGTCTCGCCTTTCCTCTGAGCGTTGAGCGTCGGCCAGATCCCTTCGTCACTCCTCGTTGTCTCATTCTTGCCAGACCATGGTAATCCATTTGCTCCTCCGAGGTGTGCACGTGCTCCCAAAAGGCCGCAACCACGTCTGCCTTGTCATGTATCAATACTCCACCAAGTTCTGCAGAGCCAGCCAATCTGTCCGCCTGTTCATTTCCCAGCACACCGGCATGCCCCGGAGAAATGATCCAGGCGATGCTTGTCACCCGTGACCTCCGAAGCGAAGCAAGCCACTCCGCACGAAGTCTGCCCGTCCTCACCCTCGTCAGCATGCTTTCTGAGTCAGTTACAATCACGATGTGTGTGTGTCGTATTCTCCATCCAGCGGAGAGCCGCAGTGACTGCCTCCACTTCCATTCTTAAGCTGGATGTTGTGGTATCATATGCCAGGCTCTCCTGCCCCAAACATCGACCATTAACTTTGGCTAATGCTAGACCCCAGCCACTTCTCTCACCTCTTGACACCGAACCATCTGTGTAGATAATCACATCACTCGAGTGAGCATTGTCCTGAATTAGTTGCTGGATTTCCACTTCTGTGGCCCCTGCTGGCCACTCCCGGCTTAATGTAATTATAACCCTGCACAAGTCTGACTGCTCCGCTGGCACTCTGACCCACTCCTCTCCACGCCTAATGTTCTTCTTAAGGGGCACACCTGTTGATCGTATCCTCCGCCTGAGCCATCCATGATTTCCCTCTTATCAGTCGCTGACCCTTAACTGCGTCCAGCGCCTCATGCAGTGGGTGGTCTGTGTCTGCAGAATGTGATTAATACAGAAGAACATGGGGTATCATGCTAGCTTTGTTAGGACGAAGAAGAAAACAGGGGGAAAAAGAAATTCGCGCGTAATTAAGCATACTGAACCCGTTGTATTCGCTGTCGAAAAATAAAAGACTTGGCTCGGTCTCTTACAGCAGAGCAAACTGCCGAAAGTGTCGCACAAAGCACGAACTCCGTAGCTCCAGCGACGATCCCCAGGTGTCTCCGAGAAAAAAATTATTTGTGAACCCGGATTCGACTTGACGAATTCGCCACGGAGCTTCCCGATTTTTTACTTAGTAGGTCAACTGAAAGATGCTGATGTTGACAGCGATGTCCTGTAAAGGATATGCGAACAAAAAAAAGGTCAGACGAGCCGGTCTCTCCGGCGTAGGAGTTAAGGACGTTGTTCGTATTCTCGTATACTCTCATACGAAACACAGCTGCGCGAGATTCGGCAGCGCATCGCGTCGCGTTGGTTACATACGGGGGTATGTGAGAAGGTCGTTCAGACAGCAATGGCATTCTACTGAACGTAAAACTTGCCAGGACATCAACAGCAGCTGAAAAATGCTGGTGTTGACTGCAATGTCCTGTAAAGGATATGCGAAAAAAAAGGGTCAGACAGGGCAGATGGACATTTCAAGGTCCATTTCCACGCGAGTTTAACTTATATGAATCATACAGCGCAGTCATCATATTGATTCCAAACTGTGGGCCAGAGGCCCAGCAGATCACATTTATCCTACTGAATGTATTCGCTGCGTTGATCATTAACCTCTTCCGCTGACACCGAGCAAGATGGGTTTTACAGTAACGTGGCGCTCTCACTCTAGCAAATTTGGACCTGGATCTCAACAATGTCCAGCCTGCAACAATTCTAATAAGGAAATATGGCCTTAACATCTGCAGACGTTGCTTCAGGCAATACTCTGATGATGATGAACATCTTCATCCAGTAGGCTACGTTGCCGGCTGGCGTGAGCGATCATGCCGCTCCACAAATTACGATCTCCGACGTCATGGACCAATTCGTGTGTTGACTCCCTTCCGTGCCATGACACAAGACTGTCAATAATCTTTTCACGCTGTCTTCCTCTATCTCTCTTTCCGCAAATCTTTCCAGTTGTCACAACATGTTCCAGTTGTCTTCTCATAACTTGGGGGGGGGGGGGGGGAAATAGGAGGAACAAGGACTGCCTCTTTCTAATGTTTGTGATAAGTTGTCGCTGACTGTTGAACGAGGGGGGCGGAGCACGTATGGTTACGACACTACTAAAATAAGTTATAACACTTGCCTTACATACCTTTTCCAATTAATAAGAACATTCTGGAGTTGAGTTAAGAACTGACATCATTGCACTCAGGACATTCCCATACGTGCTCCGTCCCCCTCGTTCAACAGTCAGCGAAGATGCATTCTACTAATCGTTCCCACTGCTATCTGATTTAACGTTATCCTGGTCTTCCAGAACCCCTGACTACACCCCCACAATCTCTTCTCAATCTGTTTCCCCCGCCTTCTCCACCTGTTCACACAAGCGCACGACCACCTCTCCCTTATCATAGGCAATCTACCACCAACAGGTGCATTCCTTGCCAGCCTATCAACCTGTACACCCCCCCCCCCCCTTCCCGCACGGCAAACATCCATACAATTCTTACAATCTGTGACCTCTGAAGCGAGGTGAGCCATTCAACACGAAACATTCCTTTTTCTCCACTTTACTAAGCATACCCCTTGAATCCATGATGAAGACAATGTATGTTGCAGGGGTCTCCTCTAACCAACGGCATGCCGCTGCTACTGCTTCCACCTCCATTCTCATGCTGGAGGTCGTAGCCTCATGTGCCATACTCTCCTTTTTCAAGAATAGTCCATTAGCCTTCGCAATGACACCCCAACCACTCCGCCTGTTTCTCACCACTGACCCATCAATATAGACCACTAGGTCACCTTGATGTGTATTACTTTGAATCAGTTGTTGCACCCAAACTCTGTGCGGCCCGCTGCCCATTCTCTGCACTCACGACCCAGTGTTACCATTACATTGTGCCAGTCCCTGCTGTCTGCCGGTACTTCAGGACTGACCCTACACTATCACAATCTTTTGTTGAACCATTTCTCTTGGGAACCAACCTCTTGGCTGCAAAGAGAGACTGACTGGAGTGATTGATTCAAGAATCAACATCGTAACATTACTGGCAAACTCCTAGGTACAAAGAGAAATGAAAGTACAAGAGAGAGAGAGAGAGAGAGAGAGAGAGAGAGAGAGAGAGAGAGAGAGAGAGAGAGAGAGAGAGAGAGAGAGAGAGAGAGAGAGAGAGAGAGAGAGAGAGAGAGACAGAGACAGAGACAGAGATACAAAATGATGAGGACAGTACAAAAGAAGGGAATGATAAAAGAGAGAGGAAACTACAAGTCTCAAATAATACAAGCCAAAACTGATATACTGAAATTTAATATATTTATTACAGTTGTTACATAACGCTTCTCACCACCCTTTCTGTGCTTCCTAAATGTTCTTATGTATTTGCATGTTAAATAACGTTTCTTAACCCTTTTCTAAAACATTGACATTTTTAATGTGTTACATAAGTCTTCTTACATTCGGTGTCCCAGTGTCAAGATTATGTATCACGTGTTACATAACTCTTCTTACACCCCTTGTCCCAGTGTCAAGATTATGTATCACATGTTACACAACTCTTCTTACATACCTTGTCCCAGTGTCAAGATTATGTATCACATGTTTCTTAACTCTTCTTACATCCCTTGTCCTAATGACAAGATTATGTATTACGTTACATAATTCTTCTCATATCCCATGTTGCAATGGCAAAATGTTACATAACTCTTATTACACCCACTGTCCCAATGACAAAATGTTATCTAACTCTTCTTAAACCCAGGCTGTCCCAGAATGGTCTTGTTTATCACGTGTTATGTAACACTTCTTACACCCACTGTCCCAGAATTGTCATGTTTCTTGCATGCTATAAGACTCCTCTTACAACTCTCATGCCAATAACCAGATGTTATATAACTCGTGTTACACTCTTTGTCCCAATCACTAGCTACATATTATATAATTCCTCTCATACTATACCCCTTGCCCCACTCACACACAAGCGTATTACAAGTTATAACACTTGCCTTACACACCTTGTCCATTGCATGGACATATATAGGGTATATTTGTAATGATTGTGCAGTGTTTGAAAATATTGCTGGTCCAAGTTTTGTATTCACCTTCTGTAAAGTTCATACAACATGATAGGTAAATACAAAACAAAACTTCTTCTTCTTCTTCTTCAGCATTCCGAGCCACTGAGATTCTTTGCTGCAGATACAAGCCATCTCCATTTGTCTCTCTGGTTGACCTTTTCTTGCTGATTCCAAGTGCTTGTAGATCTGTATATATATTATCTCTCCACCGTCTTCTTGGTCTACCTCGGGCTCTACGGTCATTTATTTCCTGAGTGTAAGCGAGTTTTGTTTCCCTATTATCTTCCATTCTTTCCATATGCTCCAGCCATTGTAGTCTATTAGCAAATACAAAACTTGGACCGGCAATATTTTCAAACACTGCACAGTCATTAAAAATACACCCTGTATATTATATGTTTAAAAAAAATAAATGAAGGACTCTCTTACACACCGTAAGGTGGCATGGGACACCAGGTGCTAGACCCATATTTGTACAGACTGGTCGGCACTCTGTATGTAATATGGTTGGTATCACGACAGCGACCTTCACTTCCCAAAACATTCTTGCCACACATTTAAGGCTGGGTCGACCCGGCAGCCCAAGTCACTTTTCAATAAACCCAAATTTATCCAGATGCAGATCAAACCCATGACCACAGGATCGACAGGCCAGTGTGTATTACATGTTGCATAACTTTGATTAAATTCTTTGTCTCGAGGACAAGCGTATATGATATTACAAGTGACACAACTCTACATACACCCCTCCCTTACATGAAGCTGTACAAGTACATATGTCCTCAGCATATACCACAGCCATGTATCCTGTGTTGTCAACAATCTTCATGTCTTCACCACACATGGAATCAATAAATACACATTTGATCAGTTGTCTGGGAAATAACATTTACAAGCAGTATATCTTTCTGCCATGGATGATGCAACCGTAACATTCCACATTCATTCTCTAAAACTGTCACAGAATGTAACAACCATAACATTCCACATTCATTCTCTCCATGATACTTCCATATTCATTCTCTAAAACTGTCATAAAATGAACAACCATAATATTCCACATTCATTTTCTAAACCTATCGTAGAACAATCATCCATAACATTCCACACTCCGTTATTTTTCTTATCCGCCATTAACATTCCACATTCATTCCTTATTAACAAGAAAATACAAACAGCATAATGGCTTAAAAACTGAGAAGCAAAAACAAAAGCAATCAATTACAACCACAGAAGAAAATCTCTCCACGGTTACCTAAATATTCAGATCAATATAAACAGAAAGTAGATTTTCTGACAACCAATTTTCTCGTTGATCAAAAAACAACTACAAATATCACGCAACCTCATGATTAAAAAAAAAAAAAAAACCCATAAAAATCACACAACCTGACTCTTTGAGCATCAGATAATCATGGAAGTGTAATCAAGTACAAATTTACCATGCCCATTGTTGCTGTAATGAGCACTGCTAATCTCGTTTGATAAAAGTCATATAAAATAATGGAGGCCAGCATGGCTGAATGGATAAAAATGCTTGCTCTTAAACTTCTGGTGTGTTGATTACAAGGCAGCGGGTTCAAACCTTGCACTGGTCAGCTGGACTAAAATGTTGACTTCTCATCCTTGACTTGGGGATGTAAATTACAAGTTCCTCAGAAGTCGGAGTGGGTTTGCCTGATGATGAGGGGCACTGGTAATAAAGAAGGTTAGACCAGACACAAAAAGATCAGTCCAGCGTGTACTATACATGAGTTCAAAACAAGCAAACTGGGGGGGGGGGGGGGGGGGGGGGGGGAAGAGAGAAGAAGAAGAAGCAAAGAAAGATGATGATAAAGTTTTTAAAAAAAAACCACAACAACAATAGGCTTGTTCAAAGGTAACTAAACCAACCAGGGATTCATACTGCCTAAGGGTTAAAACGGTAAAGGCAGTCCCAATTTATATATAGTCATTGATGTGTGTTGTACTAGGCCTTCCTATATTCTAGGCCAACGTAACTACCATTCACAAACTAGAAGGCATGCAAGGAAACAAAAGATCTTATGCTGAGCCACAGACAGTGGCAAGCCAAGCGGAAAGAGTTAATAAACCCCCATCTCCCCAAATGCAGCCATGAAAGGCTGATGGCAACAAACCAGTGTTGTCAAGGTCCTATAGGGGATAGAAAAGAGGACAGATGATATAGATAAGGACATGGGGTGAGGACGGAGGAAAGAGAATAGCCTATGTTGAAGACCGGACTGTACCTGTGAAAGACAGTGTCACCTTGAATAGAAGTACGCAATACGCCTAGCCTTAACCAGGCGTATGCGAGACACCTGACTTCCCACAAACTACACGAGGGGCAGATACCTCGTGACCACCGGGCAGTCGAGGTGAAGCCAAACGGGCTTTGGACTTGACAGAGAGAGGATGCGTGATCGAGAGTGTGACAGGATAGACTAGACCTGGGACTTCAGGATTTGAATAGCTGAGCCGTGTGACTTGTGCTTGTGTGTGTGGCTGTGATACGAGAGCGTAGTGGCTTTATCGTAACGTATTGTGATATGTTATGAATGTGTGCGAGAACGAACGCTGATGAGACATTATTGTTATTGTGATTATATCCTAACGTAATAAATTATATCTTATTGACTCATGCGTTTATGTCTCATCTATGCTCGCACTATCTACCTGTCTTGAACCCTTCACTTTCAAATACCTCTAGACGTTGACAGGTTAACTATGGGGGAAAACGTCCGTTTTGGCGAGTCCTAAGACAGATAAAATAACAACTGTGACTCGTGGACTAGCCGAGTAAAATTGTAAACATACACACGACAACGACAATCTAAGTATATATATGTGTTTATCCTGAAGTAAAAGATGGTATCAAAACTAAAGGAAAAGTAATGAGAAAATATAAAATGTAACTTACTGAGTTAATCAATCACCTAAGATTAATGTATACAACAAACATTACAGTTCTAAAGGGTTAAAATGGTAAAGATAGTCCCATAGCAAATATAGCCATTGAGGTGTGAAGTGTTAGGGCGCACATATTCTAGCTCACAACATATGAGGTAGGCATAGCTAGAACCCTTCTCCTTCCCAGACAATTTCTGGACAATTCTAAAATGGTCTGGTACCCATGTTTATGAGGTGGGACGACCTCAGAGTTGTATTGGTCTGTAAAACTAACCCTCTCTCTGCTGGGACTGAACCCAAACCAGACTTGGCAAGCTACTGACCCCTGGACTACCGTGCTGGTAAGCCAGTACAACGTGATGCTGTATTTTATAAGTTAATAAGTTATCGGTATTCATGAAAGCTCAGGTTGTTTCAATATTATTACCGATATAATGAACTAATCACATACAAAAATGAGAGAAGTAGAATCACTAAGCACACAACCACAAGTAAAAAATAGACTTTGCGTCCAAAGCTTTCATCAGCACACAAACATACACCAATACAACTACATGTGTGTATGTATATATATATAAAAGGTATTTTATATATATAAAAGGTACCCATCTTTTTTCTTGTTATGGACTGGACACACGTGTAATTGACAACCGCATGTATGGTTATAACAATGTGGCTTGAGAGAAAATGTGACTGGAAATTCCCTATTACTGATATAAGTACATCTGTATTCTGTCAAATTCTTAAAAACAAAAAAAAAGGCAAGGAAAGTAAATTTGTGTTAATCTCATAAAGGTATAAGTGAGAAAATTGAGCAAATGTAGCAGCAAAGGCTGACATTTATCCCAACACAGAAATAACTGTAAAAGGAATTAAGCTATTTCCACGCGCAGCACTTTTCTAAACAAAACGTGCACTGAAAACTTAAAAAAGAAAACTGTTCAATGAGCTCAGACCAATGAATATTCCCTGCAAACTAAACGAGCCGATGTATCATGTAGTATAATAGACAAGAACACTGAATAGTCAGAAGTCAGAAAGGCCCCTATTATCTTCCTTAAGCTGTATTGGTGATATAATGCTAGATCCATATACGTGACACCTGGCCATCCTGATAGACGATAGTTTATAAATTGAAGTTACACCTCTCCATAGCACAAAGCCAGGGCTGAATGAAGAGACCTTGTGTCGTTAGACCTATATGTTTATAAACAAATGAGCACTGGATGAGTGATGAAGTCAGTATCATGCCAACTGTCTTTACTTCCCAACCCATTTCCTGGTACCATTTTAAGCTGGGTTGACCTGGGATACCAAGTTAATTTGAAAAATCCACCCTGAAGCCTTTGGGTTGGCAGGCGGACATCTAGCCTCTACAGCCCCCTTATAGAATTGAATGTAGAGCAGACAAACAAGTAAAGGGCCCATTTATATGCCTTGAAACACAGTGAGCATATGTTGGTTCTTCTTGTCTTCTTCTCCTCCTTTTCCTCCACTGACCTCAGTGAAGTGTTGGGGGAAGATGTAAAGATCTTTTCTTGAGCTTTTTCTAATGCTCTTTGATTACTACATTTCTGACATTCATTTTACAATTTATATGAGAACTGACAGAAACTAACAATTAAAACAGTAGCACTGCCAAAACTATGTTTACCATAGATAAACTCATCCACATTGATTATGATTAAACTAGATAATGGGTCTAAGTCTAATTCTCCAAGACTTAAATGTACTCATTATGTAGTGTACAAAAGGCATTCAAAGATTATATTACAATAGACACAAAAACTATGCCAATGCCTGACAACAATTTCAGATCAAACATGTGTACAGCACAAATGGCAAGTCTGTATTTTGAATCTGGTTTAAATGTACACCCTTATCATAATAATAATTTACAAAATAATAGCAACAATATACTTTGATATTCAGTATAACAACTTTGATTTGGCAATAATAAACATAAAAACTAAGTAATTGAAAACTGGGTCACGTTTATGTAACTACCGCTTATAAACTAGAAGGTATGCAAGATCTTATGCAGAGCCACAGACATTGGCAAGCCAAGTAGACATAGTTAATAAACATCCATCTCCCCAAATGCAGTCATGAAAGGTTGATGGCATTTAACCAGTGTACTGAAGCAATGATGGTATCAAAACAACATTAAAATGTAATCAGAAAAAAAAAATGTAACTCACTGTGTTAATCACCTAAGAGTAATGTATACAAAAAACATTACAGTGGAAAAAATAACTGAGACTACTATACAGAGCTTGTAACTCATTTTGAGCATTCAAATTCATCATATTTATAGGTTATTCCATACACAATACAACTTTCTTAACTATCCAAGTCCAATATTGTTACTGTGTAACTCATTGACACCCAAACATTTATTACTTCAAAATACGTAAACTCCTTGAGACAGAAAGAGTTCAAGAGACAATTGCCTTGGGATAGCGAGGGTTAAAAACCAAAGGCACAGACAGACATAATGAAATTACACCTGCGTACTCAATTGTCACTTGCATAGATTTAAGAAAGCATGAGCAAACATTAACAACATTGTTGAAACACTGAATCAACATAAAAGGTTAAGAGCTAACTTGTGTTCCCATAGCGAATATGTCATATGGGTCAAGTAAGTATGGAAGTAAGAAAGTAAGGAGTGAAGAAAAAAACTGTTCACCTCACCTATGCAAATCCTTTCACTTCACACCCCTATAGCATATGAGTTGACTCAACTCAACTCATAAGCCATAGGGGTGTGAAGTGACAGGATTTACTTAGATGAGGTGAACAGTTTTCTTCCTCACCCCTTAGTCCCTAAAGAGAAATCCTGGCTACCCATTTTATCAGGCTAGAGTGAAAAAAGGAGAAATAATGTGGCTGATTACAAACACACCCTGTGAATGAACTGTTAGGATATTCATGCAAAACACATGGTTGTTTGCAGTCTTTCCGGGAGCAGATTAATCAGTCTGAATATAAAAAAAACCAACAAACAAATCCAGCAGGAGTAACCGGCTGAGGGTATGTGAAGAGTCAAGACCATCACATATTGTAGGCTTGTGTGCATGAAAAAAAAAAAACCGGTGGCCAGTCTGTCCCTCCTGTAGCGAACATTTAAAGCCGAGTAGGGGGCTGAGTGGTTTCGAGGTATGGTGTCCGCCTCAAGTGCTGGAGGTCTCGGGTTCAAGCACTGGTGAGGGGCGGGTATTTTATCACGTGGACTTCTAGTAGCAAAATTTTCCCCGGTCTCTGGGTAGTGAGATCGGACGCCCATGAGTATTGTTGTGCACGTAAAAAATCCCTTGGCAGTTGGAAAATGGAAAAGAGTAGCCTAACGGCGCGGCACGGGCAAAATTTTGAGTTAAAAATCTACCCAAAGTATTTCAGGATCCTTGCCAGTGCTATGGAGTGTGAGCACTGAGCTGAGATTCTCCAGACTCAGGCTTGAGTTAGGAGTAGAACAGAGCACTTATGGGGTACACCCGTTTGCCGTGATGTTGATCCATCGACTAAACTAAACTATCGAGGGCTGACAATAAACCCTGCCTGGCCGTGCTCTTGCCATTGTCAACTGCTTACGCATTCCCCAATGCACCTGCTAAGCAGTCTGCATGCAGTCAGTGTTGTTTCTGCAACAATTAAGATAATATTAGTATTTTAAAACAGAGAATGTTAAAACTACGGACAGCCAGGATTAGTGATGATGTTTTCAAAGTGATCAAGACAAAGAAAATTCCTCACCAACACCAGAAGAAAACTATCAACATTCTTTGGCTGTATCAAGATAAGAGAAAACTGGAAATATATTGCGATAACTGGTGAGATTAATGAAAAATGAGGTGTAGGATGGCAGAGTGAATGTATAAATCTTGTGCCATTAAAAGATATTAGGACTTTAATTGAGGAAAAATCTTGTGTCATGAAAAGATAAAACTTTAATTGAGGAATAATGGAAGACAACGAGAGCTATGGAGAAGCATGATCATCAATGCCGGCTGGTAAGGCACTTTAAAAAGAAGATTAATGTTTTACAAAGTCGTAATTAAGTGGCTTTTTCATAAATATATAGATTATATAAGGTTTTAAAAACAGTCAAATACGAGCTCTGTAAAAACCACCTACAAACAGGATTAGCATTACATCAAATTGTGCACCACTTAAAGTAGCATTATGAAAGAACAGGTTGTGACAGAAGCACTTACAAGTAGGGTTAGCATTATTAAGTTCAAAATGTGCGTTACTTAAAGTAGCATTATGAAAGCACAGGTTGGGACAGATCCACGTATAAGTAGAGTTAGCATTATTAGGTTTAAACTGTGCACCACTTAAAGTAGCATTATGGAATGCACAGGTTCTAACAGTATTTATAACAGAGCATCATCTCTGTTAGGGAGTTTAATGGGTGGTGTGCAAAGGGGAAAAGACTAGTATACAAGGCACGGCTGAGCATCCCGTTGGGATGTAACTAGGGACGCTCAAGCTGTGACGCGGGGGGTAGGAATGGAGAGTTACCATCTGTACCTCGGATCAGCAACACCTATTGTAATAACATCTGTCCAGAAAGTCATTGTATGCTGTTTTATATTCTACGATGTATTCAATTGAATAAACATATGAAATACAGCGAGGACTTTGTCTCTGCTCTATAACATCAGCACTGTTATATATTATTACTCGTTAGTACATCTTCTGTGTTCGTGTTAATGCATTCCAAAAACAAGAGCACAGGAAGTAACCCTGTGTTTGTCATGAAGAGCAACTGGAAATATAGTGTTCCATTTTTAAAAACTTTTAATGTATACGTACATACACACATAAAGTTGGGCAGACAGATTTACAGGCAGAGAGGTGGGTAGGTGTATAGACAGACAGGATAAACAAACAGGACAGACAAAGAGATGAGACAGGCAAAGACAGACAGATCTATATACATAAAACAGAATGTATGTATGTGGGTGGGTGGGTGGGGATGTATTTGATGCGTTCGATAACGGTCCATCCGATTGATATGAAATTTTCTACATGTTTTCTTTTCATTCCCGTGCAGCCAACTGCCATAGTTTGGTACTGTACAATCAGCTATTTACTTATTAAAATTTAATTTTGTAATCACCTGACTTAACATAAGAAAATTTATATAAAGGGATATAACTTTTAGTAGCATTGCTATATCTTAGGTTAAGTCCCCTGGCTATAGATAGATCTGACCCGATAGATAGAGAGGGTGGGATAGATGGAGGGAGAGACGGACGGATGGACGGGCAGGCAGACAGACAGACAGATAGTCGGGAACGGGAACTTATATGACTACTTATATGAATTAAATGAGATGCTCCCCATCAGGGGCTGGGCGAAGCCGGGCCGGATCAGACAGACAGACAGACAGTCGGGATCGGGAGCTTATATGACTACTTATATGAATTAAATTAGATGCTCCCCACCAGGGGCTGGGCGAAGCCGGGCCGTGTCAGACAGACAGACAGACAGTCGGGATCGGGAACTTATATGACTACTTATATGAATTAAATTAGATGCTCCCCACCAGGGGCTGGGCGAAGCCGGGCCGTGTCAGACAGACAAAAAGCAGACATTCAGATAGATAGATCCCCGGGCCGGGTCAGCTAGTAAGTCTATAAAGGCCTTGTGTGGTTTACACTGTAATGATTGGGTGAGTGTAAGATATATATATATATATATATATATATAATATATATATATATATATATAATATATATATATTATATATATGTATATATTCTTCTTCTTCAGCATTCCGAGCCATGAGGTTCTTTGCTGCAAATACAATCTGTCTCCATTCGTCTCTCTGGTGGACCTTCTCTTGCCAGTCGTTGATTCGCAAGTGCTTGTAGGTCTGTATGTATATTATCTCTCACCGCCTTCTTGGTCTACCTCGGGGTCTACGGTCATTTATTTCCTGAGTGTAAGCGAGTTTGTTTTTCCCTATTATCTTCCATTCTTTCTATATGCCCCAGCCATTGTAGTCTATTAGCCTTCATGATACCAGTGATTACGGGGACTTAAACAAATCATAATGTCTTTGTTACTTCTTCTTTTCAACTCTCCACTTTGTGTATCCCTAATGGGTCCAAAGATGCGTCTTAAAATTTTGTTCTCAAAGGTTTGTAACAAGGCTTCGTCTCCTTTCGTTGTACTCCAGGTTTCAGAGCCATACAGCACAACTGGTCTGATCAGTGTTTTGTATATTGTGATTTTGGTGTTACGAGATAGCGCCTTTGATTTTAGTAGATGTTGTAGTGCATAGTATATCTTATTTCCAGAGTTGATTCTAGTTTGTATTTCTTCCCTTATGATGTTGGAGCAGTTGAAGATTGTACCCAGGTATTTGTATGTTTCCGTTCTTTTAATGGTCATATTATCTATTTGTATGTGGCCAGAGTTTTTAGCCATTCCGTCTCTTGAAATTACCATATATTCTGTCTTATCTTGGTTGATAACCAGCCCCATCTGTTGGGCTTTTTCCTTTAAGTGAGTCAATATTTCTAATGTCTTTTGTTCACTTTGCCCTATAATATCTATATCATCTGCATAACCAAGCAGCTTGGATGTTCCTCCAATATCACATTCCTCCTTTACCTTCCATATAAAATGTGTGTGTGTGAGTGAATATGTGTGTGCACATGCACACGGGCACACACATATGTGTTACAAACTTCCCAGAGGAAAGAAAAAAAAACTATAAAGATCAATCAGTGTACTTTAAATAATAATTGTCTTCTTAATTTGAGCAGATCATGTTTGAAATGTCCACCAATTACAAAAAACAAAGCAGTTGGTGGTGTGCTTTGATTAGTACCAAAATAATAAACCTGAGCAGCGAGAACAAAGTTCACTCCTCATTATAGAGATACAGGAAACCTTTAATCTGCCATAAAATGATGGTTTTAATGGTTGTACAAATAAGAATACTTATTTCTGCGGTGGCACAAGAACTTTACTAACAGTCTCTCTTTCTCTCCAGTTTACTAAGATGGTGCAATTTTGGAAGCATCACTGCTCGTTGTTAAAATAACTGTAGTAATAGAACTCACCCTTGTGCGTAATAAACAACGCAATGTTTACAGCATAAAAACACATTCACACATTTAACAATTTTCAATAGTTTCTGCAAAGCAGTTTTCAATAAAATATCAAAACAGTTACACAGAGCAATACACTGAAACATATCCATCCTTAGTTCCCCCTGAGGTGGAGAGTCAGTGCACCCACCTGCTGTCACTGATGTTCAGGGTAATATCCACCCATAATGTACTGCACTTTGATCTGTCATTGTGTGCCAGTCTTTCGATTTCCAACTGCCAAGGGATTTTTTACATGTGCAACAATACACACAGGCGTCCAATCTCACTACCCAGAGATCAGGGAACATTTTGTTACTAGAAGTCCATGTGAACAAATCCCGGCTCTCACCGGGGCTTGAACCTGGGACCTCCAGCACTCGAGGCAGACACCATACCTTGAGACCACTCAGCCACCCAGCCTAACGGCGCTGCCTGGACAAAATTTTGAGTTAAAAATCTACCCAAAGTATTTCAGGATCCTCGCTGGTGCTACAGAGTTCATGCACTAAGCTGAGATTCTCCGGACTAAGGCTTGAGTTAGGAGAAGAACGGAGCACTTATGGGTTACACCTGTGTGCCGTGATGTTGATCTGTAGACTAAAACTAAAAACATGTGTGCCAGTCTGTGTGCATATTTGTGTGAAAGTATGCAGGATTTTATTTTTCAGCTACATCCATCAAGTGCCATGCCGGTAAGCGTGGGCAGTTATGTTCTGCCATCTCACTCGATCACCAGAGTGGGTAGAAAAGCAATAGCACAAAGGAATATGCAACTCTTTCGCACAAGGGAGCATAGGCCAGCAACCATCTCACAACAAAGTTCTTCTATTTCTTTTCTGAAGACCTGTTCATAAACTGGTTGATTTTGCAGATATGGTTTGTTACAGCATGGTACAGACTGTTGCCTAAAACCTTTAGTATATACTTGGTAGGTTATCTTCTCTACTATCATCAATCAATGAGTGGATTATAAACCTATACATCAGAGGCAACAGATAAGTGTACCTGCACAATGGAGGAACCTAGATCTTGAGTCAAAATCTAACTCTCCAAGACTTACATGTACTCATTATATGCAGTGTACATAAGGCATTCAAAGATGACATAATACACACTAAAACTGTGCCAATGTCTGACAACAATTTCAGATCAAACATTTGTACAGCACAGACAGCAAGTCTGTATTTTGTATCCAGGGGAAATGTACACCATTAACATAATAATAATTTACAAAATAATAGTAACAATATACCTTGATATTCAGTGTAGCATTTTGATTTGGCAATAATAAACAAAGTATATCTTGTAGTTTAATGGAAGCTGTGCAAACAAATATTCACAACAGTCATGAAGCACACATTTTGTCAAAGATATTAAAACAAAAAAGTTGAATACATTATCTTCTATGCAATGTTTTCCCATTGTAAATTTGAACAAAAAAAGACAGAAACATTAGGCTGCACAATGGATTCCCATAATTATTTCTAAGCTAAAGAATCTTCGTGTTCTGTTTCCATAACTACCAACAGAAAACAAAATTACACACATTCAGCATTTTATATACTACAGTAAGCACAGAAAACATGAAATCGCTGTAAAAAGTATGATATAAAAATGAAGATAACATGTATAGCACTAAATTTAATGGCAAACCTGGCAACTTTTACAAAAACAACCGAGACATCATAATTACACATTGGTGGGAAATCATTTTTGTACGTCAAAACAACCAAGACCAACATAATAACAATATATACATACATTAAAAAAAGCAAAACAACCCTGTTTACATACAAATAAAACATCCTGGGAATATGGTGTTAAGCCCATATATTTTGTGCCTGAAAAGCCCCATAGGGGTGATATGGGTTGTGTAAGCAAGCCTCCTTATGCTGTCTTAAAGACATCAATGGCAAACATTTTGTGAACAGAGGTTAACCTCCGAGCCATAACGGTTTGAAAATAAACTCCCACTGCTAAGAATCGAACCTTAGATCACCATTTAGGAAGTCAGCAGACCAACAACTATGCCACCACAGCTCCTATCAATACATATTAAAACAATCCCCATCCACCGTAAAACACGTGGAATCCTGGTAAAATAAGTACACCGTAACATACTTTTACAAGCATTTTAACAAACATCAGAACATCCATTGTAGCCAATCAAACAGATACTCATACATATTGCTAGTGCTACCAGCAAACTGGTCCCACACATGCTAGTAGCAAAGTGCTACCCAGCCAACTAGCCTTGCACGTCTTAGTATCATAGTGCTACCCAGCCAACTAGTCCCACACATGTGCTAACAGCAAACTGTCTACCACAACTCAGATCTCTGCATGTGAGGCAGTATTTTCCTGCCGCTGCTTGGACGAGGAGGTGTAGACTCCACTGGACTCCCATGCATGATGGCTGACATCTCAGTATGGTTCATGGCCTTCTGCAAGTTTTGCAGTCCTTCTGGGCGTACTCTGGGAGTTGATGGCTTGCGCCTATGAAATTTTAAAAAACAGAAAACAAGAGATGAATTTGTAGGAAAAACACTGAAATATTTCTCATACTTAAAGACAAAACCAAAAAGTACAATTTGAATTTATATAGAAAATATTGAAACATTTCTCACAACCAGGTCACACCATAAAAAAAAAACACTAAGATAAATCCATAGAAGATACTGTTGTAGTGGTATGAAATGTCTGGGATTTCACATACACTGTGTCAATATTCTAAAGAAAGTGTGTGAGTGCGTAAGTATATGCATGCATGCATGCGTGTCTTTCAGTTTGTTGTTATTGCCATTTTCCCCATTCCTATCACAGAAAAGTCAGGTACTTATTATAAACTATAGTTTATTTAAGCTATGTTATGTTCGGATTTTCATCACAGCCATGAAAGCCAAGCATCTCAACAGACAAATCAATAATAAATTCCAACAGACAAGCCATCCAGATGTTCCAACAGACATTCAGACATTCCAACACTGTTCCAAGACACATTAAGATGCCCCAACAGACAAGTCAGTCAGACATGCCAAAAGACAAGCTATTCAGATGTTCCAACAGACAATCTATTCAGATGCTTCAACAGACATTTAAGTGTTCCAACAAACAAGTGATTCAGATGTTCCAACAGACAAGCCATTAAGATGTTCCAACAGACAAGCTATTCAGATGTTCCAACAGACAAGCCATTCAGATGTTCCAACAGATAAGCCATTCAGATGTTCCAACAGACATGCCACTCAGATGTTCCAACAGACATTTATATGTTCCAATAGACATGCCACTTAGATGTTCCAACAGACATGCCACTCAGATGTTCCATCAGACAAGCCACTCAGATGTTCCAACAGACAAGCCATTCAGATGTTCCAACAGACATTTAGATGTTCCAACAGACAAGCCATTCAGATGTTCCAATAGACAAGCCATTCAGATGTTCCAACAGACAAGCCATTCAATGTGCCAACAGACATTTAGATGTTCCAACAGATAATCTTTTCAGATGTTTCCGACAGACATTTAGATTTTCCAACGGAAAAATATATTCAGATGTTTTTGACAGATATTTTGACATTTAGATGTTCCAACAGCAAGCCTTTCAGATGTTCCAATAGACATATTTAGATGTTCCAACATACACGCTATTCATATGTTCCAGGACACCAACAGTAACAAGAATCCAGCCATGTGTACACTTGTTTCTGCAGCGAGAGGCTATTTTCATTTGGAGACAAGCCAATCCCAAAATATCTTCAAAGGTTGCATGATTTTCGGCTGGCTACCATGTGCTGTTTATTTATAATTCTTTCTCTTGTCGTCAGTGATCAGAAATCAATACCTGCATATTTACTTCTATAGCTGTTTTGAATGAAACAGCCTTAAGTCTTGGTTGGCAGCTGGCCTCTGATCGAAGCTCCGACAGGCGGACAGTTAGAGCATTGCTTTGTTGATCTGGCAGCTTGTCTTGTTCCAGATGTATTGGTGTCACCTTTCCTCTGGAGTTAACTAGGCAGGCAGCGAGGGATGATGCTGCATGGGCATCATACGGTCTCTATATTTCAGCCCAGTTTGTGCTATGGAGAGATATGACCCCATCCTTGGTCTTACAAACTATCTTCTGTGAAGACGGCAAGATGTCAATGAATGAACGTTTCAAATGAAGACTGCAGAAAGAATATGATATACTAAAAATATAGAAGAAGAATTTCAAAGCCAGGTAAGTGGATGAATGAATGAACAAATACAATACACAGCAACATAAGAGACAGAAGTACCCTTCATGTAAAGACTGTAAACAGAAACATGGGATCGGCAACTCACGGAGTATTATCCTCTACTAGATTTTTGGGTATTCTTGGCTCCTTGATCAGCCTTTTATCTGGACTGCTGTTACTGTGTAGGAAGATGTCGCTGACGGAATCTGTCTTGTTCTTCTTGGCTATGCCTTCACCATCAGCTCGCAAGCGGTGATGGGGCGGCATCTGATCCCAACCGCTGATTTAAATAAAGGACAAATAAAATATAAGATCACATATCTGCAGTTTGCTACTCATCGAATATACCTATATTTTCCATGGCACATAATATAGTAATATATCCGGTCCCAGGTTCAGTCAGGGATATGCACTACTGACAAGCTCAAACAAGAGTGAAACTGAGTCCAGTGCTTCCAATCTGACATGGACAAGGCACAAAGTTCGTACCGGAATATGATCGGCAGTGCCAGTTGTGGGTTGTGTTTAATCTTCAAACCTCAAATCCCGAAACCAAATAAATCAATATAGTAATATAGTCAAAATCACACTGCCATCTTTATTTTCCAATCAAAATATCTGGTAACCCTTTTATGAGGCTGGGTGAATTCCACAGCAACCTTGCTGGGGGACTGAACTCTGGCACTGTCTGTTGGCAAACCAACTAGTGCTTAGTTGGCAGCTGGTCTAGGATGGAAGTTCCGACAGGCGGACAGTTAAAGCATTGCTTTGTTGATCCAACAGCTTGTCTTGTTCCAGATGTATTGGTGTTACCTTTCCTCTGGAGTGAACTAGGCAGGCCGAGAAATGGTCTCAATTTAGTGCCCTTGCTACTACGACCACATTTTCCCCGCACTAATCACAACTTCTCTCTCCCCTTCTGCCTGTCCTCTCCCAATGAAGCTTAAAGCCTCCACCAACTTAAACCAAGTCCTCTGTAGACTTGTACATGACTGGTTCGATTTTGCAACTAAAGTTTTCTATGGGATGAGGTGGTCAGTCTCATGCTAACCTTCTTTAGTAGCCTCTTATGACGTGCATGTATGTTCTCTTCCTTGCTTCCCTTGTGGGCTCCAGTAAAACATGGGTGAGTTACTATACTAAACAGATAAGTAGTCTAAAGGGAGTGGATGAAATCTTGCTGTGCATGGGTCATGAACAGGACAATACACCCATGGCTTCCACGAGTTCTCCACAACTGATGTTCCTGTGTGCCCAATTTCTCTTCTCTGTCTGAGCAGTCTTGTAGGACATGCTTGAGTATGCCTTGGTGCTCCACATTTGCAAGTTGCAGTTTCTAAGTCATTTAATGAAGATATACTCTTGAGTTCACAGTGTCATGCTCTGAGTCTGAAGATCCTAGTCTGCTGGTTTCTGCCTAAATTGCTGAGACTATAACTTTAATTTTGTTTTCTCCAATTCATTTTCATAACTTGATTTAGGACCTCTTTGCCTCCTTAAACATCTGGGATGGATAGGGCTGACTGAGGATTTCTCCGGCTTGTTCTTTTTTCATGTTCAGGGATACCACAGCTGGCTTATACCACTGAAGGACTAGTTCCGTAATGGGCAGTACAATAATATTATCTTTAATTTCATGGATGTGCCTGTCTGCTTGGGGAATAGAGTGGCTCAGAGAACACTTTGTGACAGTGAAGGAGTCTCCACAGCGAAGTGGTTACGCCCCCTGCCTGGTGCTCCAAAGGTTATGAGTTTCATTCAGGCGACGTCATGCAGTTCACAGGGCAATTTTCTCAGAGTCCCCAGGGGTTTTTTGCTGGAGCTATGGAGTTTGTGCTTTGTGCAATGCTTTCGGCAGACTGCCCTGTAGAAAGAGACCGGCAATTGGGGGTAAAACCTGGTGCAATTAAGTCGATCCTCTTAACTTTCAAAAACTATTTTTTCCCCCCTTTTTGAGACAGTTACAATGGCTTTTAAAATGTTATTTTTCAAGTCAGTAACAGTAGTTACCAATGTTGTCAGCATTTACTAACTATTGTGACTTCAATGAAAACTATAAAACCAATTTTTAAAAGCTCCCTACTTCTCAAAAGTCAATTAAATATTAAATATATGTGTCATAGATTTGAAGTTGGTTTACCTTCCTGAAGATTCCTGATGTAATCGCCCCTGCTTGGACACTCTGGCACTGTCTGATTTACCCTGTGGTTCCACCCTGTTTCTGTCAATCTTCTGTGATTAAAAGACAAAGTATGCCATAAATAAGACATGGAAGAATCCCAGCACATTTTCTCAAATAATCTGTTAACCAGAAGTGGCAGCTAATGCAGATGAGGTCCTGTAAGGGATGCTTTTTTGTTTGGGGTGAACTAACAGAAAAGTACTGATTTTTTAAATGCACTCTTTTCAATTTACAATGGCGGAAATATTTTTTATATGCGCAACATGCACACAGGCCTCCAAATGTTTTGCCTTTGTCTGACAAGGTTAGAGGTCCCATCAAATACCCAAAATCAAGGTTGAGCATACCATCCTTTTGCTTTATAAATATAAGAAACTATAGTCCATACCATGAAACAAACCAGGTCTTCATGAGTTAGGCGCAGACATCACAAACTCTCCTTGCTAAGGACATTAATGCTGCCTTTATGGGAAAGACAGGAGATACCATAACCAACTCCTCATGGGAACAATGGGCAGAAACACTTTGGCGTGGCTGCTGCATCAGGAGTGAGCACGCATGGGAATGCCCAATGAGCAGTGACTATGTTTGACATAACACAACGTAAGATGATGTAACATCACACACACAAAGCCACCAATTCAAGTGGTGTCTATATTGAAAATAAATTAACACTATACACAATTTCAACTCTCATTGCATTTCCTTCAGTCAGGGTAAAGAATTATGACCAGCCAGACCTTTATATAACCAATGAGACAAAATGTTCATATGTTTAGTTTAGTCGTTGGATCAACATCACGGCACACAGGTTTAACCCATAAGTGCTCCGTTTCCCTCCTAACTCAAACCTGAGTCTGGAGAAACTCAGCTCAATGCACGAACTCCATAGCATCGGCAAGGATCCTGAAATACTTTTGGGTAGATTTTTAACTCAAAATTTTGCCCGGCAGCGCCGTTAGGCTACTCTTTTTCGATTTCCAACTGCCAAGGGATATTTTACGTGCGCAACAATACACACAGGCGTCCAATCTCACTACCTAGAGACCAGGGGAAATTTTATTACTGGAAGTCCACGTGAACAAATCCCGTTCCTCACCGGGGCTTGAACCCGGGACCTCCAGCATTCGAGGCGGACACCATACCTTGAGACCACTCAGCCCCCCCCCCCCCCCCCAATGGTCATATGTTTACAGCAATAATCAGCTGATAAACATCTGACCTTGTCTGGCCGGTGTCATAAACCAGTTAACGCTTACAAAGGTTTAACGTGAATATGTAATGTATTTTGTGACATGCTAGGTCTATGTCCTAATCATAAACCAAAAACGTAACCTTCCATTAGTTACAGCGTTCAACAAAACCTCACGCAGAACAATAAACTGACACGAATCAGGCTGGGTGGTACAGCTATGAACTATAACTTGTAAATGCCTAATCTCGTGCAGACATTGCACCCTCTTTTCCACTTACTTTCACTCCACTTAAGTCAAGTCTGGGTGGTGGAGTCTTTTCGTGGGATGAAGTTTCACTGGAATGATTTATTAGCCCATTTGAGGTGACCTGATCTCTCTCCTTGGGACCATCTGTTTCTGCCTGTTGGCAGAAATGGAATATATTAAAAAGAAGGTAAAATGACAAAACTTCACTGGTTTACATGCTAAGAGATTAAAGAGTTTATCGTGTCTGACAAGAGACGCACTGAAAATCAAAATCTTTGTCTGAATTTTTAAAAAAAAATAATTAGCACTGATAATAACTTTATGCATAGCAGAACATGTTCTAGACCAGTGGTTCTCAACCTTTTTTTGGCCCGTGCCCCCCTTCACCATATTCTCAGAACATCATTCCCCCCCCCCCCCCCCCCCCCTTTTTCGTATTTCCTACCTAAAAATTTGGCCCATGCCCCCCCCCACCATATTTTCAGACGCCAGCCCCCCCCCCCCCCCCCTGTATTTCCTACCTAAATCCCCCCCCCCCCTTTTTTTTTACACAGTATACATAATAATGGAAGCTAAATTTAATAGCACATATTAAAACAAGTCTAGACGTCCACATAATATGTGATTTGTGGGTCTACTTACTTTATAAAATGAATTTTAGAAGCGTGAGACGTACAGAAACGTAAAGTATGAAGGGAAAAACAATATCAAGTAATCAGTTCTTGTATTAATGTGATCTTGAAATAATCTTAATCCCTGGCCCCCCCCCCCCCCCTCTGGAAACCCTACAATTCGGGGGGGGGGGGGGGGGGAGAATTCCCCACCGGTTGAGAACCACTGTTCTAGACGATATATTTCAGTTCTCTGTGATTTTCAATGACCACGACTTAATGCATAAGATTTTTTTTCATCTTCTTAAATACAGCTTTGCTTGGCCTTTTATACTTTTAATTTTTTATGCATCTTCCATCTGATGTTACGGTTATCCCAAATATTTGAATTTACTGACTTCATATTTTGGTGGTTCCTTTCTTTGATATAATTTTTGTATCTGTCTTTTTGCAAATTCAAAGAAAATCCCCTTTTGCACTCTCTATTCCATCCATCATGTGCCATGCCGGTAAGCGTGGGCGGTCATGTTCTGCCATCTCACTCGATCACCAGAGTCATGGATCAGCTCCATGTTTCTGTCTCGACCATGCCATGTGGCCAAGCCATCTAGGTATTTACATCTCGGTCTTCCCCTTGGTCTCTTCCCTTCGATCTTGCCAGTTGTCACAAGTTCTCCAATTCATTTCTTCTCATAACATGCCCAAAAAATTTTGACTGTCTACGTCTAATGTCTCTAATCAGTTTACGATCTTCATTTGTTCTTGAAGGACTTGTTCATTGGTTTTTCTGTCTGTCCATGGTATTCTTTGCATTTTCCTCAGAAACCACATTTCCACAGTCATCAGCTGTTTTTCAGCTTGACTGCGTATTGTCCACGTTTCACATCCATACAAAAGTATAGGTTCTATGTAGCACCTCAACGCTCTTTTTTTCGTTTCAATTGATATCTTTTTATTGGTCAGTATGTTTTTTCATCTTGCAAAAGGCTACCTTCGCAATGGCAATTCTTGTTCTAATCTCTTCAAGGCATCTCCCATCAGATGTTATGACTGTGCCTACATAACAGTATCGATCCACTTGTTTAAGACTATGCCCATCTACTCGTATATCACATTGTGGTATTTCCTTCTTCCCAGTGACGACCATAATCTGTGTCTTCTTAATATTCAGTTCTAACCCCTGTTGTTCACTGTGTGCAACAACCGCATCTACTAGATGTTGCAGGTCCTGTTTATTGTCTGCAATCAAGACTCTCTATTACACTAGGTCCAATAGTAATTGTAGATCTTTAGCACTAGCCGACGTCTGCAGTTCATAATCCCGCATACCGTGTTCGAAACAGTGCTGCGTTGGTTATGTATGAAATGGTATGGGTGCCGGTCGGTCAGAAAGCAATGGCAAACTATTGAACGTGAAACTTGCCCAAGAATCACAAACAGCCAAAACATACTATGGTTGACTGCTACGTCCTGTAAAGGATATGCAACTAACTGTTTTTTTAAGCATTTGCAATCAATACTGTGTCATCTGCATATTGTAGAATGTTTAAATTAGAACCTCCAATTCATATTCCGAGCCTCACTTTGATTTCTCTCATTATTATTCCACTTTATCTGTTCATAACATGTTTTCAATAAATATTTATTATTCTTAAACCTTTCCCATAAATTGTAATACCTTCCAACATTTTGATCAAATCATCATGTTTCACTGTATCAAATGCTTTGGTATATTCTATAAAGCTCATATATTTTATAAAGCACAAGCATATGTCTTCCTGCGTCTGTTGATCTTTCTATAAGTGTTCATAATGTATATGTCATGGTATTTGTACCTTTCCCTCCCACAAATCTATGCTGTTCTTCACTAATTTCCATCCTTATTTTCCTTCATGTTCTCATATAGTACGGAGTAGAAGTTTTGTGACATGGTTTAAGAGTTGGCTGTATGACATTATTCACTGGCTCCTGGTCTGTGGGTAGAGCTATAAATACAGACTGGGGTTACGAGCGCAGTCAGTGATCCCGCATACCCGTGTTCGAAACACAGTTGTGTTGGTTTTTAATGAAATGGTATGGGTGCCGGTCGTTCAGAAAGCAATGGCAAAATACTGAACGTGAACGTAAATTTGCTCAGGAATCACGAACAGCCAGAAAATGAAAAAATGCTGGGGTTGACGGCTACATCCTGTAAAGGAAAGGACATACAACTAACTTTATAAATACAGACTTCAGCATATAACTAGGTATATATCCATTGTTGAGGGTATACTATTTGGGGTAATGAACCAGTTGTTGTGCAGTGAATCAGTATGTCATAGCAGTTAGTTCTCCTCCCCCCCCCCCCATACATAAAGCAACATATGATCAACAAAACTATTGGCGTTGCACCATATAATCCAAACACCTTAATGTGTGTAAATGGGTCTTTTACTGTTATTGTTTAAACTAATCAATCGTGGTTCCTGACATCTAAAGACCAACATATCACAGCAACAACATGACAAATGACTATCATTAATCCTGATTAGCTTGCTTAAAAGTGGAAAGCAACTGTTACCTTAGCCACTGATGTGGATGAAACTTCCAAGTGAGAATAGTTCTCAGCAAGATCATTCACAATGTCCAATTTTCCAGCTTGTGTGTTTTCTTGATGTGCTTCAGGTTTCTCATTTTCAGTATGAACACTGCCATTACTGGACTGCTCTGCAGATTCCTGGGTTTTCAACACCTTAGCTCGTGCAGCCTCAAATTTCAGCCGAGATTCAGGTATTATATCAATAACGTCAGTATTGTGTCCAAACCAATCGGAAGCACGGTTATTTCGCTCATAATTTGCTCTGCCCTCTTCAAGAATCCTAGGACTATTTCCCAAATGCGACTCTGCACTGGGTGAACTGAAGCCGTTGCTCATTCTTTGTTATGACAAGGAAAAGCTGTGAATTGCTGCAATGAAAGAAAAAGAAAAACAGACTTAGGACGTGGATTAATAAAGCAAAAAAAAAAAACACACACACACACACACACATATCTGACATGTTATATTATCATATCTGGAATTATCAATGATTGTAACCCTTTCTATCTCAAGCATTTATTTCATTAACTCATTCAACCCCAAAGATTTGTACTGACATTGCTTTTGTTTGTGTTCATGATGGCATCTGCTTTGTGCTGGACAAGTATTGTTCCAAAGCTGAGAAACACAGGTTGCCTGCCCAAACAGTTGCCACACTGTGTACAGGCTTCAATTAACAAACAAAGAATACCTGTCAGCCTTACTGAGGAGTGAAGACAAGTCCCACAATGTGCAAGGCAGAAATTCTGACCCTGAACCACAAGTTCCTTTATGTATAATCTCCTATCTGAGTTTGAAAGAGTTGAAATAATAGCAACAGAGAACAGGTGGAATTAAAGTAATGATTCAGATAGAGTAGGCTGATTCAGATAGAGCAGACTAATGCAACAACTGCCTGGGACAGAAGGAGTTTAATAATTCAGACTAGGCTAACTGTATAGGGTAGATACCTCAAAAATTGACTGGAATTGATGGAGTTAAAAGTAATAATTCAGATACACTAGGTTAATGCAACAACTGCCTGGGACAGGAGTTTAATAATTCAGACTAGGCTAACTGTATAGGGTAGATAATGCAATAACTGTCTGGAATTGATGGAGTTAAAAGTAATAATTCAGATACACCAGACTAATGCAACAACTGCCAGGGACAGAAGGAGTAACTACCCAGACAGAATTGGCTAAAGCCAAATAAGGAGAACACATTCTACGGAATCAACAGCACTACAATGTCTGCAGATGCTATATGGCAGTGGGCCAAATGGTGAGAGCTGACAGATAATCTATATATATTATTTTTAAACTATTACTGCAGCACTTCTTCTTCTTTTGTTCACCACTGCAGCACTTAAAACCAGTACTGGTGTATGCCAGGACAGTTTTCATTGGGTTCTACGAATAAAAGCCACTTGCCCAAACTTTCCACAGTGCTTAAGCCTGCAGGACTGTGTTTGCTTTAGCAACAAATTCAGAAGCAAAAAATAATAACCACATCAGTGACGTGTAGTTAGCTGCATATCCTTTACAGGACGATGCAGTCAACCCCAGTATTTTTTTGGCTGTTGGTAATTTCTTGGCAAGTTTACTTTCAGTAAATTGCCATTATTTTCTGATTGACTGGCAATCATACCATTTTATGAAAATCAACACTAGGTGGTCTGCTTCCAAATTGCCTGCAGCTGTGTTTCGAATGCGGTATGCAGGATTACAAATTATGTCCGTAACCCCTTCGCCACAGAGCCGGCCGGTAGTAGGAAATATAAAAAGGTTAAATAGATAAGGAACCTATGACAGGTCTAGCAAACTGGTAGGGAATGTCACTAGATAATATAGTCATGAATCATGGAGGAAACTGAAGGAAAGGCGCTAGTGCTTAGATACCTCCCTCAAACGCCCAATGGCCTAAGTGTAAGACAACAAGAGTAAGTTGTAATTTTCTAAAAAAAATAAAATAACTGGATGCACCATATCTTACAAACTCATTCAATAAGTGGCACTTCAGCAATAACAACAAATAAGTAAAGCACCCTTGACATATCTTTGACATATCAAGCATATGTTAGACTCACTGTGATAAGTCGGACATATTTCTATAGAACAACTGATAATCCACTGGCTTCCTGTCCTAGAGGTTAGCAACTTTTCTCCGTAATCTCGCATACTCTCGTAAGTAACATGACGACGGTGAGAATCAGCAGTGGTTCGAATCATGTCGGTAACTTACGAGGTATGTGAGCCAGCCGCTCAGAAAGCAATGGCAAACTACTGAGCGTAATCGTGCCAAGAAATCAACAATCAGCTGAAAGATGCTGATATTGACAGCGATGTCCTGTAAAGGATATCATCATCATCATGTACCATGCCGGCTGGCGTAGACGCTCATGGCTTTCCACAGATCTCGGTCTTTGGTGTTCTGGATAAACTCTGCTGATGATATTCCTCCATGCCACCGTCTCAATCCATCCAGCATCATTTCTCTTGGTCTGCCTCTGCCTCTCTTCCCCTCGACCTTTAAGGATATGCAAAACAAAAAAGACATACTCCAGGGGTGATGTGACCTTCCCTTCCCAAGATATTTCCTGGGACCCATTTTAGGCTTGTTCGATCTGGAACCCAGATCAATTAAAACAAATATCCCCCCATGTGAACCCAAAGCCATGACCAGTGGGCTGGCAGGCAAGTGTCTAGCTACTAAACTGCTGCAGTGATACAACACTATCATTAAAGAAATTATTGACAATGTCATTATCCTAAGTAGTCAAATGTTACCATACCTTTGAGATGTAGACCCTCTTCTGTCCTTTCAATATATGTTGACTACGTTGGTATTGATTTGGAGCACCACAAATTCCAAGTCTTTGTTAGTATAACAACTTTGATCTTAATAACACCTGAAATCATATGTAAATACTGAAACTAGATGTGGGAAAATACATGCATAGATCTCAAGTGGTGATCAGAATATAATATTACAATAATAAAATATGTTCTATGGAAGCACTGGAAATGTCAGGAAATAAGAGTTGACTTCTGTCTCTGTTGGCTAAGGGTTAATTAATAAAAAGACAAAATAAAACACACACTCACTAAACAAGCAGAACAGAGAGGTAATGACCAGCCAGATGTGCTTTTGCTCGGATAGATCTGTTTGTTTTCCTTTTAATTCAATCAATCTTTAATACTGCACTGTAACATTTATATTCAAAGGCGAGTGTGTGCGTCCCAGCAGATTTGCTAATCATCCAAGTTTTGCATCTATATGTTGCCAGATTTGCTCAGTTTACTCTGATTAAACAGAAGAAGTAGTTACATATAACACATTTAATGGTACATGTGAAGACTACCAGACCACATATGGTGCATCGACTGGGACAGGGTTGAACAGAAAATAACACTACAAGACAGAATAAGTTACAATAACGACTGGGTAAAGAGTAGGTTCATGTGGTAACTGCCTGGGAATTATGAAATAAAGGACAATGTGTTGTTTGGAGTGACCAACAAATATTGTGTTAGTTATATGGTACACAATAAATTAACAACACCAGATTTTGGGTATATAAATCTAGTGTTTCAGATGCGTACACCTTCAGTGTAGTCTTTTTTTGGTATTTCAAATGCTGCATAGTGTGTTCACTGATTTGTGTTGTGCACTCTCAGAGAGAGAGAGAGAGAGAGAGAGAGAGAGAGAGAGAGAGAGAGAGAGAGAGAGAGAGAGAGAGAGAGAGAGAGAGAGAGAGAGAGATAGAGAGAGAGAGAGAATAAAATAAAAGAGCCCATGAGCTGATGCTGTTTTTTTGTTATGCACTGTTTGCTTTGAACTAAAGCGTAGTCCATACACGTGCTACTACTTCTAGTACACTGGGCTGATTTTGCGTGTGGATTAGCTTTCCCTATTAACAGGGTTCCTCGCCATCAGGCGAACCCACTCCACTCCGACTTCAGAGGTACTTGTAATTTACGCCCCCCAAGTTAAAGACGATAAGTCAACATTTTAGTCCAACAGACCCATGTAGGGGTTGAACCCGCTACCTCGGCATCAGCATGCCAGACATTTAGAAACTGGCACTCTTGTCCATTCAGCCAAGTTGACCTTCTAATACTGCTATAACTCTCCACCTCATGTTCAATGAATCAGTATGCACAAATGGATGTAGTTTTGCGACTTCAGCCAGAGCAGTGCCAGCGTTGCTGTCAAAACTGTTGTCACGTTGTCTGGTTGTAACAAATATTTGCTGGCTTCTCTATTCATTCTGTTGGGTGAGTTTGCTGAGCACACCCATGTTGCCATACAGCTACTTGGTTTATATCATTACCAGGTGACTTGCCAAATGCTGTGGGCAACCATGCTTTTCCACATCTTGCAATCTCCAACATCCTTATAAATTCATGTGATAACACCTTTCCATACTATGTAACAAGCTGTCAGAATCTTCTCTTTGCCTTCCTCTATATCTCTTTCCACAAATCTGTTAGTTGTCACAATATGTTCTAGTTTTTTACTGGCTGCATACTCTCACATAAGTCAATGGCGCGACTCGAACCACTTCTAATTCTTGTGCGCTCACGTCAACCACGAGAGTATTCGGGGTTAACGGAGAAAGCTGCTAACCCAAGCCTGGGAGCATCCAGACACATGCATGCGTAAAAATGACTGCCAAAAAGGAATATATATTGCATAAAGCGTAGTCTATGAAGAGAGTAAAATAAATAGCACATGATTAATAATCTAGTATTGTTGAAGTCAGTGTTAAACTCACGCATATTGACCCTAACCAGGTTAAACCGGTTGATAAGAAACTAAAAAGACAACGGTTGGGGACAGAGATGTAACAATGATACACTTCAAAACGTGCACCATTCCAAGAATTCGTTGTCTGCTGTAATGGGTTATGGGAAAGAAGAAAGAGAGACAGAGAGTGAGTGACGGCGGTGTGGGAAATTATTGATTTGCTCACTAGCCTGGTCAGCATGACTCACATAGAGGTTACGTGGCAAGCGAGGTCATTTACAGAGGGAATATATTCCAGTGGTCTCCAGACACTCAGTGCTGGTCCTTGGTAAGTGACATGTGTTCCCGCGACGTACAAACGCCAGTTTTCGTATTTAAAGCTAGGGGCGACCGTGGCTGAGAGGTTACGGTGTCCGGCTCAGTGTAAAAGTGGGAATGTTTCCAAGAACTAACGTGATCTGATGATATCAGACACCACGTGATCTCTTGGGTAGCCTTCTCGGATAATGGCGAAAAGCTGGTGGCCCAAATTTGCAAACCGTACACGTTAAAAAGCCCACGGCAATTGGAAATCGTAAAGAGTAGACCGTCAAGCCACTGCCATGGAAAAATTGTTAGAGGTAAAATATACCGACGGGACGGGGGCGGGAAGAGATAGCCTGCTAGCTTAGATTAAATGTCCACAAGAAGCAAACATTTACACAAACTCACGCCGAAGTCGGGCATGCTGACGTTTGAGGGGCTTAAGCAGGGTGTCATGGACAATAAACGGACAAGTTGAAAAATATCTAATGGCAGTAAAAACGTGGTTTCTGCGGAAATGCGAAGAGTACTGCGGACCAACAAAAAAAAACGAATGAGACAGCCCTAAAAGAAAGAAAAACAAACAAACAATGAAAACCGTAAAGTGATAAGAGAAATTAGACGTAGACTGCTAAGATTTTTTGGGGGGTAAGTTATGAGGAGAAATAAACTTAAAAACTTAGTGACAACTGGGAAACTGGGTGGGAAAATAGTAATTTGAAGGCAAAGAGGTAAATGCATGGATGGCTTGATCACTTGGAAAAACCGGAGAACGACAGACTAAATATAAGAATGGTAATCGTGTGAGATGGCGAACCATGCTTATCGTCATGGTACATGATGATGATGGGGACCAATGCGTCGGGCATTTCTCTAGAAAGAAGAATGAAACAGGGGAATATTTAAAATTCGTCGCTGGCCTGTGCTGACAGAACGTTAGATGCAGCGACCTTTCAGAAACATCGCTATCTCAATGTATTTCACTGTGACAACATGAGTGACGCTTCAGAAACCTCGATATCTTTACGTGATTCATCATTTACATACGTCAGCATCGTACTTTACATATGTTAGGGAGCTGTGGTTAGTGGGGGTGTTGGAGCAAAAGCGGGTTTGAGCCTCCGAAATTTTAGCACAGTGAGCACTATCAATTCTGTAAATGGCAAGTAGCGACGAGGGCAACTGATCACACAGTTCATAAAAGTGTTCTACCAACGAAAACTGCATACAATAATATACATAAATTAGGCAACAGAAAGCATAGGTGGACGGGGTGGGAAAGCTATAATGTAGGACACCGTCGACTAAACACCAAGAGAGATAGCAACCACGCGGCATTTTCATGACCACAGTTTATCTTACGGTGACTACCTTACGACAATTACTGTCACACGGCACTGTCCTGGCCTGTCATAAACAATGGCAGTAACTGTCTCGGTCCTGTCTTGACCTGCCACTAATACAGTAACGCAGCTTTACAACACACGGCAACCTACGCAGAACAATTAATTTCTACAAAGTTCCTTTAGGCTTTCAACAGCAACTGAAACCCGTATCCCGAAAAACTTCCATGTATTAGAAAGTTAAAGTTAGCTGCATGCCCGTTTACAGAAGGTCACAATGTGTTGGCCGTGTGTAGTTTTCTATGCAATTGTATGCTCAGTAGTCTGCCACTGCTTTCTGAACGGCCGGCAGTCATATCATTGTGAAAACCAACACAAAGCGGTCTGCTTCCAAACCACATGAGGCTGAATTCGAGCCCGCTATGTTGGGATTGTCAGACAGTATTCACTACCTACAGGTCACAGAAGCACGCTACTATTAGAAGCGTGTTCATAATTGACTACTTCTAGCTTGTACGCGTGTAATGTGAAAATGAGCGCTTGTGGGACCAGGTGGAGAAGGCGGAGGAACAGATTGAGAACCTACATGTGCAAAGAATGAGATTGCGAGGAATCGGCAGGGGTTCTGGAAGAATCTCAAAACTGAAACGATTAGTAGTATAAGTCTTCGCTGGCTGTTGAACGAGGGGAGTGAGCACGTATGGGAATGTCCTGAGTGCAGTGATGTCGGTTCTTGACTCAACTCAACTCAACTAATGTGAAAATGGCAGTCGAAGGCAGTTTTGTTGCATATCCTTTACGAGACGTAGCAGTCAACTCGAGCATTTTTGTCGTTGGCTGTTTGTGATTCATGTGCAAGTTTACGTTCAGTAGTTTGCCAAGACAGTGTAACTGTCTGCACCGCCTTCCCAACGCAGGAGACAGCCAGAAATGGACTACCAATAGTACAATACCAGTTCAGTGAGGTTCTGGTTCTCTTCCAACCACAAAGGCAGTATAAAGTGCTGATGTGCTGGGTTTAATATCGAAGGTTGCTACTCTAGAATCGTCGCTTTTCGCCAAAGGGGTTTGAACGCTCTGAGGATGGGACCATTTTGACAGGATGCGGGTCTTTATCACGCACAATGATGTCGTAGAATATAAGTGGTTATGCTAGAGAAATGGGTGTGCACCGCAACAGAAACGTCCCTTTCTAGAAAATCACTAGGTCTAGGATATATATATATATATATATATATATATATATATATATATATATATATATATATATATATATATATATATATATATATATATAAACATGATAAATGAAATCACAACAATATATCAGTCCAATAAATGATACTTCTAAAATATACCACCAGCCTTATGAATGATACTTCTCCAATATAAAATATACTTCTAGAAACACAAAATTAATACAGCAAACAGAAAGAGTAATTTGACAAACATGAACAAAGCGCAAGTGCGACTT
Source organism: Cepaea nemoralis (assembly GCA_014155875.1). NCBI lineage: Eukaryota > Metazoa > Mollusca > Gastropoda > Stylommatophora > Helicidae > Cepaea > Cepaea nemoralis. The sequence continues at coordinate 184,890 of JACEFZ010015653.1, read as the reverse complement.
CACACCCATTATTGGGAAATAGTCAGAAATAAACACATAATATAACAACATTAATAAGAACGACATAGCAGCATAGAACCGTTTTTACATACTGAAAAACAAACTGCACAATGAAACGAATGCGCTTACCTAGTCAAGTCGCTAGCGCAGATTATGCTATGACTACAGTTAACCTGCCATCCCATTTACCTAGACTTGAAAGAAGTGGAGCTACTTTTGATACGGCAAGGTGCGGGAGAAGCATGAATGGATACTTCAGTCGGCTCTGGCGTTTGGCTGTAGCAAGCCGCCGGTGACAGGAGTTGTGATAGATTCAAGTGGAACCCGTATTATTAATGTGTGGGCCCTCTCTTTCTCCTCTTTCTCCCACACCCCCCTCCCAGTACGTGGATTATATAAATGTGTAGTACATTCCGTTTGTAATTTGCTGTGACATTTAGCGTGGATACACAACTGGTGATGGAGGTAAGCATTGCCAAATGAATAAGATCGCTCGTTCTTAAGCTTCTGGTGCGCTGATGCCGAAGCAGCCGGATTCAACCCCCACACAGGTCAGCGAGGATTAAAATATTGGCTTCTCGTCCTTGACTTAAGGACGTAACAAAGTCCTCAGAAGTCAGATAGTCGTCGTCACTCCAAGCTAGGATACAGATTCAGATAAGTACCCTTAATACTGTCATGTAGTGTGTTTCATGTAGTTTTAGGTCGGTTTGTGTTTGTTTGTTCTGTGCTGACGAAGGTCTTGGCCGCAATGTCCAATTTGTTTCTTGTAATCGTGTAAAGTTCACAATATACTTCTCGTGTTTTGGTGATTCATTCATTACCTCAGACGTCGGAGTGGGTTCGCCGGATGGTGAGGGACACTGGCAATAGGGAAAGCTAATCCCACACGCAAAAATCAGTCCATTGCACTAGAAGAAGTAGCACGTGTATGAACTGAGCCGTTCATATCGAGGGGGGAAAAACAACGAATGGCGTTGTTGCTTATGGGGTAGTGAGACGCGGAGTTTCGGTTTCCCCACACACCGCCTCGGGGGTTCGAAATCAGCTGCGGACGATTCGAAAGCGGACTGCGGTGTGTTGATTTTGATGGTATGAGGCGTCGGTCGTTAAAATAGCGATGACAAACTCATCACAAGTTATGCCGATGAGTGTGGGCTGTACGTTCCGCCATCTCGCACGATCACCAGAGTCGTGGATCAACTCTTGTGTTTTTGTCTCGATGATGCCATGTGGCCAAGCCATCTAGATGCTTCCCCCTTGTTCTTTCCCCCTCAATCGTGCCAGTTGTTACTAAGTTTTCTAGTTTATTTCTTCTCATAACATGCCCAAAACAAACTGTCTATGTCTAATTTCTCCAATCAGTTTACGATTTTAATTTATTTCTTGTAGGAGTTGGTAAAATAAGCCAATACATACTGCAACGTCTTGTAAAGGGCATGCAGCTAACCTTTCTAACACTCCTGGAACACATTATAAAAGTGGTTTTCATGTTTGATTACCAATAGTGGTTCGGGGTTCAGTTTATAGGATCCACAAGGATGGGTTTGTCCCCCCCCCCCCCCCCCCACTTTTCCCGCTTTTTTTTCTTCTACCTGGATGGGTTTTGGGTGAAGTCAGCCTCGTAAAACGAGAACCAAATATTATTTGGAGAGAAAAAAATGCGGCGAGAAAAGTAACTGGTCACCGTGCCTCTTTATTGTATTGTAAATATAACGTCACAACAATTCACATCCCTATAGCAGTACGATATTATCTTTACCGCTAGACACCTAAATAACGCAAAAGTGAATACGTTGACCGCTAACCTATGGAAAAGAAAAGGTCATGTCTGCTCCGACAGAAAAACATGTCGCGGAGAAATTTTTGAGGAAAAACAATAGTATACGTCCCGCGGTATAAAAACACAAATAAGTCAACTAACTACTCATAGCTGGACTATCTTTAGTGCGTCAAAGTGCCTCACCTCTCTCTCTCTCTCTCTCTCTCTCTCTCCCCTCGTCTCTCTATCGAGGGCAGCACGTCACACTTAGCTATGCACTTCAGAGGCCAGTGTATGTGTCTAGACTTCAGTGCACATTGTGTACGGTTTATTCCCTCTAGGTCAGTGTTTCCCAACGTGGGGCCCACGCCCCACAGGGGGGCGATTCGATTGTTAAGGGGGGCAATTCGAAAATGGAAGAAATCGGCTGGATATAACAAAACGAGGAGACTTGAGACTGAAGTTAACTAAATTGGAACCTGACATAAGATCTCTTTGCAGCAAGCATCAAGCGCAAGAATCTCACTAAATTTAAATAATAAATAATTACTGGTAATTAAAATAATATTGAAAAATCTTTCATTAAAATTATTTTGTACTTGAATTTTAGTTCTCTATTATGTGTTTTGAAAATTTACTTAATCATTTCCTAGTGATTTCGTCCTGAAACCTATCAATCAAGTTTCTTTAGTGAACATTTCAATTTTTGAATATTAAAAATTATGTATATGTTGGGGGAGGCCGCAGCGCGGGCGGGGGGCGGGGGGCATAAGAATTTTAGAAAGGCTTAGGTGGGGCATAGCACAAAAAAGGTTGGGAAACACTGCTCTAGGTAGATCCCACCTAGGGTAACTGGCCCTGTCCAAATACCCGTCGGTGGGTTTTCTTGCCCAACAAGTTTACCACGACGGCGGTTTTGTGGCCTGCTCTTTGCGATTTCCAACCGCGGTGAGATGTTTATTACCGTGTACAACGTGCACCTGGGGCCCCGTTTCCCTTCCTTATTCGAGAAAGCTTGGTGTTAGATCTGGCTATCCCCCGGGAAGGTTAACCCGGTCAACAAATACCCGCAGAAGTCGGAAGTGTCGGCCTGACGGCGCAAGAACGCAGCTCTGCTGTAAACAGGCACAACACAGTCACATCCGAAAAAAAAAAAAAAATCCGGATGAACGCAGCAGAAGAAGAAGATCTGGCTATCCAAGAGAAATGGCGGACGTGTGACTTTAGAAACCATAGTTCAGTGGTTCTCAATCGGTGGGGAATTCCCCCCCCCCCCTTTTAAGGGTTTCCAGAAGGGGAATTAAGATTATTTGAAGATCGCGTTAATACAAGAACTGAATACTTAATATTGTTTTTCCCTCCATACTTTACAGTTATGTACTTCTCGTCCTTCTGAAATTCACTTTATAACGTAAGTATACCCGCAAATCACGTTTTATGTAGACGTCTAGACTTGTTTTAGTATGTGTTGTTAAATTTAGCTTCCATTTTTACGTATATTGTGTTAATACAAAAATTGGGGGGGGGGGGGGGGGGGATTTTACAGGGAGGAAAAACGAAAGGGGGGAATGACGCTCTAAACATATATTGTGAAGGGCTGCATGGGCCAAAAAAGGTTGAGAACCACTGCCATAGTTCCTGTAAAAACACCCAGGCAGACACTACACACTCTCAGCCACGCCCCCATTGCGGAGGAGTAAGCGAACTCGGGCCGATCAAGACACTGCCACCTTCAGCCTTCAAGTGGTGACCTTGGAAAATGTCTGTGTCAGTGCAGTTTGGTTGAGAGAGTAGAAAGTTGAAGCGCGAAGAAGATCACGGGTCCCACAAATACTGTGCGGTTGTGGGGATCCGATCAACAGGCCTAAATACTGCAACTTCGATGCAAACTGAATCTCATTGTCATCACGTGACACGTCGAGCGGCAGGGGCGGTCTTTCTCCCATAAACATATATCTTATGTTCTTGATAAGTTCCGCCACTTATCGTTTCCCATGTCACTGTGAGAAATCATCCAGCATGTTCTCCCTGGATCGACATGTTTCTCTCACCATCGATCATTCCGGCTAGCACAACCTCCTCCAGATTCTCTTGTCGCATAAACTGACCTGTTATGTCCTGATGCGGATAATAAAATATCTCTGAGAACTGGCCTCCATGAATACTAGTTTCCTTAGCGGCCCAATGGATTCTTAGCAATCTACGTAGAAACCACATCTCCTTGGCATCCATTTACTTTCTAATTTATCTGTGAATCCACGGAAACGTCTTCTAAGTTCACCTTCAGATCTCAGTACGAAATAATGCGTGCGCGCGCGCGCGCACACACACACACACCTCAAATGAATCGGGCGTATAACTAAAGTCCTTTTTATGACAAATGATGAAGAAAACATCAGACATAAAATCACACTAAATAAAGTCATAAGTACCAAACCAAAATTAGCAGGGCCTAGAAAAAATACACCCAACGCCTACGTACAAATTATTTCCGCGACAAAATATGTTAATTTTACAATCTACGCGACAGAAAATTTAAATTTTTTAGAGTATAATACATAACTGTGTGAACTATTAAATTACAAGCACATACCTATTTACGAAACCAATGCCAAAACAAATGTATTGCTGAGGCTTACTGAGTCTTAAATAAATGAAAGAATTTAACCAAATGTTAGCCACAAAGTATATACTTCTACTTAGTCCATGCCATATGGCAAATGTTGTATAGTTGTCCACGACCGCCTGTCTCGAGTATTGCCAATAGTTTCCAATACAGGCATATGACATGGTGTGACGCTTTCTAGCGTGGTCTTTCTGTGTCTTTCCCTCCTCACCAGATATTCCAGGTTCCGCTTTTCGTGATGTATATACAGAAATTGCAATGTTTACTTCTGGTGCGAATAACTAGTTCTTTTCTGAGTTGAACACTGCTCATGAATCATGGAGGAAATTGGAGGAAATGCAATAGTACTTCAATAACTCCTCCTATCGAAGCCTAACAGCATAAGCAGAAAACAACACTACACTCTACACTGGACACTGAAGACTACGAATGCTTATAAGCGTTTAATACATGCAAAAACACTGGCTCATAAACAATATACCATATCTCAGTAAGTGAAGCACTTTGGCAACATTAAACGGTACGGCAGTGTGTAAAAGCAGTAATGGAAAACGTGATACCCAGAAGATGCAAGGACCGACAAAAGACGTTCACCAATTCTTGAATATGTCAGGTTGATTGATTGATCTAGGAACCGACATCACAGCATTCGGGACATTCCCATAAGCGCTCCGTCCCCATCCTCAGCAACCAGCGAAGAGTTCCAACACTAATAGTTCCTGTAGCAATCTGATTATATGTCCGTCTCGCCTTTCCTCTGAGCGTCGAGCGTCGGCCAGATCCCCTCGTCACTCCTCGCTGCCTCATTCTAACCAAACTATGGTGATCTATTTGCTCCTCCGAGGTGTACACGTGCTCCCACAAGGCCGCAACCACATCTGCCTTGTCATGCATCAATACTCCACCAAGTTCTGCCGAGCCAGCCAATCTGTCCGCCTGTTCATTCCCCAGCACACCGGCATGCCCAGGAGAAAAGATCCAGGTGATGCTTGCTACCCGTGACCTCCGAAGCGAAGCAAGCCACTCTGCACGAAGCTTGCCTGTTCTCACCCTTCTCAGCATGCTTTCTGAGTCAGTTACAATCACAATATGTGTATGTATCGTGTTTTCTATCCAGCGGAAAGCTGCACTGACCGCCTCCACCTCCATTCTTAAGCTAGATGTAGTGTCATCATACGCCAGGCTCTCCTGCACCAAACGCCGACCATTAGTTTTTGCCAAGAACCCCCAAGCACTTCTCCTACCTCTCAACACCGACCCATCCGTGTAGATAATCACATCACCCGGGCGAGAATTTTCCTGAATTAATTGCTGAATTTCCACTTCCGTGGCCCCTGCTGGCCACTCCCTGCACTCCCGGCTCAATGTGATTATAACTCTGCACAAGTCTGACTGCACGGCTGGCACTCTGACCCACTCCTCTCCTCGCCTAATGTTCTCCAAGGGGCACACCTGTCTGATCGTATCCTCCGCCTGAGCCATCCATGATTTCCCTCTTATCAGTCTCTGACCCTTAACTACGTCCAGCGCCTCATGCAACGGGTGATCTGTGTCTGCAGCTACTCTGAGGTATGCCTTCGCTTGCATCACCTTGTGCCTACCAGCAACAGTAGGCAGACCAAGGATGTAACGCATACACACTACTGGAGTGTCTCTGGTGCATCCCAGAATGACCCGCATAGCTTCATTCTGTATGCGCTCTAATTTCACCAGCTGACTCTTTGAGACAGTGAGCAGTCCTAGTCCATAATCAATCACTGAGAGGATCAAGTGCTGGTATAGTGTGAAGAGCATTCTCTGCTCTGTGTCCATTGCAGCCATAATTTTAAGTGCATTGAGTCCCTTTTGAGATCTTGTCACAACCGTCTCCACATGGTCCTTGAAGGACAGACTCCTGTCAAATGTGATTCCCAGATACTTCAGTTTGTTCTCTCTGTTGACGCTTCTACCATCTATCGTGAGGCTTGGGGCATCATCTCTCACAATCCTGTTGTCCAGAGAGCACCACAATACAGCCGCCTTTTCCGGGTTGATGACAGCACTCATTTCAGTGCACCAGTCAATCACTTTGTCTACTGTCACCTGTAGCTCCTGGGCTGTTTGATCCCTATTTCTCCCCTGCCTGTATGCAAGAATATCATCTGCAAATGTTAGAATCCTTCCAACCCCTGGTGCTTCTAGGTATGCAATCTTGCTCGTATACACATTAAAGAGCACCGGTGAGATTGCAGATCCCTGTGGCAGTCCCGGGGTTAAAATATGTGGCTCTGAGGTCCATGCGCCCAGACGGAGAGCAACCTGACGAGAATGCAGGACGGCCGCTATCCAGTTCACTAACCAGGGATTGACCCCCTTCTCCATAAGTGCGGTCATCAAAATATCATAGCGAACTCTATTGTACGCATCCTCGAGATCAAGCGCTGCCGCCATCGTTTCCTGTCTACTCTGGAACCCCTCATAAACGTCAAAGGCAAAGGTGGCTGCATTCGACCAGGTATCTTTTCCTGGCCTGTAGCTCCCCAGGCCTCTTGGAAGAAGCTTCCCCCTTTCCAAAAAATCCTGCAGCTTAACAGCGACTATCTTCTCTAAAACCTTCCCAAATGTATTTTGAAGGGTGATGATCCTAAAGCCGCCAAGCTTTGAATGATCCTTGTATGGTTTTGGGAGAGGGATGAGATAGCTATGCAAGCCAATCCTGCGGTACTGACGCTGTCCTAATGCTCTGATTAAAGCAGCCGGCCATCTCCTTCAGGTCTACATCGCTCAAAGCCTTCATGTGGCCATACCTGACACCATCAGGCCCTGGTGCCGTGTCTTTTGCCTTTTGCAAAATATGTTTAACATCTTCAAACAATATGATGTCTTCGTAAGGCATATTCTCTATTGTGCCAGATAATTCCACTCTAACTGCATCCCTGGTATCCGCATCACTGTGATTGGTCTGCTCTAAAAATCTCTGGAGAAACGCCTCCCCTTTCTCCTTGTCTGTTGTCACGCGTACCCCATCCTCTTTATAAATTGTTCCTACTGTCATAGGCCGATCTTTTCTTTGCATTTGTCTGTACAGTTTCCAGAATTTATGCAGTGTTTTATCACCTCCAACCTCCTTCATAAAACATTCCCATTTTACTTTCTTGGCCTCTGCAGCACATCGCTTGAAAGCCTCCACCTTGTCTTTCTTGTCATTTTCCGCTATGTCCACTTCCTCTCGTGAACTTAGGGGTGTCTGTCGCAATTTCCTTAGCTGCTTCACTGCAGCTCTCTTTGCTTTCCACGCATTGTCCACTTCTGGGGTCCACCATGGGGGCTGCAAAAAGGGAGTTTTAACAGTCCTGTTGCATGCCCCATGTCTGAGGCGTCCAAGAAGGCTGTCGCTCCACTCATACCGGAAGGTCTTGCGCGCTCTCCCAGCCTTAACTTTCCTGGACTTAGAGATCAGGACTGAGCATGGCATGTGATCACTCCCATGGTCATTCAAAACAGTCCACTTTACATCAAGGACTGATGACTGGGAGACAAGTGCCAAATCAATAGCAGTATCTGCATCGCCAGGCCTCATTGCCATTCTAGTCGGCCTACCATCATTTATGCAGACCACATCGGAGTCCACCATGGCATCCGCAAGTGCAATTCCTTGTCGATTTTCTCCACTACTGTCCCAATCTCTCTTTCTCGCATTGAAGTCTCCACATATGAGTAGCCTATCACCTGGTAAGTCCTCTAATTTCTTAAGCCAGTCCCATTGTTCCTTTCTGACAAAACAGTCCACTGTGGCATATACATTTATGATGTTCCAACTTAAGCCACCAATCTCCATTTGTATACCCTGGACCTCTCTTGCACTGTGATTCCGCTGGCTCAAGTCAAGTGCCACATGCTTTACTCCTTTTTTCACCAGCAGACCTTGCCCATGTCTCTTTTGCCCAGTGGGGTTGATATAACTGACGTACCCAGGGCAATGGTATTTATCTGTATTTAACTCCTGGAGCATGAGGACATCAAAATCATATATTAGCCTCTCCAATACAGGACCTCTCTGCCTGGCACTACGACAGTTCCAGTATCCCACTCTTACATGGTTGAAACCTAGTCTCTCCACTTTTCGTCTTGTTCTCCTGGCGCCTGCCCTCCTATTTCTATGCCTTTTTCTCACACCATTTCTCGTTCAGAAAGCAATACCTTTCTCAGAAGAAAGGTTCCCCACACCTGCTATAGCCAAGGGATAGCCACTGTTAGATGTAATAAAGAAGAAAACAAAAACGACTCACAGACAGAACAGCCCAGGCATCAAGGATTGGTGACCCTCAACCCACAGGAATGATCTTCCATAGAATTGGTTAAAGGAAGAGTCTTAGTAGCTACGTGATTGTTGATTCCATTGTAGTGTTATGTTGTATACATTACCTACATGTTAACACTACAAATACAACACTGATTAAGGCTAGAATAATTTCAGAGATCAAACTGAAATTCTATTGCTTACAATACGCTTAAATTAGGATCTAGACATTTTGAGAGGGGATAAGTCGCAATGACAACTTATCACAAACATCAGAAAGAGACAAGTCATAATTTTCTGTCCACATTAAGAAGACAAACACGGGAACATTTTGTAACAACTGGAAAGATTTGTGGAAAGAGTGATGTAGGAAGACAGAGAGAAGACAGAGAGAGAGAGAGAGAGAGAGAGAGAGAGAGAGAGAGAGAGAGAGAGAGAGAGAGAGAGAGAGAGAGAGAGAGAGAGAGAGAGAGAGAGAGAGAGAGAGATAGAGAGAGAGAGAGAGAGAGAGAGAGAGAGAGAGAGAGAGAGAGAGAGAGAGAGAGAGAGAGAGAGAGAGAGAGAGAGAGAGAGAGAGAGAGAGAGAGAGAGAGAGAGAGAGAGAGAGAGAGAGAGAGAGGAGAGAGAGAGAGAGAGAGAGAGAGAGAGAGAGAGAGAGAGAGAGAGAGAGAGAGAGAGAGAGAGAGAGAGAGAGAGAGAGAGAGAGAGAGAGAGAGAGAGAGAGAGAGAGAGAGGAGAGAGAGAGAGAGAGAGAGAGAGGAGAGAGAGAGAGAGAGAGAGAGAGAGAGAGAGAGAGAGAGAGAGAGAGAGAGAGAGAGAGAGAGAGAGAGAGAGAGAGAGAGAGGAGAGAGGAGAGAGAGAGAGGAGTGAGAGAGAGAGAGAGAGAGAGAGAGAGAGAGAGAGAGAGAGAGAGAGAGAGAGAGAGAGAGAGAGGAGAGAGAGAGAGAGAGAGAGAGAGAGAGAGAGAGAGAGAGAGAGAGAGAGAGAGAGAGAGAGAGAGAGAGAGAGAGAGAGGAGAGAGAGAGAGAGAGAGAGAGAGAGAGAGAGAGAGAGAGAGAGAGAGAGAGAGAGAGAGAGAGAGAGAGAGAGAGAGAGAGAGAGAGAGAGGAGAGAGAGAGAGAGAGAGAGAGAGAGAGAGAGAGAGAGAGAGAGAGAGAGAGAGAGAGAGAGAGAGAGAGAGAGAGAGAGAGAGAGAGAGAGAGAGAGAGAGAGGAGAGAGAGAGAGAGAGAGAGAGAGAGAGAGAGAGAGAGAGAGAGAGAGAGAGAGAGAGAGAGAGAGAGAGAGGAGAGAGAGAGAGAGAGAGAGAGAGAGAGAGAGAGAGAGAGAGAGAGAGAGAGAGAGAGAGAGAGAGAGAGAGAGAGAGAGAGAGAGAGAGAGAGAGAGAGAGAATTCTTGACAGTTTTGTTTCATGGCACGGAAGGGAGTCAACATATGAATGGATGCATGGCGTCGGAGATCGCAAGATGTGGTGAAGCATGATCAACCACACTATTCGGTCAGGCAATTGATGATGATTAAATTGGGAGCTGCGGTAGTGGAGTGGCTAGACACTCGCCTGCCGGCCCGGTGGTCTGTTGGGGGTCTTTAAAACTGACTTGGTGTACAAGTAAAAACGGTCGGAGCGGTACCGACCATATCACCCACACAGTGCCGATTGGGATATACAAATATGGATCTAACACCACGTACCCAACGAGTTTAAGGCTGATTAAGGACTGCAAAACGGGATCTTTATTTGTTCACTGTTGACACTTTAAATTTTACAATAAAAATGTCACGTCCTCTGCAGGAAGTTGCGATCAACCCCAATCCCAGGTTGATTTTCTAGGCAATTTTACGTTCAGTAGCTTGTGACTGCTGGCTCCGCGGTGAAGGGTTTACGGACGCAGTTCGTAATCCCGCATGCCGCGTTCGAAATACGGCTGCGTTTTTTTGTTTGTTTTGTTAATAAAATCGTAATGGTGCCGGTAGTTCAGAAAGCAATGACAAACTACTCAACGTAAATTTGCCCAGGAATCACTAACAGCCAAAAAATTGTTGGGGTTGACTGCTACGTCCGTAAAGGATGTGCAACTAACTTTAAGCTCGTAACTGCTTTCTGAACAAAAAGTCAACGATTATGACCTACTGACCCGTGAAGTAAATGATGCTGCTACGCCGCCGGCAGCGCGCCAGAAGTTTCAGAGTTAGAGCGCTCTGATACTTTCGACGAAGTCGACGGCTGTAATTAAATTAGCTAATGTAAATCTTTCGTAAAAGAAATTATTTCAGCTTGTGGGATATCAATTGTATGAGGTGATATTGAACATCTAAAGTTTTGTGGACACAAAGAGGTTTGTCTGACTGTCATTTACTGAAAATATAGTACCTCGCGGCGTACGGCAGGGGTGCCTTCAGCCTGAGGAATTCAGGCCGCCTGGCTAGTGCAGCCGCCACGAACTGTGCAGGTTAGTTTTCTTTTTAGTCCCCGACAAAAAAAAAAAACTCTACACCTTACCGAGGATTCGAACCCAGGTCTCCCGAAGGAGAATCCGGCATTCTTGCCAATTGTTTGATATTAAATGTCTCATATTTCCCCACCTGTTTTCTGGCTCTGATCTCAAGATGCCCAGTCGTAAGATGAATACCTGACATCGTATAAATCGGTTGATGGAAATGGCAGAGACGAGAACAGCTAGTCACGTCACTTTATAAATGTGTTATCTGATATACGTGAAGCCCTTACCACTGTAGAGATCTACTCTTGATGCTTCCATCTCGCCAGGTGTCTAATGTATAGCTGTAAGTTATTAATACGAACACTTACGGTGAATGCTATAACACCCATGAAAATGCTTTCAAAAGTCAGTAAGCCACCGACCCGACAGTTAGCTCCTCCCGATGACAAGTCTACTGCTAAATCTGAAAATTCTTATCACAGATGTGGCAGATGCCTGAATAAAAAGCACATGCTTTTTAGATGTCAACGCCTAAGTGATGTCCTAGATGGGTTGCGAAAAGGAGATAAGAGGCGCAAAGATGACATACATTCTTTATGATAAGAGCCAGGAGGAGGGGGCAAGAGATTTTCTTTCCCCGTGACCACGTGATGATTTCAGTGTCTGCCCAGCTTTGTGTTGGTTTGTAAATCTCTGGATTTGTAACTTACAAATCCGATGCGCTGACACACGCGCAGTGTAAGCTAAAAAATGCATCAATCAATTAATTAATCATGACCCGTCTCCACTATAATGGTTGGCTGAAATGGATTCTAACACTTACTGTCTCTCGCCTTTGCCGCATACACTGACAGGCTGCTGTTCGTCCACCTCTTTACCTTCCCACGTGTATCGCTGTCTACCTTTTGCTCGCCAGCCTTCAACTCTTCCTTCCAGTATGGTTTAAAAGGTGTGGTATGTCTTTTAATGTGGCCAAAATAGTTAAAGTGTCTCCTCGAAGTTTTTATATTTCTTTCTCTCAACTATCTTTTCATTTCCTGCCTCTCTAGAACCTCCGTATTTCACCGCTGTTGTGGTTACGAAACAGGACTTATTCTTTTTTTATATCCGTATTTCGAAAGCTTCAGTTCGACTTTCCAACTGCTTGTCCATAGTCCAGGTTTCTGCGCCATGTTTTATTGATAAACTAGCTGACACGGCCCGGCTTCGCTCAGTCCCTGGTGGGGAGCATCTCATTTAATTCATATAAGTAGTCATATAAGTTCTCGTTCCCGTTACCGACTGTCTGTCTTTCTGTCTGTCTGTCTGACCCGGCCCGGCATCGCCCAACTCCTGGTGTGGAGCATCTCATTTAATTCATATAAGTAGTCATATAAGCTCCCGTTCCCGACTATCTATCTATCTGTCTGTCTGTCTGTCTGTCTGATCCGGCCCGGCTTCGCCCAGCCCCTGATGGCGAGCATCTCATTTAATTCATATAAGTAGTCATATAAGTTCCCGTTCCCGACTGTCTGTCTGTCCGTCCCTCCCTCTCTGTCTGTCTGCCTGTCTGTCTAATCATTTATTGGTTGCAGTTAGAACAACCTTAGATAAACGAAGACCAACTTACAAAAAGCATTAGAAAGAGCACTTGAAAGATCTTTACATCTTCCCCAACAATTAACTTGGGTAAATGGAGCGGCGGCAGCAGCATCAGCAGAAGAAGGAAAAGGAGGAGTAGGAGCTGGGAGGAGGAAGAGGGAGGTGGAGAAGGGAGGAGTAGGAGGGAGGAAGAGATAGGCGGAGAGAGGAGGAGGAGGGAAGAGGAGGGAGGAGGAAGGAGGAGCAAGGAGGAGGAGGAGGGAAGAGGAGGGAGGAGGAAGGAATAGGAGAGAGTAGGATGGATTAGGAGGAGGAGAGAGGAGGAGGAGGTAGGAGAAGGGAGGAGGAGGGAGGAGGGTAGAAGGAGGAAGAGGGAGGGGGAGGAGGAAGAGGGAGGAGGAAGGAGAAGGAGGAGGGAGAAGGAGGGAGGAGAAGAACGCAGGGGGAGGAGGAGGAGGGAGATGGAGGAGGAGGGAGGAGGAGGAGAGAGGAGGCGGAGGGAGGAGGTGGAGGGAGGAGGCGGAGGGAGGAGGAAGAGGGAGAAGGATGAGGGAGGAGAAGGAGGGGAAGGATGAGGAGGAAGGAGGGGAAGGATGAGGGAGGAGGAGGAAGAGGGAGGAGGAGGAGGGAGGTGGAGAGAGGAGGAGGTAGGAGGAGGAGGAGGGATGAGGGGGAGGACGTAGGAGGAGAGAGGAGGAGAAGGGAGGAGGAAAGAAGAGGAGTGATTAGGAAGAGAGAGGAAGGAGGAGGAGGAGGAGGGAGAAGGAGGAGGGAGGAGGAGAAGGAGGGAGGAGGAGGAGGGAGGATGTGGAGGGAGGAGGAGAGAGGATGAGGAGGGAGGAGGAGAAGGGAGGAGGATGGAGGAGGAGAGGGAGGAGGGAGGATGAGGGAGGAGAAGGGGGAGGAGGGAGGAGGAGGGAGGAGGGGGAGGACATAGAATTAGAAGGAGGGAGTGGGAGGAGAGAGGAGGAGAAGGGAGGAGGAAGGAAGAGGAGTGATTAGGAGGAGGGAGGAGGGCGAGGAGGTAGGAGGAAGAGGGAGGAGGAGGAGGAAGGAGGAAGAGGAGAAAGAGGGAGGAGGAGGGGAAGAGGGTAGGAGGGGAGAGGAGGAGGAGGATTTTAACGCATATGCCTGTAGACAACTGCAGCGAAAAGGTGGGTCTGTCTATCTATCTGACCCGCGTGGCTTCGCCCAGCTCCTGGCGGGTAGCGTCTCATTAAATTCATACAACAAAAAAAGTAACTTAAAAGAATGTCCTTCCACACACCATCCATTATTTTTAATGAAAACTCTTTCTAATCACCTGCATGACTACAGTAACTTCTTAAGCAAAAAAAGATGAGTTACAATGTTATGCATTATGCATTATTTTTATGAAAACTTTGAAAATGCCTTACAGATTGTATCATTATTTATTATAACTCATATGCCGGTACATAACTATGGACAAAGAGTTTATAAATCTTTGAAAACGATGCCACAATATGACTATAAGTTATACAGAAAAGTTATGCCCCTTGAAATAACTTTTACAGAGTTAAGTCCCCTGAGATATATGAAATTACAATGAAAAATGGAAAATGAAATAATATTGGGTAAGCAGCCGATTTCACACTAAAAAAATATGACAGTTGGCAGCTCTGGAATGAAAGGAAGACGTGTAGAAAATTTCATCTCAATCGGATGGGCCGTTCGCGAGCGCATAAAGGACATACGGACATACAGACAGCCAGACGGAGATCGCAATTTATATATAAGACGTATACGACAACAACAATCCTCGTTTTCAATATACCTGACTAAATCATTTGTCAACAACATTCATCTATTGAATTGATACATATGTTGGGGGGAGGATCTGAGCACCCATGGACATGTCCGGAGTGCAATGAAGATACCCCAACTGATAACTGATTCATCTATTGAAGTGAGAACGGTGTAGAACCAGTTCGTTTAATTCTGCCTGACCTATTGTGTCATAGACTAGCAGTTTCTCCTGGCCGACGACAGACCGTTACTTCTTCAGAATGGTGGCTGGTAACTGACCTGCGCACAATCTCCCCTTCTCCTAGTGGGTGAGCCCAAATGACCTGTGACCTTCAACCAAATAGTTTGTAAACGTTTGTCATGATGCTACGTGGCGAAGCCGTCCGCGACGCGCTCCGAAGGTTGTGGGTTCGCTTTCGAACTCCGGTTCATAAGTGCAGATGCACCCCCCCCCCCCAAAGACCACAACAACCCACTCTCTTTTGCTGTCGTCGCCGGGACTGTGTTCAGAAGACGAAATAACGCGTGGGATGTCATATAATGGCATCAGTTCTGTTAATTCTAACACTTGTGACTCAATGGACATTGTACTAACACATGACCTTACACATTGCCAAACACATTCTCGCATCATTTATGGCATGAATTCGTTATCAAATTGAAACCCTCCCTTAAGAAAAATAGGCAAACGTTGTACATACCAAAAAACCGAACACTTTTAGGTGCTATTATTTTACCTATAGGCTAACAGAACTGACATGACTGCAGACGAGACAAACCCATGGGTGCTTTGTCTCTATCACCAGACATCAAAGTCTATTATCTCGCAAATCCAGTTCCACATCTAATTTCCAAGTCCATCATTTTTAAAACGACTTTCATTAAATTCCGGCGTCTGTGGTTGCACAACCCCTCACACCAGGTTCAGGGAGTCTCCGTGGCGAAGTGGTCAAGCCGTCTGCCTCATGTACTGAAGGTTGTGGGTTCGATTCCGGGCTACGTCTTTCGGTCCACGAGTCCATCTTTCTCGGAGATTCCTGGGGGTCGTCGTTGGATCTACGGAGTTCGTTCTTTGTGCGATGCTTTCGGCAGGCCATCCTGCCGGGGAAAAACGAGCCATATGGGATAAAACCCGTGGCAATGAAGTCGATCCTCTCGACTTTTAAGACTTGCTTTCTCACACCAGGTTCAATATCAGCTGCAGGCGATATGAAAGCAGGCCACCTTGCGTTGATTTTTGTACAACGAGATGAACGCCGGTCGCTCGAAAATCAATGGCAAACTACTGAAGGTAAAAATTCCCAGAAAAGCACAAAAAGAATAAGAAAAAATGCTGCGGTTGATGGCGATGTTCTGTAAAGGACATGCAACTAACATTCATTAAATATCACGAACACAGAAACAATGATTATATAAAGAAAATATAATACTAAAATGTGACATAACAATAGAGGGAGAAATGCGCAACCAAGTTAATAAATTTGAACACTTAGACCTAGAGTAATCATAACATGACAAATGCAGAATTGGCCGGGCAAAAGCTGCAGTTCGGTAAATGAAAAGTATCTTACACAGCAAGTCACTATTATCATCGAATGTTAGAAAGAGTGCATGTTCTTTTGTGTGGTAGTGAATCATGAAACGCGAACAAATTAGGAAGAACTTGGAAGCAACGCAGATGTGGTTCCTGAATGGTATGTGAATACCTTGGACTGCCAGGGTTACTACTAACGATTACCCTGAACAGGCTCATGAAAGTAGAAAAGTATTCACAAATATATTCAAGAGACAAAACATTGTTCTTTGGTCATGTAATGAGAAGAAAAGAGAACGTGACGACTGGCAAGAGCAGCGGATCATGAGGCAAGGAGAGGTAGACCGAGAGAAATGTTGCTGGACAGACTGCAACGGCGGCATAAAGGAATACCATCAGCCGAAATGATAAAGAACACCAAGGACAGAGGTCGTGAAGATGCATGGACGCCCGCGGAGATGGCAGGGCACACGGTGATAATGATGATGATAATTTTAAAAGGTAACCAACTGCCGTGTCATAGCCCCTAGTTATTTATTGTACTTGTATTTCACGAATGCCCGCGGTCTTTGTTCCCAAAGCTGATGTTTATGCTACCTGCACGTCGGTTCTTCTCGCTTCTCTCTCACATCTACAGTGCCGCATTCAACCACTTAATGGGCCGCAGGCCTAGATTGGAGCCCTCTGTGTTTAATCAAAACCACATAATTAAACAGAGATAACAGCAAACGTGTCACGTCGATGGATGGGTTATGAGTTAGAAATCGAGAGGCAAGAACAGCTCCCAGATACAGCACGACCACAACATAGTAAAAGGAAGTCCAGAGAGACAGCGATCAGACGAGAGAGACCGAGACAGAGAAAGCGCCAGCATGGTAGATACAACTCCAAAGTAGGCTTTGTGCAAACACGCACAAAATAAGTGAGTGTCTGGCACAGGCGCAAATGTATGAGTGAAATAACGCAGACACCACTAAACTGGTTCCCGCTGTTACCCCCTTGCTGTCGCCACATCATACTATCTTGCGTTTCACATCTTCAACAAGAGTTGAAAATGCCAGCACAGATGCCCACGGCAAAAATTTCTTATTTTCCTTGAATATCTTGCTCAAATAAATCTTCATGTAGTTATAGATAAATGTGTCGCTCCTAGTCGTAATGTCCTGAAATATTCTGCAAATTCTATGTTTACATGTATTTTAACTGGAAGCTTCAACTTTTATCAAGTGATATTTTTTTATGAGTTCATGAATCAACATCACTGCATTTGGGAGATTCCCATACATGCCCCGCCCCTTCAGTAGTCAATGAAGAAAGCCAATGCTGATGGTACCTGTGGCAATCTGATGGTACCTGTAGCAGTCATGGTACCTGTGGCAGTATGGTGGTACCTGTGGCAATCTGATGGTACCTGTGGCAGGTTATGGTACCTGTGGCAGGCTGATGGTACAAATGCATACCTTCTGCCTATCCTAATGGAGCTACCCCTCAAACATGTCACGACAGGCCATTTGTAGGCTTGTTAATCAATAACCGGACCATGCAGTTAAAAGTTTTCTGCTGGATGAGTTAGCTAGCCTCTCCTTAGTCACCTGTCACAATATGTACGATTAGGTTACAGTGTCACTATTCTTTGTTCCCCCTGAAAAGAGGGGGGGGGGGGGGGGAGGCTGCTGCAGCAAGTGGGCGTCAAAGGTTTGCTACACAACACAAACATCATGCAGCACACACTTGGCTCTAGATTGGGAACTCCACTCTATTTTTTTTTCGCATATCCTTTACAGGACATCGCTGTCATCACCAGCATTTTTTACCGTTGTCGTTAATTTATTGGCACGATTACGCTCAGTAGCTTGCCATTGCTTTCTGAGCTGCCTGCTCACTTATCCCGTAAGTTACCAACACGGCGAGAACCGCTTCCAATGATCGCGCGCTGCGTTACCCCACGTGGATAAGCGGGATTACGGAGAAAGTCGTTTACCCCTAAGCCAGAAAGACCGGCACTCCACTCTATATTAAACAGCGATTGTGGACCCAAAGTCACCGTCCGTATGGGGGAAAGATAATCTGGCGCTGGCGCGCTATCTTTCCTCCACCCCCCCCCCCCCCCCCCAAAAAAAAATAATAATAAATAAATCGATTACCTCAAATCCGTGCACACGCCGGACACCTAAAGCGACGTGCAAAACTAATTACATACTTACCCATGAATCGTATTAGCGCGTGAGCACCAGTAAAACGATTTAACAAACTGTTCATCCACGAACCATATTAGAAACAGGCGATAACAAATTCCCGAATAAGCTCAGATTAAACGTACCATGTTTCAACCTTATCTTCGGCAAAGCCGGTAAAACCATGATTAAAGCACGCAGGCGCCATACAATAATGCAAACCATGTTTTCCTCCCCCAGCCCATGATACTCTCAACATTCTTCAAAGCTTTAAAAAATAAAAAAAACCCACACCTACAGTCTTCCGGTGTCTTGATCGTGTCATCAGTGGGAAGAGGAAGGCCGTGGAGGTGATGGGTTGATTGCGTAGGGGAAACTCGCAAACATGAATACTTATTTCCCACCGACATACCCAAGACCAGATCTACAATAGAGCGGTTACCTTGTTATAACGACACACCTCAGAACAGGTCAGGTTTACAACAGAAAGTTCCATCTGTCATAATGACATATACCTTACACGTGTTTACAATAATAAGGCGCACGTGTCCAACGACATACCGTAGACTAGATTTACAATAAAAAGGCCCACTTGTCACAACGACATACCGTAGACTAGATTTACAATTAAAAGGCCCACTTGTCACAACGACATACCGTAGACTAGATCGCCAAACAAACAAAAATGGTCCACTTAGAACAACGACATACCGTAGACTAGATTTACAATAAAAAGGCCCACTTGTCACAACGACATGCCGTAGACTAGATTTACAATTAAAAGGCCCACTTGTCACAACGACATACCCTAGGCTAGATCGCCAAACAAACAAAAATGGTCCACTTAGAACAACGACATACCCTAGACTAGATTTACAATAAAAAGGCCCACTTGTCACAACGACATACCCTGGACTAGATTTACAATAAAAAGGCCTACTTGTCACAACGACATACCCTAGACTAGATCGCCAAACAAACAAAAATGGTCCACTTAGAACAACGACATACCCTAGACTAGATTTACAATAAAAAGGCCCACTTGTCACAACGACATACCCTGGACTAGATTTACAATAAAAAAGGCCCACTTGTCACAACGACATACCCTAGACTAGATCGCCAAACAAACAAAAATGGTCCACTTAGAACAACGACATACCCTAGACTAGATTTACAATAAAAAGGCCCACTTGTCACAACGACATACCCTGGACTAGATTTACAATAAAAAGGCCCACTTGTCACAACGACATACCCTGGACTAGATCGCCAAACAAACAAAAATGGTCCACTTAGAACAACGACATACCCTAGACTAGATCTACAATAAAAATATCCACGTGTCGTAACGGCAAACCATAGACCTGTACTACAATGGGAATACCCACTTGTCATAATGACATACCCGAGATTAGATCTACAAAAGTAAAGTTCCCTTATCACTACTTAGCCGAGACTAGATCTACAAAAGAAAGGTCCATTTATCACTACATAGCCGAGACTAGATCTACAATAGAAAGATCCACATGTCATAACGACATACCATAGACCCTATCACAGTAGAAAGCTTAACATGCCATAACGGCTTACCACTGACAAGTTAAGTTACTTGCATATCCTTTACAGGACGTCGCAGTCAACACCAGCATTTTTTAATGTTGTTGATGTCTTGGCAAGTTTATGTTCAATAGTTTGCCATTGCTTGCTGAACGATCGGTACCCATACCATTTCGTAAAACCCAACACAAGGCGGTCTGCTGCTAAATCGCCCGCAGCTGTGTTTGGAACGCGGGTATGCGGGATTAGGAACTGCGTCCGAAAATGCTTCGCCAAGGAACGCCATTGACCAGTACCACAGTAAAAAGGTCCACTTGGCATAACGACAGACTAAATTGCTTTCAACCAGGGTTAGTTATTCCCCGACTATCCAGTCATCGCTACAAAGATTAGTGTCGTGCTGCGACCTAGTTTCCCAACCCACATCATAATTAACAGTTATTAACACCTGACACACTAGAGGCAGAACTAATCAGTCTGGTAAATTCGCACAGCTGACAGCCAATAAACAAATTTAAAAAAAAAAAACACATACACAAACAAAAGACTGTTTTACAATAATGAAACATATATGTATGTAAATGTTTGTGAGTGTGCGTGAAAGTGTGTGTAGGTGTTGCATGTTCTTTGCAGGACGTTGCGATCAACCTCAGGTTGATTTGATTTTCCAGGCAATGGTGCCTTCAGCCTTATTTATGAATGAGAAATCAACGTGTATGACCAACTTAATGCTGGTGAAGGGGTTGGACTTGTTTAAAAAAATAACCGCTCTGTGGATAAGGGATGAATGCAATTCGTAATCCCGCGTACCGTGTTCGCAACACAGATGCAGGCGATGTGGAAGCAGACCGCCTTGCGTTGGTTTCCATACAATCGTATGAGTGCCGGTCGTTCAGATAGCAATGGCAAACTACAGAACGTAAACTTGCCCAGGAATCATAAACATACAAAAAATTCTGGAGTTGACCGCTATGTCCCGTAACGGATATGCAACTAACTTATCCACATACACAAATAGAAGAATGATGAAAACTTCGTAGACGGACAGAATGAGCAATAAAGGCACCCAGAAAGAAGTAAGTCACAAATGAGAACTGGTTACTCACATCAGAAGACGACAGTCCACATTCTGTGTGTATGTCACGAGAAGAGGAAAGCTGGAGTATGTCGTCACCGCAGGAAGGCTGAAGGGGATGAGGCCCAGGAGGAGATGCTGGATTGTTTCACATCACAGCATGGAGGAAACTCAGTATCAGAAATTATTGGCAACACGAGAGACAACAGGGTGTGGACAGAAATGTCTACCAACGCCACACGGCATGGAATATAATAAGATGAAGAATATAATCATTTTCAGCTGTGAGCAGGTAACTCTTTGGCAGCCCACTGCCTCTCTGAGAAAAGTGCAAGTCTCTTCAAGCGCAACAGTGAAGTGTAGATTGAACTGTTGATAGTAGGGTGTGGTACGAGTAGTAGATGCGAAGGAACGAAGAAGAAAGCATAGGGTACCCTATACAATAAAAATGAAAAGTAAGGCTGCACGGGGGTTCGAACCTTAAGCTACCAATTGACGATATATCGTTGTTGAAGGAAAAGTATACTTCACCATAGCTGGTTAGACAAATTAAGCTTTCAATCTACTACCTACTGTATTCAATATTTTTACTTCTTTAATTTGTTTCTGAGTTCCCACCAATCTTCTTCTTATAGTCCATCCGTATGGTGTTGGTGATCATGTCTGTCTGTCCAGTCTTCTCGTGTACTGTCACTCGTTTCCGATATAGGTGTTCCTCCATACCATCATGTCAAACTGCCCAACATCTTCTCTCTTGGTATCCTCCTTCCTCGCTAACTTTCCGGTTGTCAGCACGCACTCGTTTTTTCTTTCCCATGATGTGCCCAAAGAACGCGGATTGTCTTCTTTCGCCCATTAATACCTGATTATTTTTTTTTTGGTTTTTTATTTTTATCTCGTGTTATTTTTGACCTACCGAGCGGTACACGAAGGTGTAACGTGGTCAGTCTCCATCTGTTCAGATACATCTCTGAAACGGCTGTTATGAGACTATGTTACACCAACAGAAGAATGCTGTCAAGAAAACAAATATATCGCCACTTCAGTAGCTGGCTTCTGAGGATGGGGACGGAGCGCTTATGGGAATGCCCCGAATGCTGTGATGTCGGTTCCTAAATCAATCAATCAGTCAATCAGTAGAGTGAACAACGAGTGCAACGGCCCGCAAGTTTCTCGATCTACTGGCCATTTCTCCAGCCTCATGCACTCCCATGTCCAAGTTTGTCTGCAATGCCCTGTGTTCTTCTTCATGCTGGTCGACCCCAGCCTTCCATCACTGCTCTTACTAAGCTACTGTGGCGTTTCATAAGGCCGAGTAATTGCAGGGTTCTCCGTGACACGATGCTGTAATTTTCTTCCAAGTTAAGATCTTACAGAATGTCAGTTTTTGTTTTTCTTCCACCTTTTGGTCCACGATATTCTAAAAACTTTTCTGTAACATTTAAGAACCGAAGCTCCAATTTTTCTTCTTTAATGACTGCGAAATTATCCATGATTCGCATCCACATGGTGCCATATGGAAGACGCATGTTAGACAGTTTACTTTGCTTTGTTTGCTGGTGTTGTGACGTAGGTTCTCAACACCATTTAACATGAGCATCGCTATGGCCAGCCACCACTGTTGTTGATTGTGGTGCCAAGGTAAGTAACGGCACAGCTGCGGCAATATCAGTAATTATATGTATGCGTGGCTTTCCGTTGATTTCAGAAACAGAATCACTGACGTGGGACATCTCTCATCCCCCCACCCTTTCTCTCTCTCTCTCTCTCTCTCTCTCTCTCTCTCTCTCTCTCTCTCTCTCTAGCCCCATTCTGTTTAGCGCCGACCGCAACTCCAGGTGATGTAAATATCGCCCGACCTTTTACTTCTCAAGATATGTCCTGGTACCCATTTTAGGAACTCGGCTCCCGTGTGTGAGAGTGTGGTTCCACTATATTTTCTATTCTTGTGACGTGGCCAATGTCCATACCCTGTTTCCTTCTGGCGTTCGTTCTCTGTGTTTCTTGGCCTCGTTCAGAAAACCTTGATTGCCCATTCTGAAAGCCCTTGAGATTTTAAACATCCGCATATCTGGCACAAAACTGCCAACAAAACACACCCCAGGCTACAACTGGTGTTCCACAAAGGAAATACATTCGTGGGCATTTACAGGAACTCACAGAACTAAAGGCAGAGATTCAACTCCCTTTACACAATTATGTTTATGATTTATATCGATGAAGAAATGATGTTAACAGTCTTAAAATGCGTCTTGTGTGAATTTTGCAACAATTCAACAGTTTACAAAATAAAAGCCACGGAAAGCTACTGAAAGCCTAAAACCCACAAAGCCGAATTAAACCGCCAAGGAAAGAACACTCCTAATAAACGCAAAGCTCAGGGTGTCTGATCTACAGTTAAATGTTCTTTGAACGGAAACAGATACCACATGAAAGACGTGCCACGACAAGGATTCACAAACCTCAAGACAAACACCGAACCCGCTCGCTTGACATTTCTCACAGAGAACACAGTAACACGGTGCAATCTAACAAACAAACCCGATTTTACCTCGCGCTATTACAATTGACCGTGTCAAGATAAAAACGTCACCTCCCATAATGATATCAACAAGCAGCTCTGTATGAGAGATAGTTGTAAACACACGCGGGGACTTCCCGGCAAACGGTAGGGTTGTGGCAGACTGCAGGTTACCACCTAAGTTTCTTCAAGGCTTTCGTGACACGGGGGTTGTTTGGTAATTAAAGAAACCTATGGACCCATTTCTTGCGCTTGCTTGCCTATCCTTGTAAAAATTGGGCTAGGTTTGAATGTGATATAACCTGCTTGCAAGATAACAATTACTGCATGCGTGATTCTGGTCTACATACAAAAGGAACGTCGTCGACGCTACGGAGTGTCTGCGCCGAGAGGTGGAATGAAACAAGGTGTCCGAACACGAATAAACCGTGACAAAATCTCCGTCGCGGAGCAAGCACGAAAGGCTTCCGATCGTCAGAAGTGTTTCCCCCTAGCCTAAAGTTTCTGCTCCTTTACCTCCTCAATAAAATGCCTAGTGCAATGAGGTTGATGCACATCTGCTTCTGTCCTGGACAGTTGGTACATCCATGAACTACATGCGACAGGTTAATGGTTGGTTGGCGAATCATCTCACTCGACCCGTACCAGAGTATCATCTTCGCGAACCAAGACTGTTGCAGGGCTCTCCTGTGGGGTGTGCAAGACTTAAACTTATATGCAAAGATGGATATAATGTAACCAGGTCATGATTTGGCACTGCAAATAGGGAGATTAGGCCTCGGTTGATAAAGCTTCCCTCAGACACACTCGAGGAAACATGGCAATCGGAAGAAACAGATATAAGCACCTGGATGGCGCGGTCAAAGCAAGAAAATAACATCGGTTTCGCGTGCTGTTTTCTCCCTTCACTGACCACGATTACCAATTTACATCTTTATTTCTTTCTTACCCTTTTCATTATAATTCTGAGTAGAAGTTTGGTGACATGGATTATGAGGTTGATTGCATGAAATGGCTCGCGTTCACTTTGTCCTGTTTTTTTTTTAAAAGGTAAATCTATAGAGATGACAGCATATTATTAGATAAAGTATCCATTGTTGTACATATCATTCAATAGTGTAGTTACATAATTATATTCTAGCTCCTCTACCATGATTTCATCTGGAAACCTTTCCCCTCTTTGATGTCAAATAGCTTATATTTCTTCTTGTTTTTCTGCTTGTCGAATCACTGATTTGCCTGTGCATATTTTTGTACGTTTTTGTACGGTATCATCTGCATGTCTAATGTTATTGATGTTACATTCCCCAATGGTGATTCCTTTAAAATCTTCTAAATTTAAAATAGTTCATTAATGCCTTGTATTTTACTAATTGTATGGTATCCTGTTTTTACAATCACTCGAATTTCAGATCATCATCAGATTTTTTTTTAAATGTTGCAAATCCCTTACAGTTACAGGACGTTGCAGTCAACGCCAGCATTTTTCAGCTGCTGTTGATGTACTAGGCAAGTTTTACGTTCAGTAGTTTGCCATTGCTTTCTGAACGACCGGCTCACATACTCCCGTAAGTTACCAGCGCGGCGCGATCCGCTGCCGAATCTCGCGCAGCTGTTTTCCCCCAGTGGCTATATGGGATTACGAACAACGTCGCTAACACATTCGCCAGGGAGACATTAGATCTTAGAATATGATTATTAAGTCGAATGTTCTCAACCTCTGTTTTTCTTTTTCTATTTTCAGTTTTACTTTTATTGTTCCGCACATAGTGGGGCGTTGTTATTGTTACAGTCATTTCCTAATGCATTTTATATCTTTCTTAATCAGGGCTTTTACGCATGTATAGCCACCTCTTAAGTTGTTAAAACCAGGTTTTGCATCTTACATAACATGTAAATATGCACATTCTATCAGTTTTTCTCCTCTCTCGTTTCTTATTTCTAAACCGCAGTCACTTTTTATTTCTCAGTCTTGCTAACATTTAACACACAATAATGCCACTTTCCAAACCACCCACCCCATGCACACGGTATAAAAGCAGCGAGAACAAAACATGGCGAACTTGTTACAACACAAAAATACAGCAAAACTTATAACCAGCAGCGAAACGGTCCAATGAATGCAAGTTGCTAAAAGACACGGCTTGTGTTACTATAACCCCTGCACAGCTCTTAGGGGCTATAAAATAGCTGACATCAACATTTCGAGAGGACAAGAAGTCAGGGTACGAATAATACCTCGTTGCATATATAACTGAAAGCTAATCTCACATATCACCCCTCCCCTACGTATTTCGCTCAGGTGTGGATCGACACTGTTGACATCAGGAAATATCGTGAAGTTTTCTGGGTCGCGTTACGGGTTTATCACTGGGCGATGAGCTCATGAGTAGACGAATGGGCAGAATTAGGTTTAAGCAACTGTGCATTATAAACATAGCGACTAAACATTAGTTCACTTAGAATTGTTATTTCCTGGATCGACATCATTATATGCCGAGCCGGTAAATATGCGTGAATGTAGTTCGCCATTGCAAAAAATCCATGTTTTTCTTCTCACAGAACATGTTGAGAAAGGTGAAGACATGCCTGCTTCGTGTAGAGTGGCATGCTTCAAATACAACATCACAGATAGGGAGCATCTGTTGGATCTTCTCCCCAGGACATGCTGGTATGGTGGGAAACGAGCATTCAGGGTCTGCACCTCTGTGATATATTGGTGCATAAGACAGATGTGGTCAGGTGCTGTTGGGATCATGCATATAGCGTGGAAGAATAGATCAACCAGCATCACAGCCTAGAGAGGCCGGAGCGGCAGGGAGTGACCACGGGATCTAAGGAAAGGTCAGCGGGACAATTAATCAGACTGCTACTGGTGCCATTTGTATTGGGACGCTTCAATGGTTGTTGAAGATGATGACGGAGCAGTATAGGAATGTCCCGAGTGCTCTGATGTAGGTTATTGACTCAACCCAAGAGCAACAAGTGAAACTTTAATGAGTATTTCTTTTTCTTCTGTGTGTGAATATTTGTGATGAGTCTAGTGAAAAGAACTTATATAATTGTCTTGCTAATATCCAGTATTCCAGTGAGGCTGAATCGGCCAGCATTCTACTAAACACGAGAGAAATGCATCCACAGGGAACTGAAAAATTAACGTAAAGGCGTCAACCCAATTTTCAACTCGTTCTGTACCAAGCAATTTAATTTACCTAACGCAGACCATTCTATAGCATCAAAACAATTCACCTACTGTATCATACAAAATGATGGTGGCGGGGAGGTTAGGACGTATGATAACAGCCGCTGACTCGCGCAGACCTTGTACGATTCAGCATCGACGGTATGACATTTTACACAATATTAAACAAGGATTAAATACACCTCTGTAATCCTGAATAGAGGATAGGACCGTCTAGCCTTTTCGGATAACGGAATCAAACCAAGAAAACCCCCCTCGGCAAGTAAATAATCCATCAGCAGACAAATTAATTGTTTTTTTTTAAACAATACTCATAAAACCAAATAATTTAGGGGCATTTTATATAACAAAAAAAAAACAACATGCTTCTACCACCAGACATATCTAAAGACGATCACACTTTAAACATCGCGACATCACTTAAGGGAACATGCATGGTATGTAACGAATTATTTTCCAAGCAGTAATTCTGTTCAAGCATAGCCATGCACAAACGTGGCCTACATCGTCTACACGCCAGAAGGCAAACTTACAACAGTAATTAAAACAAAAACACCAATGATTAATCCTCTACAAAACAGGGGCAAACGGAAAAAAAAAGTTCCCACCTGCTGCACCTGACGCATCCACCGAAGGGAAAGCTCACAATGAGAGCCAGGCTAATCTGTTCCGCCCACCTCAGGCACAGTCCGTCAGGCAAGGGGCGATGGTGAGGCAGACAAACTCGCCGTACCTGCGAACTCTGTGGTCTAAAAATGGAACAGGCCCATTTGTGTGTGGTGGAGGAACAAGGGTTTTGTTTGATGTCAGGCAAGATTATCAAGGTTGTGGGGAACAATTAAAAGGGGGCTTTAGGACTCTGTTGAAGAAGTGTAAATCACAAAAGACATACGGATAACGTACATAACCAACCAGATTAATAGCAGAGCCAGGCGTTGTATCTCCTCAACTGTATCGTGTAGAGAAAACACACATATAAGTGGGGTTAACAGGTAAAGCTGCGAACATGCAGTGAATACAAGGAAATGCACACGGAAAGAACAAGATTTAAAACATGCACAGCAATAGATGACAAAAGGGACACTAAAACAACTGGTCTCTCTCTCTCTCTCTATCCAGTTGCACAAATTGTGTATAAATGGCCTGGACATGTGGTGAAGAAAGGAACTGACCACACTCATATCATTATACCGCGGCCTAGAATGTGCCCATGTCTAACATTTCACAGACCGAACACTTCACACGCCAACGGCAGCGTCTGTCGCGTGACCAACTTTACCTCTTTTATGAGACAAATCCCTCGGGCACTGCGTTGGGTCTGCTGACAATGAAGTTCCTAAAACCCGAGGAGGCAACATGTCCACCCCAGGCCTAACCCCAGCCGGTCTGTATGCGATGTGAATCATAACCTGAGGGCATCCGCAGATGTGAAGCTCCAGAATCGGTCTTGCAAATTCCAATGGTTTCTGAGATGCCGAGGGGAAACTGAGCTTTGACACGCAGCCCCCGCGGAGATGGTACTGGGTGGAATGAAACATGTAAGATGACCATCAATCGGGCAGACCCAGATACAAGCACATATACATACAGTACAACACCCAGCAACTCTGTTCAGTGCAAACAATCTTCATTTGTCGGACCGAGACGGCATAAAAGTATTAAAACGGGGTTAACTGCTCTACTGTTGCAGGCATCGTCATCATCATGACCCTTGTAGAGAACTGCTCTCTTTATAGCTCACCTGTAAAATCCTACGAGTTTTCATCCAATGTAACACTGACGGTTTATGTAATTCTTTGTTACCGGTCTTAGTTTGGCGAGAGGGAGGGAGAGAAGAGAAGAGAAAGGGTGGTTGGATGCAAGTTTATCTATTATTGCTCATTATCAACTGAACACTAATAAAAATAAAGACAATAGGCGAGAGTAGTGCATCAGAAAATCAGAGAGAGAGAGAGAGAGAGAGAGAGAGAGAGAGAGAGAGAGAGAGAGAGAGAGAGAGAGAGAGAGAGAGAGAGAGAGTAGCTGCCTAGTCTTGGCCCACTTTAGTAACAAGAGTGACACAGACTGTTAAATGCGCCGCGCTGGCACAATGGCTAGACCAGTGGTTCTCAACCGGCGGGGAATCCCACCCCCAAGGGACAAAAAAAAAGGGGGGGGGGGGATTTAGGGTTTCTAGGGATTATTTCAAGATCGCATTACTTGGTATTGTTTTTCCCTCCATACTTTACGGTTCTGTACTTCTCGCCCTTATGAAATTCGTTTTATAATGTAAGCAGACCCGCAAATCACGTTTTATGTAGACGTTTAGACTTGTTCTAGTTTGTGTAATTAAATTTAGCTTCCATTTTTACGTATACTGTGTAAGGGGGAGGGGATTTATAGGGAGGAAATACTAAAATGGAAGGGGGAGAGTGACATTCTGAACATATGGTGAAGGGGTGCATGGGCCAAAAAAAGGGCTGAGAACCACCGGGCTAGACGTTCGCCTGCCGACCTGGTGATCATGGATTCCGCACCCAGGCCAAGTTTTAAATCTGACTAGGTCCCCCAGGCCGACCCAGTCTAAAATTGATACCAGAAAAATGTTTTGGCAAGTAAAGGCTACCGGTGGCATACAGATCAAACCACCCAACGAGTGCCGATTGGTCTATAAAAATATGGGTACAGAACCATGTGTCCAATGCGCCTTAAGGTCTTGTAATTTTTTGTGTTCGCGTCTCTCAGAGACTTCACTTCATGTTATCTACGGCCATACGCGCGCACATGTGTGTGTCTGCCTTCTTCCCCCCTCCCCCTATATCTAACCTTCAAATATTTTATTTTATTAAAAAGTATACGTTTGGTGAAACATTGCACGATCAATGTATACTGGTCACTTTGGCGTCACTGATGGGTCTGTTCCTTATGTGGTTATCACTCTCCTAGTGACGTTCTACTATGTGTGTATGCGTGCGCACCTATCCCTTATAGGTAAGACCACATTTTATTTCCAACCGCACTTTTGGTTGGAATACAGGTAACAAAATAAGGCTGGCCTCTACACTCAAGCACGACTAACTTAGAACGGCACTAAACAAAAGTCGCGGCCCATCAACTGACAGGAGCAGTGTACGTCAAACTGTATACGGCTACACTTGGAGATCAAGTAGACCAGATGCAGTTTGCTGCTCTAGAAGCAGCGCTTATCAAACGGCAG
Source organism: Cepaea nemoralis (assembly GCA_014155875.1). Lineage (NCBI taxonomy): Eukaryota > Metazoa > Mollusca > Gastropoda > Stylommatophora > Helicidae > Cepaea > Cepaea nemoralis. The sequence continues at coordinate 155,174 of JACEFZ010015653.1, read as the reverse complement.
TCTTTGTGGTAACTAGGCCAAACTTCCCTGGTTTAGAACGAAGAGAGTTGGGGTTTGGCCGTTAGCAGATCCTTGAGGCCCTAGAGAAGAAAACGCTGGAGTAAAGTTTTGGAAAACCCATGAGATCAAAACGATATCAAATTGCTCAAACGGATTCCCGCCTTTAACTCGTCGGGTAGCTGAAAATGCTGGAGTCATGTTTTCAAAAGACGCATTAGACAAAACGATATCAAATTGCTTTTTTGTTTAAATTCACAAAGGAAACACATTGCTTTGGATATCAAATTGCTTAAACGGACCCACTGTTTTAAATCGCCGTGTCCCGGGAAACGGAGCCATGTTTAAGAAATCCCCTAAGATCAAAATGATATCAAGTGCCCATAATGATCAACGTCTTTAGCTTGTGATATCCCGTCCAAATGTTGCATAGCTCCACTCTGCTGCAGTCATTTCTTAAATGCTAAGCCTGGGAATTATGTTCAACTTTTCTTTAAACAGACAGTTAATTTGAAGTAACGTCTACAAAGAGTTAACCCTGCCTGTTCCCGACTTTTGTTACTGACGCCAAGTATTAAATATCTAGATAGAAAAAAAAAAGTTAACAGAACAAATCAGTCTGAAAATGTTAAGATTAACAACTACAACAGAATATATTAAATAAATAAATAGCCAGAACAAACGTAACTCACACAAGACACAAATTAACTCAGGTGTACACATTCTGTGTTTAACAAACGACAAAAAGCCAAATGATTTCGCTTCCATAATATTCTGACATATAGAGGATCATCATAATCATGCGCCTTATAGGGGATAAGGTGCTCCAAATAGCTTCCGATAACACGCAGATCGTCTAATCGTGAAACAACTCTGGACACTGGGTGGTGTCTGTTAATGAAACACCAGAAAAAGCTCGAGGAGCAATCATTACCAACTTAGACATAATCCCGACCAGCCCTATGTGCTGCGTTGAATTACGACCCGGCTACATTTTCATACCGACCTTTCGGGTAAGATCAAAGCGTAGACTTATCTGCACTTGATATGACCAGGGTGCAAAGGCGGTCATCCAAACTGCAAACTCTAATCGCCAAATCAATTTCCACTAACACTGGCAGACAGGCCTTGGTGGATCACAATGAGCAGAAAGGCACACAGTGGGACTTAAGAAATAAAAAAAGAAAAAGTTCCAGTGCTGGCATTACACACCCCGTTGGCTTCTGAGATCGGGGGAGTGGTAAATAGGGGGTAAACATCCCCCGCCCCTTCCCTGGTACCCAACTGGAATTAAAATATGTCAACACTAACCCTCACCCCGAAAAATACAATCCGTTTTCATGGCGCACTCGACCTGAACGCCAATTCTTGTGGCTTAAGAGCTAAAGCTGTCTTCCAAAAGACTCACCAACTAACTCCCAGATATAATTTATAGTACCAGTTTTATGACGCTGCGTTGAGCACGGAGTCAGGTTATCTAAAAACGGGAGATTTGAACACAGGACCACCACATGGTCGGTCATTAGGGTGTATTAGTCATTACATTACTGTGATCCCCTGTACACATGTATGAGTCGGCAAATGCAAGAAGGACTGATACCCTCCCGTTATATTGTCAGCATGTTATCTGTTTGCAATCCTTCACATTGTACGCGCCAAGGGCTATATCTGCTCTACAAATCTTTACTTTTCAACCTGTCCATGGAGTTTACTAACACGGACAGTGTTGTTGATGCCTCAGGATTTCAATGTTTATTTAGCCCAAAGCAAATGATGCTCTAGTTTTGCCATAGAGAGCTAAGACTTCGTTGACATTTGTTTAGAAGTTCGTCTATTCAGGCCTACCCATACCTCTACGTGTGTAATGGATCAAAGTACGCGTGCCTAAATGAAAAGAACGTATTTTACAAGGCAGTACCGTTACCCAGAAAAGGCAGTGAAATGTGAAATGCATTCTTCAAAGTCTTGCGGTCGTCTCTGACAACAGCCCCCCCCCCCCTCCCCAAATCGTCCTTGTTTTAATTCTGACGTAATACCCACAGGAACTGCTGCCCGGAACAATTTACCATGAAAACAGACCGGCATCTCCTAAACTAAAAAACGAACGGGCGTTTTAGCCTTCAGACGAAGCACAAGACATTCTCTGCAAACCATTTTACTGGTGGTAACGCGTTTGCCCAGATCGTGACTCAATATTTGCCAGCAGCTAACGACCAAAGCCCATCACAAATAAACGTCACGGTGCGGTTATAATCCTGCATTTATGGGTGTTCCCATGCAAGCACACAACATGCAGCTTCGAGTTTTCACATGACGTCTCTGAATGTCATCACCAGCAAACACCGTGTTGTGGGCAGCGTACGGCTTCACCAGCACACGTTTCACATTTACACCCTTTGGACCAAGCAGTTGCTACATTTATTCTGTCTATCCCTCTCGTGGACGGGACAGTGGGGTGTCTCTGTGGCTAAGTTGTCTCCCTCAGTGAAGGTCCTGAGTTCGTTCTCGGACTGCGTAGTTAAGATCATGAGTGCAATGTTTCCACATAACGTCTGTACGTCATTGAGCTATGAAGTTCGTGCTTTACCCATTGCTCTCGCAAACGTCTTACCGCTCTGCGAATAGAGACCATGTCAGATGGGGCAAAACCGATGCAATGAGGGTGATGATCCTTTCATCTTTAATCTGAATCTTTTATTTAGCTAGATTTCTATTCCAAATAATTGTTGTTTTAAGAGGGGAACACGTTTAGAAATTAAGAAGACACTGGTAGATATGAAGACACTAGTCTGTCTAACGAAGGGTGAATCGACCATGACCCCGGAGTAGAAGGGTTATCACTACCAGTGTAGGTACGAGATAGTGGGTTAATGTGACAACTGACTGGATAAGAGTATAATAATATATCATATATCGGGATGCAGCGGTGTTGATGTGCAAGCCAATACACTTCTCTTCACCTCCCCCCTTCCCCCACCCGGGTGGGGCATCATGAGAAATAGACAAGGGCGGATCCTCTACGGTCAAAGATCACACCTTTTCTTTCACCCTCAACCAACTCACTTCAAGTCCTATTCTTAGCTATTCCATTGCCCATCTCCATGTTATTTATTTCTGTTTATACTTTTGTCTTTAGGGCTTCCTCTATTTTCCTCCCTATAGATTCCACACAAAGGTCTTTCTAGTTATACTATTTTTAGGTTTTCTCAATGCATGTCCTACCTAGCTCCTTTTCTTCACCTCTTGGTTCACATGTCTTTGTTTAGTTCTCTTCATCTGCTCCACATTGGTGTTTCCGTCATACAATTTTATTTCTTTTATCTTGCACAGTCACCAATTAATGAATGTTTGTAGTTTACTTGTAATCCTTTTAGTTGTTCGTGTTTCCGGTCCATACAGTAGTACTGATTTAACATTAACATGGAATATTCTAGAGGATTGGCTGGCCGAGTGGCTAGAATGCCGGATTCTCCTTCGGGAGACCCGGGTTCAAATACTTGGCAAGGTGTGAATTTTTTTGTAGGGGGGCAAAAAGAAAACCCTAACCTGCAGTTCAAGGCAACTGCACTAGCCAGGCAGCCTTAATAAGGCACAATATTGGCAGTAAATGACAGTTGAAAGTAACTGAATATTCTAAGTTCAGTGCCAAGTTCAATTTGCTTTAATTCCTATAAATTTCAGTGCTACAAAAAGCCCCTCTAGCTTTCTGTATTCTTATCTGATATCTTTATCCTTTCAACCATCATTGTCTACATCGTTAACAAAATAGGTGTATGATTTCATGTCGCCTAGTGAGGTTTCACCAAGGGAGATCAGGTTATCACTTATCACTTGCTGAATTTATTCTCAATATCTTTGTCTCTTCCTTATGAAATTTTTAACCTAAGTGTTGTGACCTCCCATCAAATGTTAATTTATTTTGCATTTGATTTTGTGTGTGCGACAGGGAGACAGTTTCCTCAGTGAAAACCAGATCATTTAGATGCTTTGTCAAAATCTACTGAATTTTCTGGCAGCGACTGCTGTCTTAATAATCCACTCATAGTCAGTAAGAATAGAAAAATAAGGTACACATGTCTCACTCCTGTTCTTATCACAAATGTCTCTGTTAGCTTTCCCTCACGGTGGACACTGCATATCATGTCTCTATATGTTTCCTGTATTAAGTTGATTTTCTGTGATTTGTCCATAGTGCCTCACCAATTTCTAGAAAGATTTCCTACCAATACTATCAAAGGCCTTTTCATAGACTACAAGCCCAGTTATACTGTGGTGAGTTCAGTTTGATGCTGTGCTCTGTTATTATGAGATTAAGATCCCATAGCTTCAAATGAAGTAGTTGAGAAAAATAATGAACCACCCAATTCAAAATATAAACACACAAATTTTCATTATTCACTGAATGTTAAAATAGACAAAGCAAGCATACTTTGACATTTTAAAATGTCATTACTTCATTAATGCAAGCAGCAAAGTATTGTCTGTGGCAGACAAAGACATACCCATATACACACAACCGATACAAAAATAAACTAGCAGTACAACTATCTAAAATAAAAAGTGTGCTAGCTTTACTTTATATAAAGACAGACTTTAACAACAACAAAACAAAACACACACACACATAATAGATATGTTACTTTACAATAAGCGTCCTGCATTTTAAAAAAAAAAGGTAAGTTGATGCCTCTTAAAAAAATATCATGTCTTTTTGACTGCCTCAAAGCAACACCAGCCCACCAGAAATTAACAAAAGCCCTAGTTTGTATCTGTTGCACAATCACTATTAATGCAGATGAGTCACCACTAAAGCCTGTATGGATATTTAATGTCTGAAAGTTTCTACTGTGATAACATTAGCACACGACATTCATTATATTTAGGGCACCTAAAGCATATGTATTCCTGCCTAGCCAAGCATGACACAAATACATAGGGATTGAATGCAGTTTTGCTGATCTCTGCACTCTTAAATATCTACATTCTGGAATTCATGTTTGTAAAGTGTATTAAACAGTACATGCAGAAATGTGTTAAAAAAAGCTGACAGGCATTGGTTGGTGAATCCTTTAGAAAACTGAGTCATAACTTAAGTCTAAGGCATCTCGTTCATGGCATTTACGCCATAAAAAGGGGTTGCATCTATCGGAGTAAAGTTGGTGTAGAGCCTTTGCCCTGACCCGGTACCAAAATACCATCTTCAATGGAACTTGTACAAAGCCAGCACTGGAACTTCACATCTGCTGAAAGGCATTAACATGGGCTTTTACTTGCTATGAAGTAATCCCAGGGCAAGACCATGATCACGTCTCACAGCGGCCAAGACCTTGAGGATTTCTTAGGGATGTGGCCTATCCACAGATTGTTGTCCTTATTTTTTCCCTTTATCTCACATTGAAGCATAGGCACTCAAACAACTCCTGTCAAGCCATCCAATCTTTTTGTAATCTCCTGCAGCTCACCTCCTTGACCTCCTGATATTCATCTGCTTCTAATTCATTTGTCCTGTGGGTTCTATTATCAGGTTATCTCAATGTGTGTCCTAGAGTCTTTTCCCCACCTCCTGATTCACTGGAATCTGGCAGATGCCCAAACTGGCTAACATTCCAAGGATTGCCATGCTTCACAGCAGATGTTAAGTTCAGTAAAGCTCAAAGTGATTATAACTCTGCACAAGTCTGACTGCTCCGCTGGCACTCTGACCCACTCCTCTCCTTGCCCAATGTTCTCCAAGGGGCACACCTGTCTGATCGTATCCTCCGCGTGAGCCATCCATGATTTCCCTCTTATCAGTCGCTGGCCTTTAACTGCGTCCAGCGCCTCATGCAACGGGTGATCTGTGTCAGCAGCTACAATGACGTATGCCTTTGCCTGCATCGCCTTGTGCCTACCAGCAACAGCCGGCAGACGAAGGATGTAACGCATACACACCACTGGGGTGTCTCTGGTGCATCCCAGAATGACCCGCATAGCCTTGTTCTGTATGCGCTCATCTCACCAGTTGACACTTTGAGACAGTGAGCAGTCCTAGTCCATAATCAATCACTGAGAGAATCAAGTGCTGGTATAGTGTGAAAAGCATTCTCTGCTCTGCATCCATAGTTTTAAGTGCATTAAGTCCCTTTTGAGACCTTGTCACAACCGACTCCACATGGTCCTTGAAGGACAGGTTCCTATCAAATGTAATTCCCAGATACTGTCACAAAATAAAACCGTGTGTTTAACAGGTTGATTATTATAGAGGATTTTCGGATTAAGCGGACGATCTGCCAGCGACAACTATTTTTACTAACAGAGTAAACACAGCTGCACAGGTTACATCGGGGCAGCACATATACACATTTGGTGGTGATGGAGACAGATCCCGGCAGCGCCGTTGCAGTTTGTCAACATTTGAATACAAATGGAAGCAGTGGGGTCAGCCCATATACGCATTTGGTGGTGAGTGAGGAGGAAGTGAGTGCGCTGAATCATACATCGTTTTGACAAGTCGGATGGAAAACGGAAGTACTCAGCAAGGAAGTAAACAGTCCATATGTCATATAGTTTCCGGACATCACTCAGAGGGGCAGATTGCTACTGACAGCTTGTTGAGGAAAACTCTTTGTTGGAACTCGACAGAAACTAGCTGGCTTGTTTTGAGAATCTAGGCAATTACTGACAACTTTGACAGGATTTAAGCCAGGAAAATAGTTCTTGACAGGGGATGATTTGCCACTGTGCCACCTGTGTGTGGGGGAGTAAAGGATAACGTCACGTGGACAACTTTGGTAGTTTGCCATATAAACTCGAGTTGAGATCAACTAGGGTGGACTTGAATAATGCTCTAGACAGAGTGCAGGGCACTGCAGTGCCAGTGGAAATAATATCTACCGTGTGTTAATTAGTGACTTAATTTTACACGTGCCTATATGGCAGATGTAGATATGATTTATAGGACTGCAGTAGTGCCATTTAAGGTTCCCTACCAGATCCAAGGAAACTCTACAAGTTTTGGGAAAGAATTAAAAAACCCATTCGGAAGAACACCAGTTCAACAATCAATAAAGTTGCATACAGAACGTAACTAAAGCTAGAAGGAAGTCGATTCACCAAAGAGAGTGATGCGTACTGATGCACCACACAGCATCAGACAGTAGTAACTAAATGAGAACAGTCTAAGAGTACCTAGTGTTAGTACAGTAACAATTAACATTAGTAATTAGCACTTATGGACTGAATGGTTCGATGTGCAACGAGGATGATCTGTCGACTAACTAACTAACTGCGTACACACTAGAAAAGACTTGTGCAGTTTGTTAAGGAACGTTAGGAACGGACATTGTGTAGAGTGCAACCGGTCCATGATTCTGTTAATACCACCGGTGTCTATTTCGGATGTTCATGAAATTGGATTACCAGAGGTCTACAGAGGCAAAGCATTATCCGGCAAGATGGTTCCGGCAACGGGTGAGACGTACTTGTTCTGACGTACCGTGCTGTGGTCTATCTTTGCTGTGATCAGCTGACTGAGTTGATGTCTGAGAGACAGAGTCTACACACTTTATAGAACACGTCACACATTTTCTTCGCATACACGTCTCATACACGTTACACTTTTATTTTAATAAATTAATCTTTATTTATTTCTAGAAGCAAGAGTTGTTGAGTATGTTGCGTTGGGGAAGTATGAGAAGGGGGCATAGTACGACAGTGTGAGAGTGATAGGAAAAGGTGTCCATAGGCTGATGGAGTATGTTGGACGGAAGCTGGTGGATTCTCCAGAATATTGAGGGGAAAAAAAAAATAATATTATAATGTGGGTGTCGGATCTCCTCACTCCAGGGACGACACTTTAAAGGAGGACACGACAGATACTTCAGTTTGTTCTCTCTGTTGACGCTACCATCTATCGCGCCTTTTCCGGGTGGATGACAGCACTCATTTCTGTGCACCAGTCAATCACTTTATCTACTGTCGCCTGTAGCTCCTGGGCTGTTTGCTCCCTATCTCTCCCCTGCCTATATGCAATAATATCATCTGCAAATGTTAGTATCCTTCCAACCCCTGGTGCTTCTAGGTTTGCAATCTTGCTCATATACACGGTGAGACAGTGAGCAGTCCTAGTCCATAATCAATCGCTGAGAGGATCAAGTGCTGGTATCAACCAACAGAGAGTCCCAATACTGATGGTACCAGTTGCAGTCTCATTATGTGTCTGTCTGGCCTTGCCCCTTAGAACTGAGAGTACTCTGGTCACTCCTGGGTGTACCATTGTCTCCCGTCTGATCAACATTTTACAAGATTCCAAACGACGTTCAGTGCTGATTTGTGTGGATATTGGTGTATGGAGTAATTAATGGAAATGAAAAGACAGACAAAGAAGCAAAGAAAGACAGAAAAAAATAACAAAACACATGTAGCTTTTGAGCAAAGATGGCATTACATGTGAAATTACAATTTAATAATGAAAACAATGTTTACCCGTAGTGGATTTGAATAACAAAGACACAAACAATAGATTGTAAACCTATTGTTTGTGTCTTCATTATTCAAATTCACTATGGGAATACATTGTTTTGATTTTCTGAAACGTCGCCTCCCATTACCAACTGTGAAGCGATTAGATGGGTTACTCAAGCTAAAGTGTAAAATATTTCTTAAGGGACAATTGATATTACTGTGCCAACATGTGTATATTTCAGCTTGAAGGATTTATCTAGTTATTTTACTTTATGTTGTGTGAATTATGCAGTATGTACCTGACGAGATGCAGCAAAATATGCCAGGCAATAAATCGTGCAACCTATTGTTTGTGTATTCGTTATTCAAATCTAATAATGGACACTAATGTGGTATCAAAGCTTGAAAGAAAGACATGCATGCAAATTGCTACAAGAAGATGAGGTAAAATAAGTTAGGCCTTGCCACCCCGGACGCAATGATATATGGCACTACGTTGACCGATTAAACTAAACAAGCCACAGTAATAGAAGGCAAATAATACACAATTCCCCTTGTTAAGCTGTATCCAACTGTTATGATTTCACAAGTAAAAACCCAATGTTTAAATACTGACCAAAATTGCTAGTATTAGTAAGTATGAGTCGGAAAGATATAAATAATATTTTAACATAATAAACATTAACATCCATTCTCGATGGGGCTGCGTGGTCTCGAGGTATGGTGTCCGCCTCGAGTGCTGGAGGTCCCGGGTTCAGGCCCCGGTGAGGACCAGGATTTATTTAAAAAATCCACCGGGACTTCCAGTAATTTCCCCTGGTCTCTGGGTAGTGAGATCGGACACCCGTGTGTATTGTTGCGCACGTAAAAAATCCCTTGGCAGTTGGAAATCGAAAAAGAGTAGCCTAACGGCGCTGCCCGGGCAAAATTTCAAGTTAAAAATCTACCCAAGTATTTTAGGATTCTCGGCGGTGCTACGGAGTTCGTACACTGAGCTGAGTTTCTCCAGACTCAGGTTTGAGTTAGGAGGAGAACGGAGCACTTATGGGTTGCACCTGTGTGCCGTGATGTTGATCCATAAACTAAACTAAACTAAAACTAAACATAAATTACATTTCATTATTATTAATATTATAAATTATATTTATAAAATAAGGAAGTGTCTATTCATAGGGCACTATGTATATACAAAGTGTCTATTCATGGGGCTGTATAAACAAAGTGTCTATTCATAGCGCTGGTCACGTGATTTGCCAAGTCACGTGACCTCGTAAAGTTTGTGGCTATATTATACATTTTCGTTGACTGGAAACGTGTCATCAGTAGCATAGCTAATAGTGTGCCCGCCTGATGGGCGGGACCTCGAGGTTCGTTTCTTTGCCGGATGAATTTTTTTTTTAATTGTTCAGCACTTAATTGGATAAAGTAAAATGTCAATCGTCAATGCTGGACATTTTTTTTTAATTGTTCAGCAATTAATTGGGTGAAAGTCAATTCTTTATCTCTTTGGGTATTTAGAATTGTGTTGTTTAAAGTGAGTGTAAGTTAGTTAGTCTTTCTTCTTGAGCCCAGACTTTACTGGACTTAGGTATCAGTACAGAGCAGGGTAGGTGGTCACTTCTATAATCCCCAAGGACACTCCATTTTATGTCTGATGCCTCTTTTGATACAAGTGCCAGTCGATGGCCGTGTCAGGGTCCCCCGGTCTCATTGCCTGCCTAGTTGGTGTCCCATCATTTAGACAGACAACATCCGCCTCAAGCGAGGCCTCAGCAAGAGCAGTGCCCTGCGTGTTCTCTGCCGACCTGTCCCACTCTTTGGAGCGTGCACTGAAGTAACCACATAACATAACAGATAGGTAAATGAAGAACAAGTTGAGTTGAGTTGAGTTAAGAACCGACATCACTGCACTCAGGACATTCCCATACGTGCTCCGACTTCGTTCAACAGCCAGCGAAGAGTCATATTACTAATCATTCCCACCGCTATCTGATTAAAAGTTTAAAGATTAAAAGAACAGGCACAGTATTTTATTCTTTGTTATTGATTATTGCTGAATTATTTGCTACAAGTCTGTGCACTGCAGAAATAAACAGCGTCATAACTGCCAACGTCTAACGGAGTCGGCTTATTCCTTCGTTTCGATTTAGGCTTCCAGAACCTGCATTTTGACGACAGTTTATAGCGAGCTATTTTCTTATCAAGATTAATTGTTGATTTCTTATATACCCCAGGATGTCGTCTGGCACTTGACCACCAGAGCCTGCCCATGTCTTCCCTGCCCAGTTGGGTTGATGTAACACGTATAGCCAGGGCACTTAAAAGAGTTCTTATTCAGTTCCTGTAACATCAGGACATTAAAATCGTAGACCAGTATCTCCAGTATTTGTCCTCGTTGCTTTGCACTACGGCTATTCCAATACCCAACCCGTCCGTGCATTTTTGAGTCCCAAACGATCCGTTTTCCTTCTACCCCTTCTGGCTCCAGCCCTCTTCTTCCTTTTCCTTCCCCTTCTCCCCTACCTCTTCTCCTCCGCTTTATTCTCTCCCCGCTGCCTATTGTCAAAAGTATCGAGCACAAAGCACGTACTCCGTTGCTTCTGCGATAATTCTTTGTATTATTCATAGTTGGTTAGGTAGGTGGGTAGGTAGACACAAAAGTTTTAATTTTGTTTAGTTTAGTCGATGGATCAACAACATTACAAGTAACGTAAACAAAGATGGATGCCTGTAAACAGTAAGTGTACAGAAACGCAAGTTAACAATTCTTAAACTCACCTGGGACACCAATCTGGAAAATTATTCTTGATATTTAAACAGCCATACTTCAAACTAAGTATAAAGTATCGATTCATAGAGCACTATGTATAAACAAAGTGTATATTCATAGCACCCTATGTATAAACAAAGTGTCTATTCATAGCACCCTATGTATAAACAAAGTGTCAATCTATTCATAGCGCCCTACACCTACACTTTTTACATCTGAATTACATTAACATTCACTCTAATCCCAATTAAAAGGATATCATTAACATAGCCACTGCTGGCAGTCAGTAGCAACTACAAACAAAGAAACGCGATGGTAAACACACACTGACAACACAGACAACTCACTACCTAACTAGAGCATATACGACAAATTCTTACGAAACCGGTTCGGTGCATTCAAAAATGCCGTCCCCCCGTCACCACCTGTCGCACTGACACTTCACATAAAATGCCATCACAGACAGGTAGCGACTGAGACACAGCTTCTATACCATAAACGGTACAAACAATGTTTAGTACATTTTTCAACTCGGCGCTTGCAATTTGCGTGAAATAATTTGTACAGAGATGATAAAATAGACAAGAAACAAATGATTGAAACACTCACCGGTTCCTCTCTACGTCTGTTTCGGGAGAAACTTTTGCTACGACAGACGGCCGGATGTGGCAGGTGCGAAAGCGAGGCTCTGACCGACATTTTTGTTTACCCTGGATACAGACATTCCCTTGTGTAGGTTGCGGTATATGTTTTATTTTACTATTATTGTACAAGATATAATTAAGAAATTTGTATCACATGACTACTGTCTGAATCATGTTGACTTGGTGTGTGGCATAACGTTGACAAATATGCCAAATGAGGAAGTAAAGAGTTAGCAACTGCTTTTGTTTTGTAATGAAAATCTGCTGGACAGTAGAGACAGAGTTGACAAAAGTAATATATCGAAGTGACTATTCGCAATGGAATTGCGAATATAAAAAAAATTATATTCGCAATCGAAGTAGGTCACGTGATTATTCTTACGCATGTGTTCATATTACAATATATTGTTGCTATCAACGTGTTCTCGGTAGCTTAGTGATTAGTATCTTCGCCTGGTGCACGGGAGCTCGAGGTTCGATTCCCCGCCGGGGAGGCAACATTTTTTAAATTCATTTTCAGGAATTAGGTGACACCAATGCTAGTCTGATGATTTCGCTTTAGGCATATGTTTTCTACTGGTTTTGTGTATTAGGTGTTGTTTATCTTGCTGCACAAGAACCTGCACACTTGTCTTTTTGTTCTTATCTGTCCTCTACTTTTGTTGTCTTGGGAAAGGAACTTAGCCACCCGAACACGAGTTCTCTCTCTCTCTCTCTGTCTGTCTGTCTCTCGCTCGCTCTAAGTCTCGATCTCCCACCTCTCCCTTTCTTGTCTTTACCACTCTTTAATGTCTTTCAATACATCTTTTTCATATCTCTGTCTCTCACACTATCTCCGTTATCTATCTCTCTCCTCTCTCTTTTCCACCTGCTTCAGATATGCCAGGTTTTCCTGCACTTTATATGCGTAGCATTTCCTTATCCTTGTTTATTTATTAATTAATGAGGCCAGTCAATCGAAATCTGGTGTTTGAATTGCCTAATCATGTCTCGCTGAGGCGAAGCATATTACTGTCAGCTTGGACCAGAACAGAGTCATTCAGAGAGGATGCAATGGAGGCCATATGCCTCGATGTGCCTACACCGGCAACAGTCGAGGTATCTCGAACTTGTAAATGCAATAAACAGCAACGAAGGACAACGAACCAACTGTGCGTCCTTACCTTGAACAGAACGTGATAATGGAAACTCAAGATTGCAGAGCGCTACCAGAATTTTATTCTGCAGCAGACATATGGACAAACTCTCGCAGACACCTAGGTTGATCCCTATAGACGGGATCGGCACCTATTCTATTAATCCACCGATGAGCTCCCAGTCTACCGCGCTCACCTTGAAGCCAAATCTACCGATTCTCAATTCAGGCTGTAAATCAGATCTAGGTTTTTCATCTCCCGGTTATTTCACTGTCGGATCATCATCAGCGCATCCCTCTCCTGACTCAGAGCTGCCTCACGCTCAGATCATCGCGTCCAGATGTCACCTCACACAGATCCTCCGAAAACACGTCCTTATTCAAAAACACAATCACAGCGTCTCCCGTTGCTATCTACTGACGTTGTCCACATTCTCCTTGGATTCCTTTGTTGCCGTCCACTTTAGTGTCCGAATGGGAAATTCCAGTATTCCACTTTATACTTTTCATGGTGGGGCGGGCGTGCCGGCGTATGGCACCATAGAAAGTGTCAAATTAAGAGAATCATCACTGCTGCGATATTATCAGGACATAAATAGTAGGACGGTAACGTAAACAAACATGGATGCCTGGTATTGTAACAGTAAGTGTACAGAAACGAAAGTTAGCAATTCTTGAACTCGCCTCGGGACAGAATTATTTGTAGGGATCGTTATTTGTATTGGGGATACCTGTTCTGAAAAATTATTCTTGATATTTAAACAGGTCTAATGTAATGTAAAATTAAAACGGGATGCCAAAAGAACGGACAGAAGTAAGAAGAAGAGTGATTCATTAAAAAATACTGAGAATTCGGCAGAATTAAACTCGCAACAGTGAACATTCCTATTTAAATTAACCACCTTCTTAGACTTCTTAATGGCCCAACTAACATTGACTAGTGAGCAGACGCTGTGACATGTTTGTTACTTCCCGCAATTCGATTGCGAATATAATTTTTCTCTATTCTCAATGGAATTGCGAATATAATTTTTTTCTATTCGCAATTCCATTGCGATTAGAGCCTCCCAAAGTATATATCCAAACGAAGTGACTATACTGTATATACTGTATAGTATACACAAAATTTTGTGAGTAGTACGGGCCGCTATACACAAAAATGTGTGGCTGGTCACGTGATTATTCAGCTGGTTACGTGAAGTCTAACTTCCTTTTGACTACATTATTTACATTTTTAATCAGTCAATCAGGTACCGTCTCCACAATGAAGGTTGGCTGCAATGGATCTCCAACACTGTCTGTCTTTCGCCTTGGCTGTACATTCTGTCAGGCTGATGCTCGTCCATCTCTTGATGTTATCTTCCCACTTGTATCGTTGTCTACCTCTTGCTCGCTTGCCCTCAACCTTGCCCTCCAGTATGGTTTTTATAAGAGTATCATGTCTTTTAACAATAACATGGCCGAAATATTTCACTTGCCTCCTCTTTATTTCTTTCGTCAACTCTCTCTCTCTTCATTACCAGTTTTTCTAGGACCTCTGCATTTGATTGTTTTTGTTTCCATGAAATACGACCTATTACTATTTGTCTGTATATCCACATCTCCAGGGCTTCTACGCGACTTTCTAATTGCTTGTTTTAGGAACTAAAATATAGAAGTGAGAAACTTGAAGCATCTGAATAAAGTGTTCTCTATGGATCTGCGGTAGCTGCCGGGGGGCGCATCCCCCAGGCAACAACGGAGTGATCGAGTGTCGGATGAATCCAATGGATGTCTTTGTTTAACGTGAATTTTATTTGCCAAATAAAATATAATTGTACGTAGAGTGTGTACTTGTCGACAGATATTGTCTTTGTGAGGTTTGAAGAAAAAGAACTTAGAAAAAAAAAAAAGACATAGACGAGAAGATAGAATAATAGTCTTCTTCAAATTTTTGTGAATAGCGGCTCGTACTATTCACAAAATTGTGTGCCAAATAATCACGTGACCAGCCACACATTTTTGTGTATAGCGGCTCGGACTATACACAAAATTTTGTGTATAGCTTCTCCCATATCCAAAAGTGCCCGCTTCAAGCATCTAGGTCAAATATAACTTTTATTATTATTATACTATTAATAATTATATTATAAGATAAGCGAAAACATTTTGTTTTTTTAAATAGTTGCCCACTTAACTTCAGTTAACGAAAAATAGAGATAGTAGATAGAGACAAACACTGAGTCGCTCTGTGGTCGACGTAGCCAGAGAAAATTGGGTACAAGACACTTTTGTGGGAACTGTCTGGGAGGGAAAGGCAATGAGGAAGGAAACTGATCACCCAACCTGGTATGGCATGGCCTAGAATATTGAAGACCTAACACTTCAACCGGCTCTGTAGCGATGGGGTTATGGACGCACTTCATAATCCCACATACCCGCGTTCTAAACACAGCTGTGGATGATTTGGCAGCAGACTGCCTACGTTAATTTTTTATTAAATGGTATGGGTGCCGGTCTTTCAGAAAGCAATGGCAAATTACTGAACGTAAACTTGCCAAGAGATCACGAACAGCCAAAAAATGCTGAGGTTGACTGCAAGGTTCTGTAAGGATAAGCAACTAACTTCTTTTTAAAAACACTTCAGATCCAAAAGGCAGTATCTGCTTTGGGAGTACCTTTAACTTGTGTTATACGAGGTGGCTTCAAATAAAAACCTTAAAAGTGTGATAGAAATTACAATACGTATGCCATTGTCTTGTAACCTATCAATATTGTTGATATGGATATCAAGAGTGTTAAGCACATGACATCATGGTGTAGACAAACACAGTGATGTCATACAAACAGTTTAAAGATTGCCACCCCATTTTTGACATACACCAAAGAAAAGCAGCGTCCAGTTATCCGTTTTTTTTAAATCAGTGAAGGGGTGAAACCTATAGACATTCATCTGTGAATTTAGGTCCAGTATGGTGATGCATGCCAGTCAGTCCAGCAAGTGTGTGAGTGGAGTAGGAAGTGTCAAAACTGTGTGACTTCTGTGACAGACTTTTCACGACTGGGTCAGGCACACAGAGTAGTGACCCCACACTGCAAATCTCCTTTATCATCAACTAGCTGACCCGGCCCGGCTTCGCCCAGACCCTGGTGGGGAGCATCTCATTTAATTCATATAAGTAGTCATATAAGTTCTCGTTCCCGTTACCGACTATCTGTCTGTCTGTCTGTCTGTCTGTCTGACCCGGCCCGTCTTCGCCCAGACCCTGATGGGGAGCATCTCATTTAATTCATATAAGTAGTCATATAAGTTCCCGTTCCGACTATCTATCTGTCTGTCTGTCTGACCCGGCCCGGCATCGCCCAACTCCTGGTGGGGAGCATCTCATTTAATTCATATAAGTAGTCATATAAGTTCCCGTTCCCAACTGTCTGTCTGTCTGTCTGTCTGTCTGTCTGTCTGTCTGTCTATCTGTCTATCTATCTATCTGTCTGTCTGTCTGACCCGGCCCAGCCCATGGTGGAGAGCATCTCATTTAAATTATATAAGTAGTCATATAAGATCCCATTCCCGACTATCTGTCTGACTGTCTGTCTGTCTTGGGTAAATGGAGGAGGGAGGAGGAAGAGGGAGGTGGAGGAGGAAAGAGGAGGGAGGAGTAGGGAGGAATAGGAGGGAGGAGGAGGAGGAATGTGAAGGGAGGAGGAGGGAGGAGGTAGAGGGAGGCGGAGAGAGGAGGAGGAGGAAGAGGGAGGAGGAGGAATGTGAAGGGAGGAGGAGGGAGGAGGTAGAGGGAGGAGGAGGAGGTAGAGGGAGGAGGAGGGAGGAGGCGGAGAGGGATGAGGAAGGAGGAGGGGGAGGAGGAGGAGGGAGGAAGAAGGAGGAGGAGGGGGGAGGAGTGATGAGGAGGAGGGAGGAGGAGGAGGTAGTGGGAGGAGGAGGCGGAGGAGGAGGGAGGAGGAATGTGAAGGGAGGAGGGGGAGGAGGGAGGAGGAGGAGGGAGGAAGAAGAAGGAGGAGGGAGGAGGAGGAATGTGAAGGGAGGAGGAGGAGGGAGGAGGAGAAGGCAGGAGGAGGGATGAGGAGGAGGGAGGAGGAGGGAGAGGGAGGAATGTGAAGGGAGGAGGAGGGAGGAGGAGGAGGAGGGAGAAGGAGGGATGAGGAGGAGGAGGGAGGAGGAGGAATGTGAAGGGAGGGGGAGGGGAAGAGGAAGAGGGTAGGAGGAAGAGTGGAGAGGAGGAGGGAGGAGCTAGAGGGAGGAGGAGGAGGGAGGAAAAGGTAGGAGAAGGAAGGAGGAGGGAGAGGGAGGAGGGAGAGGGAGGAGGGGAAGAGGAAGATAGTAGGAGGAGGGGGAGGAGGAGGGGAGAGAAAGAGGGAGGAGGCAGAGGGAGAAGAAGGAGGAGGAGGAAGGAGGGAGAATGAGGAGGGGAGGAAGGAAAGGGAGGTGGAAGAGGAGGAGGAGGGAGGAGGAAAGAGGTAGGGGGAGGAGGAGGTAGAGGAAGGAAAGGGAGGAGGAAGAGGAGGAGGAGGGAGGAGGTAGAGGGAGGAGGAGGAGGGAGAGGGAGAAGGAGGGAAGATGAGGAGGAGGCGGAGGGAGTAGGAGGGAGTAGGTGGGAAGAGGGAGAAGGAGGAGGGAGAGGGAGGAGGAAGAGGAGGAGGTAGAGGGAGGAGGAGGGAGGAGGAGAGAGTTCGCCATTCCGAATTCATACTCGTCTAGTTCTTCCCTTCTACACGACTGTAGATAACTTCCTTACACATAAAAAGATGAATTGTTATTGATATTGCCGTGGCATGGAGGAATATCAGCAGCAGAGTTGATCCAAAAAACCAAAGACTGAGATCTACGGAGAGCCATGAACGCCTACGCCAGCCGGCACGGCACTTGATGATGATGATTTCCGTGTGACGATTCTGTGTAGTCACGTCATTTTCTTCCCTTTCCCTAGCGTTTTGGTTCGGGGATTCTTTCATCATCATCATCATATATTTACGTACGTATTTTGGGAGGGGGAGGAGGGAGGAGGAGGAAGAAGAAAAAAAAACTATGACAGTTGACAGCTCTGGAATGAAAGGAAGGCGTGTAGAAAATTTCATCTCAATCGGATGGGCCGTTCGCGAACAAATAAAGGACATACATATTTACATATTTACATACATACACTTTGTTTTATAGATATAGATTGGACAACACATTCTGGAAACCTGTCATTTGATTGATAGGGACAATGTGTTTCATTTGTTTTTTAACACACAAAATGATCACATGTTAAAGCTGGCTCAGGCAATTGTCATTCATCTACAAAAACCAACTTTGTGCAAACAAAAAGACATGATAGTCAGTTTAAAATTACCATGGTAGACAATTCAATTTACTGTGTGAATATATGTGATGAATAATTCAGCGTGACAGGTTTATCTTATTTCTTTAGTTTATGTTGTGTAATTTCTGCAGTATGGACCTGACGAGATGTGAAATATGCCAGGCAATATATCGTACAATCTATTTTTTTTCTTCGTTATTCAAATTATGATTTGTTTATAGAAGTTCATTTCTACCTACAATTAAGTGACCAGCATATTTATATTTCATATTTATAGTTTCAGGTTTTCAGAGTGGTGTGAAACATGCAGAAGCTGAATCTAACTCCTTATCCGGGCTTTGATGAGACTGGTTCTTATAGCGAACAGCATCCAGCTGCACGTGTGAGACCTGATGGAGAAGAGTATGCAAGCAGGAGCAAAGGATGCATAAATTTGTTCATTTCAGAAAAACATACACATGTTATACCTCCTCCACCTTCACCAAGGCTTCCATCCCGGGAGGCCAGACATAACTATGAAATATCGAGAACTGGACATATTGGGAACTTGCTAGGAGGCACGGGTCAGCCTCCACCTAAAGAGCCCATGCCTGTTGCAAGACTAACCATGGAAAGTATGAGCATTGCAGAATCTCATAAAGGGCAGCAAATGAACACTTTACTAACAAATTATGGTAAAAGTGAACTATTATCTCGACCACATTCCAGAGTGAAGCATGAAGCTGAAGACACTGCGGATCTTGGTAGAGGTGGAAGAATGAATGCTTTGCTTCACAATCCTAACTCCATTCCTGACACACCAAGAAGCGTCCCAAGAGTCAGGTTAGAGGCCACAGAAATTGCTGAAAAAGGTGTTGTAGGCAGTATGGCCAAGGTTTTTGGACAGTATGGAACAAATCCTGAGTCTTCTATAAGAGTTCCTCGTGTGAAACCTGAAGCAGAAAACATGGCAAACTTGGATAGAGGGATTCAAATGGGGCGTTTACTACATGAGTATGGGAAGCAGAAGCCAGTTCAACAGCCTGCACCTAAAATCAAAGATGGAAAAGAAATGGCAGCATTGGACAGAGGAGGACGAATGTCTAGGTTAATGCATGAAATAGAAAAGCTTCCTTCCAGTCCCAGGCCACATTCAAGACTTACATCGTCTGCTGGAAGAAGAAATATAAAGAACAACAGAGGAAGCATCAGTAATATTTTTGCTGAAACTTCAAAATGGCAAATAATTCCTAAAGTTGGTGTAAGGCATTGAAGCAAAATTAAATGCCTGATTGTAAAAGATTTAACATATGATGATTTTGCAAGCTCATTTTGGAAGCCACCATGGATTCCTGGTCTGAAGTCAGATTATCCATTTTTGTGGCCTTCAAAGCATTTTCTATTATGTTGTAAGAATCTTTAATTTGTACAAAGGCAATGATGAGCTTGCAAGTCTTACATCCTGCACAATTTAGATTAGCAGACAACAATATGATTTCGCCATCTTACTATGGAATAATAATGAAGATGGTTATGGAATCTGCTTATGGAATACGATGCATCTCGGTGAGGAGGAAATTTGAATTCTGGACAGTCCAGAATTAGCTTTCCCTATTATGACTGTCTCTCGCCATCAGGCGAACCCACTCTGACTTTTGAGGCACTTGTAATTTACGTCCCCGAGTCAAGGAGGGGAAGTCAACATTTTAGTCTAGCTGATCAATGTAGGGTTGAACCCGCGACCTCACCATCAGCACACCAGAAGTTTAATAGCGAGTGCTCTTATCAGTTTGGCCACGCTGATCCCTTTTTCAATTGTTGTACAGTTTGTTTATTGCATAGCAATTTGTTTTTTGTAATGTGCATACTGACTTCTTCTTTATTCTTTCTTGTCATATAATCCTTTTATTTATAGAATGTGTGTGTTTATATTGCCATATTTTCTTGTGTGAAGATAATTATGTTATAGATAGCAATATGATATGCTTGTCGGTGATATAATTATTTTATTACATATGTTTAATGTATCTGGATGGAAGATAGAACACAGAGATACAGAGCAGGCTAGGATTCCGTGGTGAAGGGGTTACGGATGCAGTTCGTAATCCCGCATACCATGTTCGAAACACAGCTGCGTTGGTTTTTTATTAAATGGTATGGATGCCAGTCATTTAGAAAGCAATGGCAAACTACTGAAAGTAAACTTGCTCAGGAATCATGAACAGCCAAAAAAATGCTGGGGATGACTGCTACGTCCTGTAAAGGATATGCAGCTATCTTTAAAAAGGATAGCAGAAACTGCATTTAATCAACTAAAGAACATCTTTTGTAATGAATAATAACGTGGGGAGGGGGTTGTTTTTTCCCCACCCTCATTGTGTCTGGAATTTATACTGTATTGTGATTTGTATGTGAACATAAATGATTAATTAAATAATTGAATGTGTCAGGGAGTCTCTGTGGCGAAGTGGTCAAGCCATTTGACTCGGGCTCCGAAGGTTGTGGGTTCGATTCCGGGCCGCGTCCTTTGGTTCACGAGTGACATTTTTCAGAGACTCCTGTAGGTCATCACTAGAGCTGAGCTACGGAGTTCGTGCTTTGTGCGATGCTTTCCACGCTGCGGAAAGAGACCGAGCCATATGGGATAAAACCCTGGTGCAATGAAGTTGACTTTTTTTATTGAATGTGTACGTGCTAATTAACTCTATGAAGTTACTTAATTGGTGAAACTTCATCAAACTGAAATCAAATCTACTCATAGCCCATTCTTTGATCGTAGGATTGTCATAATGAAAATAGTAAGCTTTATGTAGGTTAATCATCATAATATATAATGATGAATGTATCAAAGCTTTGTGTAGACTAACCATCATAGTCTTTCATGGTAGAAGTATCATAGTTCTGTGTTGACTAACCCGTCATGGTATTTCATGATAGAAGTATCAAAGCTTTGTATTGGTTAACCATCATAGTATTTCATATAAAGAAGGACCAAAACTCTGTGAAGGCTAACCATCATAGTATCTCATGGTGAAAGTATCAAAACTCTGTGAAGACTAACAATCATAGTATTTCATGACAGAAGTACAGGGTGTATTTGTTATGACTGTGAGGTTTTTGAAATAATTGACATTCCATGTTTTATATTTACCTGTTATCTTGCATGAACTACACAGAGGGTGAATACAAAACTTGGAAAGGTAATATTTTCAAAAACCCCACATTCATGAAAAATACACCCTATATCATAGTTCTGTGTAGTCTAACAAACATAATATTTCATGGGTGGAAGTATCAAACCTCTGTGTAGCTTAACCATCATGGTATTTCAAGGGACTAGATGCAGCTTTATGGTGCCAATCTCCTCCATGTATTTATCTTATTATTGATACCTTTGTTTTAATTTTGCCTAGGCATTTGCCTGTTTGGCTTACTCTTTTCATCTTCCAACCAACAAAGGACTTTTAATTGATTAAGTGCCATGGGATCATTAATTGTCTTAAGCGACTTCCCAAATCTGCCAAGGGCTTAAATATTGACAAAATATTGTCATTGAAAAATGTTGTTTCAATTAAAATATCAATACAGTTGTTTTTCCTAAGCAATCTCCTTTAATTCGATGTATAATACAACATGTCTGCTACCATATTAACAACTTTTAGGTCATAACTGACATACGCCTACTTCCCACTTTCTGTCATCCATTTTTGTTTGGTCCAGTCCCACTTTTTGTTTGGCACCGAGTCTGTTAACATGCTCAACATGCACACATGGAAGCCATGGTTGTACAGTGGCTAGCACCACTGTCTGCCAGCCCAGTAGTCATGTGTTTGAACCTCATCAAGTTAGATGTTTTATGACTGACCTTGGCTCCCAGCCAGCATAAAATGACTATTATCAAATTATTCTAAACACAGGAAGGTTAACCTAGGGCAAAAAATGTCTGAAGAAGTCGGATGTGTCAGCCGAAAGATGTAAGTATCGTAGCTCTGCTGTAAACAGGCACAACACAATTACATCCAAAACAACATTCTGAACGAAGAAGAAGAAGAAGAAGAAGAAGAAGAAATTATCTTAAGAAGTAAAGGCAGCCTGTGTAATATAGACCACATCAATCTTCGAGTTCCGAATGGTCTCTAAAAATATGAGGTGGCACCATAGTATAATATGCCAGAAGGCATGTAAATGGGTCCTTTACGTTCTTTTTTTTACAAAAATAAGACCTTCCCAGTTTTCATCATTATCTGAGAATGCTAGACACTTGATTCACTACCCTAGAATTACGCAAGAATATAAACACCATTCTTGGATTCCTTACTTTGTAAAATATTCACTATGGTTTGTTTGGTCTTCTTGAATTAGATGCTAAATATACCTCTAAATTAGACGTAGACAGTCAAAAGCTTTTTGGACATGTTATGAGAAGAAATGAATTCGAGAACTTGGTGACAACTGGCAAGATCGAAGGGAACAGACCAAGGGGACAAGGGGAAGACCGAGAAGTAAATACCTGGATGGCTTGGTCATATGACATGGTCGAGACAGAAACACTAAGCTGATCCACGACTCTGGTGATCGAGTGAAATGGCGAGTCATGAACGCCCATGATTTCCGGCATGGCACATGATGGATGGATACTTCTAAACAATTCTGCTCCCAATTTACTTTGTAGAATAAAGTTGAAAACATAGTGACAACTGACTAATTTGATGGGGACAGAGCAAAAGGATGATCTCATCATGTTCTCTTGTACCTTGCAATGTCGAGGTGAAGTGTAAACAGCGGGAGGGTGCCCACTTATGGGCTTCATGTATCAATATTCCCGTGGACTCTGTTATTCCCTGCGTCCGTTTACGTGGTCGGCCTGTTCCTCTGCTTCCCTCTGGTCTGTACATCATTGCTTGTTGTGGTATACTGTTAGTTGGTAACCTGCTTGCATGGCCAAACCATAGAGGATGATAAAAAGATAAATGCCTGGATGGCTTGACAATAAAGTAACAAATATTTGTTACAATGAGAAAAGAGGAATGTTGACTTTCAATCAGATGGAGATGACTTATGACTTTCGTATGGTCCGCCTCCATGTAGCTTCCTCAATTCTTGACTGTTCCAGAGCTGTCATGCCAGGAGATGTTTGACTGCACCAAGTAGAGAGATCAGCACAAATCTTTTCCTGTCTTCAACGTCATGGCCACAGTTTTTCATTAAGGCTTTCAGGGTTTCTTTGTGTCATTTTTTTCGACCCACCAAGAACTCACTTTCGCCAAGTTCGCCATAGAACATTTCCTTTGGAAGCTGCTTATATGACATGAGAAAAACAAAACTGGTATATCTGATCTTAGATTTGCACAGCATGTTATGGATTTTCAAAAGTCTCAGTTGAAGTGGAGTTGCAGAAGCAGTGGCTAGAGCATTGAGCACTCACCATCTGGTCTGGTGGTTGAAGCAGGCTTTTGTAATGACTTCATGGTTCTATGATTGACCCAGACTTATAACATGGATGCCAGAAAATTGTATGAGAGATCATGTTGTAGAAAGTACTCTGACTACACCACCCATAAAGAGCATTTGGTCGAGACAATAAAGGTCAGCACCATTTCCTCAATGTGGCACCATGGCATGGAGACAGCAGCACCATTTCCTCAATGTGGCACCATGGCATGGAGACAGCAGCACCATTTCCTCAATGTGGCACCATGGCATGGAGACAGCAGCACCATTTCCTCAATGTGGCACCATGGCATGGAGACAGCAGCAAAATGTCCTCAATGTGGCAACATGGTATGGAGACAGCAGCACCATTTCCTCAATGTGCCACCATGGTATGGAGACAGCAGCAAAATATCTTCAATATGGCAACATGACATGGAGACAGGGTCTCTTACATTGTTTTACTGTAGATAGATGTGTCATTGTTGGAAATAGTGTCATATTTCAGTTTTCTCTCTTTCTTTATTTGTATACTACACCTCTGATGTGTAGACAGAGGAATTGTTTTGTATGAGGCCTGTTCATCTATACAATTCCATTATGTATCATTATCTTGCTTTCCTAATTTTTGAAATTTAAAAAAAAAGGATTGCCTACAGAAAATTTTTATTGTTTGTGTTTTTTCAGTCTACATTGTTAATTACTGAATAACTGTTTATATTTAACCTTGCTGTTTCTTATTATTCACCTACAGTTAAAATATTTTTTTTCTTGGTTTTCTTCTTTGCTTTTTTTATGCAACACTGATATACAGTAATCTACCCGCTAGCATCTTGTTATTTTGTTTAAATTGCAAACAAAGCTGTATTTGTGCCATCTCTCTTTTTGTTGTTGTTGA
This sequence comes from Cepaea nemoralis, assembly GCA_014155875.1. Lineage (NCBI taxonomy): Eukaryota > Metazoa > Mollusca > Gastropoda > Stylommatophora > Helicidae > Cepaea > Cepaea nemoralis. The sequence goes on along the minus strand of JACEFZ010015653.1, from coordinate 130,579 downwards.
AGTGTAAACTAGTACATTGTAAACATTTGTATATGATTGAATAAAGCAGTTATTGTATCTTACTCTTAGTCTTTTATTATTATTATTTGTATTCTTCTTCCTCTTTTCTTTCTTCCTTTTCTTCCTCCTTTCATCTCCCAAAGGTCCTCAACCAACTCTTGCAACACCCTTTGTAGACTTGTTCAGCATTGGTTGGATTTTTCAACTAAATTTGTCTAAAGGATGAGACTAAATTTGTCTAAAGGATGAGATGACCACTTTCATGCCAAACCCTCCTTAGTCGCCTTTTATGACATACATGATAGGTTGCAGTGTTACTATTCTTTGCTTTCCTTATTGGCGCCGTTTACACATGGGCAAGTCTATACTTCAGAAAGCTTGCCCATTTTTTGCATGCAGTAGAAATGTGGTTTCTGAAGTAATTGTAATAAATGCCATGAATTGACAGACAATTGAATGAGACAATCAACAATCCTTCACAAAACAAATTAAAACCGTAAACTGATTAGAAAAAGTACACAGACAGTTAACAATCAATACTTTGTGACAACTGGTAAACTCCGTGTGAAAAGAGCAACTGTAAACTTCATTTGAAAAGAGCAACTGGTAAACTTCATGTGAAAAGATCAACTGGTAAACTTCATGTGAAAATAGCAACTGTTAAACTGCATGTGAAAAGAGCAACTGTAAATTCCTTGTGAAAAGAGCAACTGGTAAACTGCATGTGAAAAGAGCAACTGGTAAACTGCATGTGAAAAGAGCAACTGTAAATTCCATGTGAAAAGAGCAACTGTAAATTCCATGTGAAAAGAGCAACTGGGTAAACTTCGTGTGAAAAGAACAACTGTAAACTTCATGTGAAAAGAGCAACTGGTAAACTGCATGTGGAAAGAGCAACTGTAAACTTCATGTGAAAAGAGCAACTGTAAACTTCATGTGAAAAGAGCAACTGTAAACTGCATGTGAAAAGAGCAACTATAAACTGCATGTGAAAAGAGCAACTATAAACTTCATGTGAAAAGAGCAAGGGGAGACAAACAGATCAATGCCTGGTTAGCTTGGTCACATGGCATATTCAGAAGCATAATCAGAAAAAAAAACCCACATAAATGAACCAACGAACTTCGGAGTGTGAGGGAGGCAGTTTGATGACTTCATTATGTAGACACCTTAAGCCCTCAAACAACACCTGCCAAGCCTGTCTCATACAGTACCCTACATGTCCTGACATCCATCTCTTACTCTCTTCTGCATGTGTTTTTAGATCTTCCTCTATTTCATTGGCACTGTGGGTTCCAGAAAAAGGACTTTCTATTTATACTTTGGTCAGATTTATAACATTCAGGTACTAATTCTAGAGATTTTCCTAGGTGAAATAAGATAAGTTAGTGATCCAGACTTCCTACAGCTTGCTCTTCTAGAAGAGCCTCTTTTTATATTGAATTATTCTTGTTTCTACCTCTATTTATACATTTTTTTTGCATTCACTCGCATTAAACTTAAGCGTAGTCCATACAGACTACTTCTAGTAGCACTGGACTGAATTTTGCGTGTGGATTAGCTTTCCTTATTACCAGTGTCCCTCGCCATCAGGTGAACCCACTCCGACTTCAGAGATATTTTAGACTTCCATGGTTGGTTGGATTTGGCTGCTAAGATTTTCTCTATTATGGAGTAGCCGGCCCATGTCAACCATCCTGTCACCTCTAATGACATGCATGGTAGGTTGCAGTTACTATTCTTAACTTGGGAGTCATGTAGCGTAGTGGGTGGATGTTCACCCGCTGGGTTTGGTAACCATAGGTTCAAATCTGCGTCAGAAGATTTTAAAAAATTGACCTAGGCTTCCAGGCCGCCCCAGCCTAAAATAGTACCCAGAACTGTTCTGGGAGGTAAACGCTGTAGCTGTAATACTGACCATGTCACCCATCGAGTGCTGAGTGGTCTATACAAATACGGGGCTAGCAACATATACCCAGAAGGTCTCAAGGCATTGAAAAGAGAGACCCAGTGACCTGGATGTCACAGTGGCTAGTCTGCTGGCCTAGCAGCCCAAAGGTCAAGTTTTTAAATATTTTTTTTGGCTCTCGCTCGCTTTAATAGCCTATAGGTAAAATAATAGCACCTAACAGTGTTCCTTTTTGGTATGTACAACGTTTGTGTTGTCTATTTTTCTTAGGGAAGAGTTAAATATATATATATATTTTTTGGGGGGGCGCTCACTTGCTTTGAACTCAAGCGTAGTCCATACACACTATTTCTAGTAGTGCTGGACTGAATTTTTCATGTGGATTGGCTTTCCCTATTAACAATGACACTCACCATCAGGCGAACCCACTCCGACTTCAGAGGTACTTGTAATTTACTTCCCCAAGTCAACAATGAGAAGTCAATATTTTAGTCCAACTGACCACTGTAGGGGTTGAACCCCTGACCTCGGCATCAGCACACCGGATGTTTAAGAACACATGTTCTTATCCATTTGGCCATGCCAAATCATGTGTTTGAATTCCCTTTGAAGCCAGGAGTTATTTTTAGCAACCTAGGCTCCCAGGTCAATCCAGCCTATTGTAACAGTGAGGGATTCTAGGTTAGGAGTAAAGAGTTAAGGAATGCTGCGCATTCCTTGACTAGGGGGAAAACCATAGTGAACGTGTGTGCACGAATGAAGAAGGGTATCTAGGAAAACACACACGTCACTTGGGGGCCAGCGAGAACAGATGTCAACACCAAGAAGGGAGTCTCCATCATATGTGCTGAGCTAGAATGATTCATCAATAAAATCCTTTTCTAACAACGCGAAGACTGACTTGTCTGGTGCTATACGTTCACGATCATAGCCTTTGTGTGTAGCACTGTCACACGAGGCTGATTTGGTGCCTTTGACCTTACGAAACATGGGAGGTCGCGGAGAGAGAATACCGCCATAGTTATGTCGGGCATGTCTGGAGAAGTAATTAATTTGAAAAACAACAGATGAAAGCCGACTGTTGGTAGCTGTTCTGGGTTTGCACTAGATTCCTGATTAAGAAGGAGATCCAATTTCAAGGTCAGCGCTAAAGAAAAGGTTTGAGTGATACTTATTTTTTTGAAAGACTGATGTTATTGCATAAGTATGAAATTAGTTGGAGAACTGACCAACGCAAAATGCTATAAGTAATGCCGTTCTGCATCAAAAATCAGTAAGAAAAAAATGAGTTTTAACCCGTGGGACTGTTGAAGGTGAACTCAAGGTTATGGTGCGAATTCCAGAATTATGAAATCAAGGTCTGCAATACTTTATACAGTCACTTCAATTAAAGGAAGGCATAAATGAAACTTGTTTCAACTATTTAAACTGACCATGGCGAGAGTTCCACATGAAAATAAGAGACTGGATAGCGTCAGCTTTAAGTCCGGTTGTTGTTGACTGGATTACGTTTGATATATATGAAAGTCACAGATTGCTGCTGGAAAGTAAGTTTTTTTTTGCTGAAGTCGTGAGCAATTGTCGCTTCTTGCATGAAGGTGAACTTATCTGAAGGGAATCTACAGTAATCGAGCAGGTAATCAAAGTCTTGTTGCGAGCCTGATATCGAGCGTGATCAACGTCAGGAAATAATTGGAAATAATCTGAATTCGACTTCGAGTAAATTAGTAAGGAAAGAAATCCAGAGGCTCTTCGGTGTTCTGATCATTTTAACGAGCTTGATTAGAGTCCTTTTTTTTATGTGGTGTAGGAAATTTTGAATCAGGAGGTCATTTAAATTCTTTTATCAAAATTCAGGGTTGAAACAGGAATATTTCTTCGTCAGGATCTTCGATTGGAGGATTTAGTTAAGTTAATTAGATAATATTAGAGTAATTAACAGATTGTGTATTGTTGCTGGGTTTGAAATCAATATTGTTGAAATATTTGTATATTGCTTGATAATTATAAATTTTAGGATGGAATCCCAAGATTTTTCACAGGTACTCACTGGAGTTGGCGGGGCAATATCAAGGTTGGATGCGGTGTTAAGACAACAGAATATAAGCAATGATGTTGAAAGATTTAGTGGTCAAGCAAATCAGTTTAAGAAATGGATTATTTCCATTGAAAAACATGCATATTTAGTTAATGCTACAGATGGAGAGAAAAAGAACTTGGCATACAGAACAAGTACAAGTCCAGTTTCTGACCATATTAGAAGAAAGTTAGAAGCAGCAGGAGGTGAAACTTGGGAAGAATTCAAAGATGATCTCGCAAGAAAATATGCTGAAATTACTGATCCACAACACGCATTCTCAGTATTGCGACAGACTAGACAAAACAGCACAGAAAGTGTTCAGCTATACAGTGACAGGTTAATCAACTTAGCTGAAGAGTCATTCTTAGGACAGAATGTACGAGCAGAGGAAGTGGAACGGATGTTGGTAGGGATTTTTGTTGATGGAATTAAGTCAGATGGATTGAAATTTAAATTATTAAGAGAGAATCCTGCAAGATTGTCACAAGCGGTAGATATCGCTATACAAGAGGAAAGCTTGAGGAGGAGGTTTAGGCTAAGGGTAGGACGAGAGTTAGGTAGTAGTTCAGAAGATAGAATTGAAGAACCTATGGAAATAGGTCAGTATAGACATGGATGGAGAGGAAGACGAGGAGAAATACAGATGGTGCAAAGAAACGAGAATGTATATAATCAAGATAGAAGAGGACAAGTGAGAAATACTGTAAGAGACATAGAAGGTAACACAAATAACTCGAATGTGGTTTGTTGGGGATGTCACCAACGTGGGCACATTTTTCGCTTTTGTGGTAACAGAAGTGGCCCATCGATTACGCAAAATAGTAGAGGTGTTCAGACGAGTATACAGAATAGAATGGCAAATGGTAGACCAGCAAATTGGAATTCTGGAGAAATACAGAGAAATTTTAGAAGGTCAGGAAATCAGGGAAATTGGCATCCCGCTTATTGAATAGGATCGGCAGTAAGAGGGAAGATAGTAAGATCCAAAAAGGGCATCAATATATTAAAAACCCAAAGGATGAGTATAATAGAACATTTAGAAATAAAAAACAAGCCGAGGTAAAGCAATTGTCATTAAATATGGTAGATCCTAGCTCATGTATAGTACAGATAGGAAAATATAAAGTTAGAACATTAGTTGATTCGGGAGCACAAGTTAGCGTGATTAAAGAAGCATTTTTATATCGAATGTTAAAAAATTGTAAAATAATTAGAATTCAAGAGAATCTTCATTCGGTAACGGGACAAAAATTAGAAGTGTTAGGACAAACGATGATAAATTTGAAATTAGGAGGGATAAATGTTAGGCATATGTTCCATGTGGTTAAAGATTTAAATAGAAATATGATATTGGGACGAGATTTTTTATTGAAAAATGGGGTGAGACTTTTATTTGATTTGCATAAATTAAAATTCCAAGATGTGTACGTAGATCTAGAGGAAGATATGCATGTGTCGACATTAGTTAGAGTTAAAACAACCATGAATTTAAAACCACAGTCAGTTAATTTGATACAAGCAAGACTGAAGAGAAACCCATATTATGTAGCAGGAAACATAGTTAGAATCACAGAATTGCAAAATGAAATAATTGATGAGCCAGGTTTAGAAGTTCCGGATGGAATAATAGAATTAGATAAAAGTTTAACATTTCCAGTAATGGTTATTAATAACACAGGTAGAGAAATTAAATTATACAGAGGATGTGTAATAGCTAAGCTAGAACATGACAGCGTTAGTGACATATTGACAACAGATAGAGTAAATATGGTGGGAATAAGTTATTCAGAAACCTCTAATGAAAGAAGTAATAATAGACGCGGATACAGAAGGAAAGGGAACGCAAGAATGGATGAATTGATCCATCCATATAGAAGAAATACAGCACAAATACATTCACTAGACAAAGTAACAAGAGAAAAAGAATTGTTAGCACAATTAAAAACTTCGCCAGAAAACAAGGAAGTGTTAGAACAACTGATAAAGCAAAATCAAGATGTGTTTGCGATAAATGATTTAGAATTGGGTAAGACACAAACAGTTACGATGGAAATAGACACGGGAGATCATCCACCAATTAGTTTAAAACCATACAGAACTCCGTTAAGAAATAGAGAAGTAGTAGAAAAGGCAATAGAAGATATGTTGAAAGCAGGCATAATAACAAGATCAAAATCAGAATGGTCATCTCCGGTGGTAATTGTGGCCAAGTCTGATGGTTCGAACAGGTTCTGTTGTGACTACAGGGCGTTAAATAAAATTACTAAGAATGTAGCGTACCCACTGCCAGTAATTGATGATATTTTGGGGCTACTTAATGGTTCTACATATTTCACAACGCTGGACGCAAGGGCAGGATTTTGGTGTATTCCGATGTCAGTAGACGCGCAAAATAAAAGTGCCTTTTGTACTCATATGGGTTCGTACAAATTTTTACGTATGCCATTCGGTCTCAAAAATGCACCATCCCACTATATGTTCTTAATAAATGAAGTACTAGACGGTATGCAAAGTTTTGCCTTAGCATATATTGATGACGTATTGATTTTTACAAAAGGAGATGTAGAGAATCATTTGGAACATGTTAGACTAGTATTTGACAGATTAAGAAGGCATGACGTTAAATTAAAGCTTAGTAAGTGCCAGTTTTTAAAGACAGAAACAAAATATTTAGGCTATATAATAAATAGGGAAGGTATTAAACCAGACATGGAAAAAATAAAAGTTATTAAAGAGTTACCTCCTCCCACTAACGTTAAGGAAGTAAGGGCTTTTATAGGAACCTGTGCGTATTATCGGCGGTTTGTACCAGCTTTTTCTAAGATAGCAATACCTATTACGAATTTAACGGGAAAATACGCTAGATTTAAGTGGGATGATGAGTGTCAAAAAGCATTTGAACTTTTAAAAGATAGCTTAACGGTGGTACCATTATTAACACATCCAGACCTGAATAAACAACTAATACTATACACAGATGCTTCAGACAATGCAATAGGAGCATGTTTGGTTCAACCATATGAAGGAGAAGAATCTGGAATACCAGGGGTTAAAAATGAAAGACCAATCTATTTCTTGTCGCATAAACTCAGCAAGACTCAAAAGAAATGGCCGATTATTGAGAAAGAAGCATATGCAATACACTACGCGCTGCAAAAACTAAATTATTACTTACATAACGCCAATTTTATTATTAGAACTGACCACATGCCATTAAAGTCGATATTAGAAGCACCAATACAAAATAGGAAAATACAAACGTGGGCATTGAATTTACAAGGGTACAATGCTAAGGTTGAATATGTGTCAGGAAAACATAATACGTGCGCCGATCTTTTGTCTAGGATCCCGTACCCACAGTCATCAGGAAACACGGAAGATGAAGTTGAACCAGAGGTAGATGATCGAAACTGGCAAGTTAATATATTAGATTCTGCCATAATAAATAGGGAAGAATTTGAGAGTTTACCATCGGAGCAAGAGTCGGAAACTAGAACAGAAGACCCACATTTAGAACAGTTTGATATGAAAACAGAACAAGAATTGGATCCGAAAGTAGTACAGATAAAAAAGAAATTGAAAGAAACAGGGGAAAATAGTTTTAAAAGAAAGTTTGTAGAGTTACAAGAAGACAATCAATTATATTATATCAGTGAAAAAGGTGAAGGAGTAAGAAAATATATTCCGAAACATTTAGAACAAGAAGTCTTAAAGGCGTACCACGATAATAATGGTCATTTTGGACGAGATAAGTTAGTGAAGGCTATTAGCAGTAAATATTATTGGCCAAATTTATTCAAAAGCGTATATGAATATGTTGAAGCATGTGAAAAGTGTAGGTTAAGGAACATGAAGATAATTAAATGTCCTTTACAAGATACCGATATTCCTCAATTTCCAATGCAGAAAGTAAGTTTGGATATTTCAGGTCCTCATCCAAAAACATTATCGGGAAATGTATACTTACTACATATAGTTGATTCATATAGTCTTTGGCCAGAAGTATATCCAATTCCAGACAAGAGTGCTGATTCAGTTATAAATATGCTTTTACAAGAATTTATACCAAGGTTTGGGTGTCCACAAATAATACTTACAGACAATGGGAAAGAGTTTGTAAATAAAAAGTTTGAGAAATTGGTAAAAGATTGGAATATAAAACACATTAGGACTTCATATTACAGACCAACTTCTAATGCAAAAAATGAGAGACAACATAGAACACTATACAATATTCTAGCGAAAAATGTAGAAGAACACGATATGGATTGGGATCTTTATTTGGGGATGGCATTAGCGGCGATACGTACACACGAAAATGAAGGAACAGGTTTCTCACCATTTTACTTAGTACATGGAAGAGAACCGATATTGCCAATTGATAATTTATTAAAACCTAGGAGAAAATATTTGGGGGAAGATTTTCAAGAAACAAGGTTACAAGAAATGCATAAAGCACATGTACGTTTAAGAAATAATATAATTAAGGCTAGAGAAAGACAGAAGAAATACGCAAATAAAAATGCACACTTACAAGAGTTTAACGTAGGTGATAGGGTATATTATAAAAAACATAGAAAAAACTCTAAGTTTGATGCTCATTGGGTCCCGGGATACTATATTTTAGAAAAAAAAGGTCCAGTGTCGTATACTATTAAGAATCAAATTTCAGGGCATGTTGCACGTTCACATGTAGAACACTTAAGGCGGGATAATGAAGAAAGGGATGCAGAGAATAATAATAATAATAATTATTGTTCCGAAGAAATATTGTCGGGTGGACAGATCGTCAGACAATCGGGTTATCCAAGGCCTATAGAGAATGGAAAACAAGTAACAACAGCATCTAATACAGCTGAACAAGAAGAAACGATACCAAAAACAGTCATGACAGAGGAAAATAATGTGTATGACGATTATATGAGTGAAGAGTCAGTTAGGGAAAATATTGAACCTCCATTTATGAATACAAGACAAGCAGTAAAAAGAAAGTTGGATAGACAGAAAGAAAAAGAAATTAAGAGGCAAAGGAAACTTAGAGAGAATTCTTCGAGTGAGGAAGAGATGCCACTTTTTGAAAATCTGTTGAGACGGCAAGACAGAAAAATTAGATTGGATGTAGAAAGGAAGAGATTAGCGGTTGCTAGTAATGGATATACAGATGGGGAACAAGAGATGGATGAAAAGTCAGAAACTGATGAAGAAGCTGATATGAAAGAAGATAGCTCTCCTCGAGAGGATAGAGACATTGATGTAGATATTGCAATTATTGAAAAAAATTTGAGGTTATTAAAGAAATGGAGAAGTGATAGATGAAAAGAGTGATATAGGGTTCTGCAGATAGCAGATAGAAGAAGAAGTTGGACACGATAATTTTGTGTTTACAAAGGTACTTGATGGAATTTTTCTAAAGCGGAAAATTATTATTGGGTACTCAGAAATTGGTCTTGAAATTTATAATGTATGTGTACATTGATTAATGTGGGGGGATAAATATGATGAGGGGATTGAAATGCTTTGTTCAATTGTTGGGACTTCAATTGTGTTTTATGAAATGTGAAAAATAAGTTAACTTAGATGGTTATTTTTACGATGTTTTGGGTTGATTGAGTTACCCTAAGGGTGGTTAAAATGATTATTACTTTGAAGTTCAGTTAGAAGATGAATAATAGTTAGTGAAGTGCAGTAGCAATGGAGGGGTATGTAGTTATACATGTGGGGTATGCAATGTATATACAAGGTTTATAATAGGAGCTGGATTGAACAGCGTTTAAGGGGAGAATATGGGGGGAATGCCAGGTTGAAATTTGGCATTTAACTGCATATTGGAAGAAGAAGACTGTACTTAACAGTTAGGAAGTTTTTGTGGTTGAAGGAAAGGTAAACAGGAAATTGTTGGTCTGAATAATACAAAGGCTGGCAGTTTTGGATTAACATACTTTTTTGATAATAACAATTATTATTGACGGAAACTGAAGATAAATTTTGAAACTTTATTTTTTGATAAAGTTTTGAGAATGTATGGGAAGAGAAAGGTGATTACTTCTTACTTTCTTACTTTTTCCTTACTTTTATTGATTTCAGGTGCGCACCTACACAAATCTAATCTAGCTATTTTTTCCTGTCTATCCTAGAATACTGAGAGAGTGAGAATGTGAATAAGGGGGAAATTAAAGGATAAGGGGAATATCTTCAGTTTTGTCAATCATAATTTAGATGGACGTTTTAAAGTTAAAAGCGGTTCGCTTATGGAGACTTTTGTATTGTGGGGAATTTTATGGAGAGTTTTGTAGAAAGTTTTCTAGAGAACTTTATGACGAGTTTTGTAGAGAGTTTCGATATTATGATCTCTGGGTAGCAATTGGCTATGAGGAGATAGGAGAATTGACTTAGGAAATATATAGAATTGTTGTTATTGTAGTATAGAGAGGTAAAGTTAACTAATTAAAAGTTGGGGTTGAGATTTTTTCAAGGAAAAATTCTCTTTGAAGAAGGGGAGGTATTGTAACAGTGAGGGATTCTAGGTTAGGAGTAAAGAGTTAAGGAATGCTGCGCATTCCTTGACTAGGGGGAAAACCATAGTGAACGTGTGTGCACGAATGAAGAAGGGTATCTAGGAAAACACACACGTCACTTGGGGACCAGCGAGAACAGATGTCAACACCAAGAAGGGAGTCTCCATCATATGTGCTGAGCTAGAATGATTCATCAATAAAATCCTTTTCTAACAACGCGAAGACTGACTTGTCTGGTGCTATACGTTCACGATCATAGCCTTTGTGTGTAGCACTGTCACACTAAACTGGGTACACGAATTTTCCTGGAAAGTAAAAGCAGTCAGCGTGATATTGACCACATCACCCATTGAGTGCTGACTAACTAGCACCATATACCCAGTACACCCCATGGCATGGCAAGAGTTCCTTAACTGCATTTGATTTACTCATTTATCTCAAGCTCAGTAAAGCTGAAGATGTAAATGAGAAATGCATTGAAGATGGCAGTAACATTATAGAAATACTGTAGATATGATTCTTCTTCTTCTTCTTCGTTCATCCGGAGTTTTTTTTCGGACGTGACTGCGTTGTGCCTGTTAACAGCAGAGCTGCGTTCTTGCGCCGTTAGGCTGACACATCCGACTTCTGCGGGCATTTGTTGACCGGGTTAACCTTCCCGGGGGGTTTCTTAGGACGTTAGACTCTCACTGTTGTGGTGTTATCTCCCATCCCAGCTGGCCCATATAGAACAGCCAAAGGCATCCTGGTCGGCCCTCAAGGGAAGGCAGGGGCAGACCATGGGCATTCCCCGCCATCCAAGGAGGCTTCCATAATTGCAGAGCCATCACACAGCACTCTGGTACTGGGCTCACCCAAGGAATCGTCACGTCCTGCACATAGCTGCTTAGCCTCACTTCCGTATATTGGGCCTTCCGTTCACCATAGGCTGTTCTTCCAGAAGCCAGAAGAATGCAGTTTGCAGATGACATCCACACAGTGAGCTTTCGATTCGGACTTTCCACGTAATGGATTTGCTATCCAAGCAATATTCCATTTTGTGCCACTAGGACGCTTTTTCCACCTTTTATGAAGCCCACACAGTGAGCTTTCGATTCAGACTTTCCACGTAATGGATTTGCTATCCAAGCAATATTCCAATTCATGCCTCTGAGACGCTTTTGTAACCGACATACCTGTGGTATGAAGTGCGGCAGTCTAAATACTTCTTCATGTACATTTAAATGTCAACCTGAATACAGTTAAAGTAAGCTGCAGTCGACTTGAGCTTGTTGATATCTCCATAAAGCTTGTCCTCGAATGAAGCAGGTGTGGGCCAAAATATCTTTCTCTGTTCTGCATATATTGGGCACTCTTGCAGCAAATGTTTAGCTGTCATTTTACCAATTCCACAATTACATTCATCTGTATCTCCTATCTTTAGTTTGTTGAACAAGTGGTATTTCAGCCTGTTATGTCCTGTGCGGAGTCTGAAGATTGCTACTTGTTCTCTTCGGTCGAGTTTGTAATATGCATCATCCTTCTGGTGGCCTGGATGCTCTGATTCCCATTTGGTTCTATAAGTGCTTTTTATCAACCTCTTTGCCTCATTATAGGTTATGTCTATGTCAGGCTGTGGTAGTCGTCCGCCCTCTTTTGCCAGTCTGTCAGCCTCTTCATTTCCAGGTATACTGCAATGTGATGGGATCCACTGTATTACAACTTTTTTGGATTTCTGGCATAAACCATGGAGTGCTGCTCTTAGGTCAGCTAGTTCTGTGCTGTTTTTGCTATGCTGAGTGTTCTTTTTCTCAATACCAGGAATGTTTTCTATCATCTCAGGCAGTTGCTGCTGTCTCCAAGCTTGGAAGTTGTGTGCATTGTAAATGGGTTTGACTGTTGATATGTTAAGTATGGGATCTGCCCTAATCTTTTGTTTTGCAGTTTCTACAAAGTTGCTATGCTTCAGTCTTCCCTTTCCAAAACCACTAAACCTTTTATACATAGGGTGGTCTGTCAATCTTCTAAATTTTTCAGCTTGTTGCTGGGCTCTGCTATCTCTTCTATTCTGCATTGGTTGTAAACAAGTTATCTTTTCTAATTCATTAATAGGCGTTGTCTTCAGGCTTCCAGTTATGATTCGCATTCCTTGATTTTGGACTCTACTTATTTTGTTAAAGTTTGACTTAGCTGCTGTTGCCCAAGCTGCAATTCCATATTCCAGTACTGGCCTCACCCGTCCAGTATATAACTTCTTGAGAACTTTCTCATCTGCTCCCCACGTTGTACCAGCAAGCTTTTTCATGATTGCCATTCTTTGCCTTGCTCTTGTTCGATTTTTCTCAACCTGTGTCTTCCATGTCAGGCGACTATCAAAGGTGACTCCTAGATAGTTTGGATTTTCTTCATGGCGCAATATTTTTCCATTCAATACCAGCTTAGGTTGCTGAGTTTTAGTTGAGAGGGAAAACAATGTGCATATTGTTTTCTCCTCACTTATCTTCACTAGCCATGATTTTGACCAGTCCTCTAGCGCTAATAGGGCTTGCTGTATTCTGCTGTTAGATGTACTAATATATTCTTCAAATGTCCATATGGCCAGGTCATCTGCAAAGGATGATGTGTGTACTCTGGCTGGAAAATTTTCCATGATGTCGTTTATATATGCTAGGAATAATGTTGGTGAAAGAACTCCTCCTTGGGGGACACCTTGCTCCAACAGCATCATTTTGCTGGTTTGTCCTTGTACTTTTGTCCTGGCAGTTCTGTTCTCAAGGTAGTGGCTGATCCATTTGTACATTTTCCCACAAACATGCATTTTTTGCAGTTTTACTTTCAGTCCTTCCTTCCATACTTTATCAAATGCTTTTTCTAAATCTATCCAGACCGCTAGTGTGTGCTTTTTCTCTTGGAAGGCATCCTCTATTTCTTGAGCTATATAGGTTATTTGATCTTCAGTGGATCTGTACTTTCTGAATCCTGCTTGGTGAGGTGTTAAGAGTTTGTTTTCTTCCAGATGCCATGTTAGCCTGCCATTGATAATGTGTTCCATTAATTTTCCTACACAGCTAAGAAGACTGATAGGTCGATAGCCATTTGGTTCTTCCAGTTCTTTTCCTTTCTTTGGAACTGGTATTAGTATAGCTTCCTTCCATGCCTGTGGGACTATTCCCCTCTTCCAGCTGTAATTTAGGACTGCTAGTAGTTTCTTTTTTGCCTTAGTGCCTAGTCCTATTAGCATTTCATTTGTGATTCCATCCTTTCCTGGTGATGTCTTCTTTTTTAGGGTATTCATTGCCTGTTCCATTTCTTCCATTGTTAGATTTGCCATCATATATTCTGCTGCTGTCTCTGTATATCAATGATGTATCTGTTTATCTTTGATTGCTTTCTTCTGTTCGGCTGTAATATCAATGTGGTTTGCACTGGCATAGTGTTCCATTAGTGCATTTGCAGCCTTTTTTCCTGTAAGCAAGGCATTTCCTTGTTTAATTGTTATTTGTTTGTTTCTAGGTCCTTCATTGTTCATGGCTTTCACTAGTTTCCATAGTTTGTTTCCATCCCTGTCAAAATTCAGGTTTTCTGTTTTTTTCCTCCAACAATCTCTTGTTGTTTGATTTACTGTTCTTTTATATTTTGCTGAGATGGCTTTGAGAGAGATGTTCGCTTCAGTTGTTTGTTCTCTCTCTGCGGTCTTCCTAGCATCTTCAACTTTGTCCTCCAAAATTTGTAGTTCTTCAGTCCAGTATGGTTTGTAATTTTTCCTCGCTCCTCTTGGAATAGACTCAGTGGCCGCCTGTATTATTGCTGTTTAGACTTTCCACCATTTGCTTCATGTTGCCATATCGTGTATTTATGTTTTCACAATATTTGTCTGTTAGTATGGCAAATCTGTCCCAATCTGCTCGTTTGTAATTCCAACAGGGCAAAGGCTTTTGCTCCTGTGGAACATACTCCATATTTATTACAAGCTTGATTGGTCTGTGGTCACTACCTGCTAATTGGTCAAGCACATGGCGATCAATTTTGTGGAGGATGTCTCCTGTGCAGAAAGCTAAGTCTGGAGTAGAAGTGGTAATCCATCTTCTGGAGTAGAAGCTCGGTGTGTCATCCGCTTTGTTGAGTAGATGGAGATTTGAGTCTATTTCCCAGTCCTCCACTTCATCTCCTCTTTTGTCAGTATCTGGGTATCCCCATCTTTCTGAACGGCTATTAAAGTCTCCGACAACAATGCAATTTGTGTCAGTTATTTCCATGTTTGAGAGTGTAAGATCCTTATCTGCCGGGCTATACAGATTGTAAATTCTTATTTTCATGTCCTTTATCATTATATCAACACCTATAATTTCCGTTTGGTTGTCAGAGATCACAGATACTTCGCTGCAAGGTATTGTATTTCGTGTAAGTATTACAACTCCTCCTTTGTGTCCTTCGCGGTCAAAACGTGTGGCCTGATATCCCTCGACTGAAAATGTGCGATTGGTGTTGAGGTGTGTCTCTTGAATGCATGCCACATCTATTCTATCTTTATGAAGACGCTGTGTTAGGGAGGCTTTCTTGTTATAAACTCCTTCTGCATTCCATTGTAGTATGTTGAGTGTCCGGGGTGCTTGGTCAATAGCTCTTAACCTACTCCTCTGTGCCTTGACTCCACAGCACAGGGGAAGGTGACCACCAGTAGTCATGGGTGGACCCCCTCGAGGCAGAGGGCCCGGCACTATCACCGCCTGATGGGACTTCACGGGATTAGCACCATAACGATTAATTTTCATCTGTGGCATCATGAAATGATAAAGTTACGTTGCACTTCTTTGTCAAGCCTGTGGCTCAGTACATCCGATTTCGACAAGCATTTGTTCGGGATGCTTTCCCTAGCCTTTGACTGTCCCCAGTCTACCTACAAGGCAGCAGGTTTGTGCGTCACTTCGTCTGGTCCCTCTCCCTTGACCTGTCCGACATGGGTGACCCTACCAGTAGCTGTGCTACCGTCGGCATAGCTCTTGGGGTCATTGGAACGCTCAAGCCCCTCTATCTCGTCAAGGTGGACGCACGGCAGAGGGGAGATATGATTCATGTCTTAGAAGAATACTCAACGTATCAAGAGGAGAAAAAATCAGACATGATTAAATCAGGACTAAAGTGGGGGTAATAGCAGCGCTAGATTTCATTAGAAAACAGTAAGTGAAATAGTTCAGCCACATAACTAGGCTACCAACTGACAGTATACCACAACCAAATGGAACAAGAAGAGGCTGACAATGGACAGAGGTAATAACAGAGTTCATGAGAATCTCAATATATGAAGCCCTTAAATGGGCACTCTCCCACCGCTTATGCTTCATCTCGACACCACAAGATACAAGAGAATCATGATGCAATTAAATCAAACTGGACAACCAAAAAGCAGCAATGACCATGATGTTTCTATGGGAGCTTAAGTCATGGACAAAAGCTAAGGTATCATTACAGCACGTTTCCCAAAAAACTTTCAAAAGCTGAGGAAATAAAGGCTCCTTGTCCAAACAGTCACCATGTGTTCTTGGGATTTAAAATTGTTAAACATTCGTCTGACAGATAAAAATCTGCCACTTTTTGGCACATAAAAAGGTTCTTTACTTAAAAAAAAAAAGATATATCTTCATTAAACTCTGTTCAATCTTTCTCTTAACAACAATACTACAGTAAACGTTTCACCTACTATCTCTTTCTCAAACATTTACACCCATACAGACAGACAGAAATACAAATTCATGTATGCACAGACACATGTTTGTCATGTTTGTTCCTTATAAATCTCTTTTCTTTCTTACACATTTTTTACTTTCAGATTCTCTTTACAACAGTACCACAAGTTTATTATTTGTGCAACTGTTTTTAATTATATAATTTACATCACAGTAAGGGCCTTGATAGATCAACTTAACTGGCATTCACACGACTATTGAAATGTCTCTTGCAGGATTACCTTCAGCTTTACACTTCTGCACATAACAATACATATGATTCTTTATTCTAATCAGGCGTACACAATGGCAGGTATATCACCATTCCAGGGAAAGCAACATGCACAAACAATACTAATATTTAGATCAATTTAGATCTCTTAAAGTATAACTAGAAACTCCTGTGTCTGGAATCCATGGGGCAAACGAAGTAGAATAAGACCTAAAACACACAGAGGAGAGAATTGAGACCGAAATGAATAATATGGGGAGGGCATGGACGGAGCGGCAAGACAACAAAAGACAGGATGGCTTGAAGTGAGTTGCTTGAAGGCATATACCACAATGAGGAATAGAGGGTAAAAGAGGAACTCTTAAAGTCTGAGACACCTGTGAATTACTAGCAGAGCCATAAGGGAAGCAAAGAATACTAAGACTTTAACCTGCCATGCATGTAAGAGGCAACTAAGGAGGGTTGTCATAGAAAACTTTAGCGGCAACATCTGATCAGTCATAATCTAGTCTACAAAGAGTGTGGCATGAGTTAGTTGACATGCTATGCTCCATTGGGATATAAAAAGCTAAAGAAGAACAAATGTTGAGAGTCCAGTTATTGGGGCTGATATTCTAAACATTCATTGCAGGATAACTTTTACTGCATTGTTTGTTTCGCTTTATCCTGATTATATATTTCTAGTTGTACTTTTAAGTTTTAAATACTTAGGAGCAGTTATAACATCAGGTGGAAGATGCATGGCAGAGATTAAGAGCTGAATAGTTCAAGCAAGAACTGCATTTCAGAAGTTGAAAAGTATCTTATATAATAAGTCACTATCAATGAATATAAGAAAGAGTGCTTAAACTCTATACAGAACATGTTTTGTTGTATGGCAATAATCCACGAAATATAAACAAACAAATTAGGAAGAACTTAGAAGCAACAGAAATGTGGTTCATGAGACGAATGTAGCAAATACCTTGGACTCCCAGAGCAACTAACAGCAATTGCATGGAAAAGGCTAATGAAGCTAGAATGTTATATCGTCATCATCATGTGCCATGCCGAAATCAGCAGTATTCAATATTCATGTATATAAATAAAATATTAAACATGTAAAAATATAATATACACTCTTGTATGTACACAAATACATATATAGCTCATTCCTTATCATGCAAATCAACATATGTTTATCAGCGGCTTCCTCCAGTTTTATTAAGTTATTCCATCGCATGCACATCATCACATAATGAGGATTTATGGCTGTGTAAAGGTTAGTTGTTGTTTTTCTTCTGTTGTTGCATTCGCTCATTTGAAACTCAAGCATAGTCTATACACATGCTTCTATTTCTACAGTACTGGGCTGATTTATGCATGTGGATTAGCTTTCCCTATTACCAGTATCCCTCACCATCAGGCGATGGACACTCTGACTTCTGAAGTACTTGTAATTTACGCTGCCAAGTCAAGGATGAGAAGTGAATATTTTAGTCAAAGTATAGGAGCTGAACTGGTTACTTTGGCATCAGCACACTGGAAGTTTAAGAGTGAACGCTCTTATCCGTTTGGCCATGCTGATCTGGTTAGTTAGATTTGAAAGCTATCACTTCCATTGCACACGGATAATGCAGGCCTAGAGTGATCATTTTTGTGCTATGGCACACGGGTGTAAAAGGGAACAAACAAGCAGACAGGCTTGGGGCTTAGCTGAAGAACAGAGTGGACGAGCAGTGGAGCGGGCTGACATCCTGAATGTCCTCGGAGTTCAATAAACAACTCAAGTGATGGACGTGTCTCTGAAACTGTGACCAGACTGCAAGAACATCAAGCCTCGCGGAGTCAAGCTAGACAAGAGTACCATCCAGGAAGCCAAAGAAGAATAGTCAACCAACACAGAACACATGCTAGCAGCTGCTACACAGGGAGGGAGATACTGAGGAAGAAATCTGTGCCTTTATGAACTAATAGTCCGATACACAATCAGATCATCTGTTGACTAACTAACCTCCATAAATGCTCCAGTTGCCTTCCAAAGATCACACAATAAGAATCGCAGCACAGTACACAACATAGACACAAGAAGTTCCTCAGAAGAACATAACTAGTTCTGCAGTCAGCAACATCAGTGATGATCCCTATTATGTGTATACCAAAACCACACTTGCTTTAAATGAGGGCATCAGATTCTTCTTCTTCTTCTGCTGCGATCATCCGGTTATTTTAGATATAATTGCATTGTGCTAGTTTACAGCAGAGCTGTGATATTTGCACCTTTTGGCCGAAACATCCGACTTCTTCAGGCATTTGTTGATTGGGCTACCATCCCGGGTGCATCCGATTCAACCTGCTCTCTTTGATTTCCACCTGCCAAGGCATTTTTTACATACACAGCATTCACATTTGTTCTCCTAATGTTTAATTCACATACACAGCATTCACAATGGTTCTCCTAATGTTTAATTCACATACACAGCATTCACAATGGTTCTCCTAATGTTTAATTCACATACACAGCATTCACAATGGTTCTCCTAATGTTTCATTCACATACACGGCATTCACAATGGTTCTCCTAATGTTTCATTCACATACACAGCATTCACAATGGTTCTCCTAATGTTTCATTCACATACACGGCATTCACAATGGTTCTCCTAATATTCCCGCTTTTATTTTCTCTCACCCCAGTGTCTAGGGCTTAGTGTTAGTGAATGCAGTTTTACAATTCAGTTCAAATCAAATGCAGGATATTTGGGAGTAGATCATTTTGTGCTGATTTTCACAACTGAATGAGTGGTGGCTATTAAGAAAGCAATGACAAACTATTGAACATAAAATTGCCTAAAAATCAAAAATGGCCAAAGAAATGTTGCAGTTGTTTGTAACATCCTGTAAAAAACACCACTAAATTTTATTTATTTTTCCTCATGACCAGCCAAATTTAAAAAAAACAACCAGAGTACAACATTATAAAAAACTAAACTTTCCAAAACTATATTGCAAATTAGACATCTTGACCTTAGAGGAAGTTTTCTGAGCATGTCCAGTGTGAACCGCAAGCAGGTAAGTCTGATCTCAAAAAGTCACTCCACTGATGACCTTAACCTTACTTTCGATAATGTCCTTCAGCCACATCTCCCTGAAGCGTGATTTCCCAGGTCTAAAACCGAAACACAACATTCATGTTAATGTGTGTCTATATCTTTTACAGTCTGTCTGTCTGTCTATTTCTGTCTTCTTCTTCTTCTGTGTTCATCCGGGGTCTTTTTTGTGTGGATGTGATTACGTTGTGCCTGTTTACAGTGGAGCTGCGATACTGCGCCTTTAGGCTGACATATCCGACTTCTGCGGGCGTTTGTTGATCGGGTTAACCTTCGTGGGCGATTTCTGTCTGTCTGTCTCTCTATTTTTCTGTTCTCTACCAAACACGTCTCTCTTCTTCTGTGTTCGCATGTGTGCATGTTTCTCAGTACTACACATAAACATGCATACACACATAAGCAGTATCCCATAACAGATAGTAGATAGGAGTGACTTTACATATGGTTCGGCTATAATAGCTGCAATTAAAAACAACAACAAAAGAGAGGCAGTAGAATCTATTCTACACACTCCAAACTCAACAATTTAGAGTTTGTTTTCCAGGTAATATAATATCCAACAGACAAGAAGCTCGTCGAGGGACAAAGGACACAACACCACTATGTTGCCCTGAAGAACATAACTAGTTGTGCAGAATACCAAACAATTGTTTATCCCTTAAACTAAAAAGGCAGATGAGCCTGCATAAGCCTGAGGGAAGAATATACATCTACATCCATCCCAGAGCAGTAGAGACGCAAAGGCTGCTTAAAAAACTTATGAAAATAAGGCCGAGAAAACAAAATGAAAGAGTATGACACAAGCAATTGGGGCAGATATAAGTAGACCACCATCTATAGTTTCTTTTGTTTTTTTTGGCGCACGCTGACTGTGAACTCAAGCGTAATTCATACACACTACTTCTGATGGACTGAATTTTGCGTGTGAACTAGCTTTCCCTATTAACAGTGTCCCTCGCCATCAGGCGACCAATCCAACTTCAGAGGTACTTGGAATTTACGTCACCAAGTCAAGGATGATAGGTCAACATTTTTGTTGTTTGGTGGTAAATGTTATACTTCTTCTTCTTCATCTTATAGTCCATGCTGTGTGGCGTTGGCGGCCATGTCTGTTCAGTCTTCTGTCTCTTGTACGAATCATTTCTGATACTGATGTTCCTCCATGTCGTAATGACAAACTGTTCAGTATCTTCTTTTTTGGTCTCCCCTTGCCTTTCTTCCCCTCCAACCTTCCCATTGTGACAACATACTCCAGCTTTGCTCTTCTCATCACAAGCCCAAAGAATGTGGACTGTCTTCATCTGATGCAAGTAAATAAACAGTTAACTTCTTTCAATATATCTTCATTAGTCTTTCTATGTTATACTACCATTGTCATACTACCATTATTAATATATTAAAGATATGTTCATAACAATTTCTGGAAATGATAACTTACTGGTGAATTAATCGATTTGTCTCGAAAACATAGAACACTTCAACTGGGCTGCTCTGTTGATACAGACAAAACAACATATATAAATTTATAGGCTTGTATATAATACTCAGCTCAGACATAATTATTGATAAATATTAACACAACGTATTATTATTTATCGTATAATATAAAAAATTTACGCTATGCAATTGACACAATTTGGAAAGCTGAAAATGCAAATTATCTACAACTTTAGTAACAGAGAGTGAAAAATCAGGAATTTCCTTGAATATCAAGGAAACAGAAACAAAGGTTATATTAAAGAAATAGATGACACTAAAATGTGAGATAACAACAGAAAGGAAAAATGCTTAACGAAGTTGATAAATTTAAATACCTAGGGGCAACAACATCAGATGGAAGATGCATGACAGAGATTAAGAGCAGAATATTTATTATTTAGCTGCATATCCTTTACAGGACGTTTGCAATCAACACCAGCATTGTTTGCTGTTGTTGACTTTTGGCAAGTTTACGTTCAGTAGTTTGCCATTGCTTTCTGAACGACAGGCAGCCATACCATTTTGTAAAAAACCAGCGCAATGCGGTCTGCTGCCAAATTGAGCGCAGCTGTGATTTGAATGCAGGTTTATAGGATCACGAATGGCATCCATAACTGATTCACCACGGAGTCCGGCTAAGAGCAGAAACATCATGCAAAAGCTGCATTCCAGAAAATGTAAAGTATCTGATACATTAAGTCTCTATCACTGAATGCAAGAAAGAGAGTGCTGAAATGTTATATAGCACCTGTTTTGCTACATGGCAGTGAATCATGGAATGCAATTGAAGATATTTGGAAGCGCTTAGAAGCAACAGAGATGTGATTCCTGAGACGAATGTTGTGAATACCTTGGACTGTCAGAGTAATTAAGAACAAGCGCCTGGAAGAAGTTAATGAAACTAGAACATTATATACAACTAAAAGAAAGAAACATACAGCATTCCTTGGTCATATGATGAGAAGAGAGGCATTGGAGAATATCGTGCCAAGTAGACTGATCAGAGGGAAACGCAGCAGAGAAAGACCAAGAGAAATGAATCTGGATGGACTGAAAAATTGGCATGGAGGAATATTATCACCAAAGTTGATCCAGAATACTAAGGACCGAGATCTGTGGAGAGACATGGGCACCTACACCAGTTGGCAGGGCAAATGATGATGATGATTATTTACGGCCATTATTTTCAACATTTCTTCTTCTTTCTCTTCATTCCTCGTTCAAGGATGGTGCGACACACCTAATATTTGCACCTCACAGGTCAGAATGTCCGACTGCAGCATGCATCTGTGTGTTTACTTCCTCTTGACAGATTCCATCCAAGGTAATGGGCTCTATCTACCCATGGGTAGACGTTTATTTTTTTAACAATTTTGCTAGGGCAGTGCCTTTGCCGCCTACTCGTTAAGATTTCAAACTGTCATAGAATTGTTAACATGCTCAACTTGCACATGGAAACCTCCTGTTTTTCCCCCTTATCTGAAAAGGCTAGGAAGCTTATAACAAATACTTGAATACCATACATGATGAATAAAACAAATACTGATGTTTTACAAGATCTGAACATCAAAGATGACTGGCTCATACACAGCATGACTCTGAAACTAAAACACTGGCATAATAAACATCACAATCTTTTAGAAAGAACAGCAATGGAGACATCCATACAAACAGACATTCATGCATGTACATACATATGCCTTAGCTTGGTATTTAAAATGCTTACTGGTGGCCTGATTTTTGAAACAACATATGTAAAATATACGGAAGCAGTTGCTCGAGGGATGGGCCGACGACGAGTTGGAATGCTCCAGCGCACACGGTAGAAGTAGCGCTTGTCAAATTCACAATCATCTTCAGTAAGGAAGTCCACACAGTACAGCCACGAGTTTTCATATTTCCATGTCTAGGCAGAGATAAGAAAAATTAGCCATGGACATCTGTGGCATTAATAAATTATTGAAATGTCATTAAACAAAATTAAGCAACATCTGAAAATCTTTGCAAGTAAAATATTATTTTACATTCTTTGTTGTTCCTCTTTTATTCTGAGGTGCAGAGACTGTGGCACTGTGGTATGGGCGTTATGTACGCAATTTGCAATCCCACATTAAAAACACAGCTATGGAATGAATGAACGAACGTTCGTTCAGCTTTGGAAGCAGACTGCCTTGCAATGTTTTCCTACAATGGTATGACTGTCAGTCGTTCAGACAGCATTGCTGGAATCTGTAGGTGGGTGTTCCAGGCTGAGGGATAAAAATCATTTGCCCAAGCAGTCACCATGCAGAGTTCAGGCTCGCGTGTTTATTTCACCTCTGTTAGACAACACCTTACCAATGAATAGAATACAATGATAAAGCCACAACACCAGTATTTGGGGCCGACAATGAGAAGCCAATAATCATGGTTAGTAACTTTCATATAAACTCCACTTTTCATTTTAACCCTTGGTTATATATTTTTTAAATGTTTTCTTTACAACTATTATTACATAAATATAGTTTTAAAGAAAAGCATCTTGGAATAAACTCAGCCTAAAATGGGAAACAGGAAATGTCCAGCGATGTAAAAGGGGCCGGCGTAATATTCACCACATCACCCACTGGGAGCCGATTGATCATTAACATTTTGGAGTAGCACCATATACCCACACATTAGGAAGAACTTAGAAGCAACAGAGATGTGGTTCCTGAGACAAATGTGAATTCCTTGGACTGCCAGAGTAACTAACAATGATTGTCTGAAAGAGGTTAATGAAATTAGAACATTATATACAACAATAAAAAAGACAAATGGCTTTCTTTGGTCATATGATGAGAAGAAAGGAATTGGAGAACATTATGACAACTGGAAAGATCAATGGGAAAAGAGGCAGACCAAGAGAAATGATGCTGGATGCACTGAGACGGTGGCATGGAGGAATATCATCAGTAGAGTTGATCCAGAACACCAAAGACTGAGATCTGTGGAGAGCCATGCATGCCTATGCCAGCTGGCAGGGCACATCATGATGATGACCCCCATAAACTCAATACACTTCTAGGTGTTTAAAAGAGTCCTCTAAACTGCAACTATACATAAAAACTCAAAGACACAGACAAATCCAGCTCTAGCACCATGTCTTGTAAAACTGTACAAAGTCATGAACAAACCTTTATAAATTCATGAATTTTCTCTTGTCCTCTCCCTATAGTAAATTCCTCAATCGTTAACCACTGAATGTTCTCATGTTCGTAAGTATCTTCTTTTCTGAGGGCACTTTCTCGTGATGTGTTCAGCTGCTTGATGGACTCGAGGGACTTTTCTCGATCTGACATACTTGTTTCCAGTCTACGAAAGGCCATGTCTATAAACCCACTGATCATGTCCTTGGCCTCATTCATGTACATATCTTCCATGGTGGAGAGGTGGTTCTGCTATTCTGTGTATGGATTATAAGAATGTGAGAATTGAAAAGGTATCAATGTGACAAATATAGTTGGGATATATAAATCAACAGAATTATCATCATCAGGAGGTCAGCATGGCCAAATGGATAAGAAATTGAATTATTAAATATCTGGTATGCTGATGCCGAAGCAAGGGGTTCAACCCCTTCACAGAACAGTTGGACTAAAATTTTGACTTCTCATCCTTGACTTTGGTACGTAAATTACAATTACCTCTGAAGTCAGAGTGGGTTCGCCTGATGGTGAGGGACACTGTTAATAGGGAAAGCTGATAAATACGCAAAATTCAGTTCATCACTACTATAAAATAGTGTGTATGGACTAAGCTTGAGTTCAAAGCGGGTGAGCGCAAAAAAAAAGAAAATCATCATGTAGCAAGTCTTTTGCAGACATTTTTCTTATCATGATCATCATCATCATGTGTCTTGCAAAGTGGCATAGTCATTCATGTCTATCCACAGATCGTGACCTTTGGTGTTCTGAATCAGTTCTATTGATGACATTCATTCATTCATACCAACATCTTAGGCCATCAAGCATAATTTCTCTCAATCTACTACTGCCTCTTTTATCTCTGATCTTTCCAGTTGTCACAGTGTTCTCATTATGCCTCTCTTCTCATTATATGACCAAACCAAACTGTTTGTCTCTTTCTTATAATTGTGTGTAATGTCCAGCTTTCATTAGCCTCTTCGAGGCAATCACTGGATACTCTGGCAATCTAAGGTATATGCAATATTTGTGTTAGTAACCACATCTCTAATGCCTCCAAGCACTTTCTTGTTTATTCATTCACATTCCTCCAAGCTTTACTGCAACACAGAACAGGTTCAGCGTATCATTTTATTACTCTCTTTCTAACATCATAAACTGCAGGAAGGATTGTCTACCCTTCACCAGTTCCACTGCCTCATACAAATTCGGCCCTGGGTGTCTTTAATGTCCTGTGTCTACCTTCTTTCAGAAACCATGTATTCTTCTTCTTCTTCTTCTTCGTTCATCCGGAGTATTTTTTTTTGGATGTGATTGCGTTGTGCCTGTTTACAGCAGAGCTGCGTTCTTGCGCCGTTAGGCCGAAACATCCGACTTCTGCGGGCATTTGTTGACCGGGTTAACCTTCCCAGGGACTTTAGTAGTTCAAATTGCACATTTTGAGTGTTACAAAGTGTACATGCCAGTCTGATTGATATGCGCGGCCGCCATTTTTTTAACTTTTGGTTTCCCATTCACAAAGGCAGAAAATTTGTTTTTCAACCACAGATCGTGCAAGTTCAAGGATGAAACTTTCCAAATAAGTATGCAATTCCTCTAGTATTTTAAACAAATGATCACCAAGCCTCATCATAATGCGACCAAGCAGCTGCATCCAAAATGTTTCTCATAATTTGTAAAAACTTAACCCTTTTAGGACGGAACAACATTGGGCCAAATTTAGGTTTCCCTCTGAAGAAGATGGAGCCATTTTTATAAATAATTATCAACTAACATGTATGTCGTCATGATCGGGGCATAGTTCAGCGTGCAACTGTTGATTAGCTTGCCGCAACGCAAGCCTTGCGTCAGTGTTCCTGTTCTGTAGAAATAATTACATATCGAGTTAGTAAATTCTTATCTGCGTATTACATAATCATCGCAAACAAAGCAGCAATTACCTGGGAAATGAATATTTCAAAATAGCGAAAGAGAGCCGTGGTCTGATTCTTATAAGGTCTTTCTTTACTTTCTACTTGCTAAGATCTTGAGTCTTGAGTCAATTTTCTCTCTAAACCAAGGAGGCCGCCATGTTTGTTTTCAACCATGTATATTCCATCCATTATTAATGCTCTTTTGAAACCACTGTCACGTCTAACATGTTAAATTATTTTAGTTTTCAAGAGATGAAGCTGTTTATTTTAGATGTTCAGATCTTATAGGGCGTCAGTATTTTTAACTTCTTGATCCAATGTGGTATTCGAAGAAACATATGATGAAGAAAATTATCAAATCCCTGCTGTCGAACCCGAATAATTATGCGACTGCGTTAACGGAAAACAAATCCGAAGAATAACTATCATTTTGACTTAAATACTTTTGTTCACATAGTTAACAATATTTTAAATGCTTCGTGACTTTGATTTGGATCACTAACTGTTAGTCTAACATACCGGTTATTGCTTACTGCTCGATGTCTTTTTGTGTATCAATTGCAAAGGAATAAACCGTTTGTTCTTCCGCCATATTGTGTGTATAGTTGCCATGTGTGGGTAGCAACCAATCAGTGAACGGAACTGAAAACGCACCGTGTGTAAACGTTAAGTTCAACCCCTACACCGGTCCGGTCAGTTGGACTAAAATGTTGACTTCTCGTCCTTGACTTGGGGGATTAAATTACAAGTACTGTACCTCTTAAGTCGGAGTGGGTTCACCGGATGGCAAAGGACACAGGTAATAGGGAAAGCTAATCCACACGCAAATATCAGTCCAGTGCATCAGAAGCCCGTTTATACTTCTTAGTTTTTCTACGAGCAGTATGAAGATCCCCTGCCGGCTTGCTAGGCCAGTCGCAGGTTTAGGACACTAATCTGACCACAGGGAGTCCATCCCCTTTGGCCAGCCATAGCCCCGTTAGCCCATGACCTCGCGGTCATGGTTGCCTGGTCTGCACCACGTGGAGGTGGGGGTTGACTTGTGTAGTCTGCGGGTCATCGGCAGACTACTAATTTTCGCTCTTCACCCCTCCTGGGAGAGGCTAGCCGATCCTAACCCTGTTGGCTGCAAGGCCAGGCGCATTCCACACCTTGCAGACGTATCAATATATGAAGCCCATAATCGGGCACTCTCACGAAGTTTTTACTTCACCTCGACACCGCAAGATACAAGAGGAACATGATGAGATGAGAAGAGAGATGCATCAGAAGCGGTAGCACGTGTATGGTTAGTTAAGTTAGTCGACAGATCGTCCTCATTGCACATCGAACCATTCAGTCCATAAGTTCTCGGATCCCCTCCTCAGTAAATCCCGCAACGTGAAGCGGAAGCAGCTCACGACACCAGTTCTGTGCTGGTTTATTAATTTTCTTTGGCTTCCTGCATTGTGCTCTTGTCTAGCCACGCCTCTTTTAACTTGCTGTTCTCCTAGACTGACCATGGTTGTAGATTCAGTCATCACTTGGTTCTCGCAAAAGTCTTACTTCTCGTGGAGAATTCAATATACCAGCCTGGTCCATGGCTCGACCGCCCTCCACAGTAGCCTTACTTGCAAGCATGTCGGCCCGCTCATTTCATTGTACACCCGCATGATCTGGCCCGAAAATGAAATTAATATTTGTCAGCCGTGAGACACCAGCCACTCCCTTCGGACCCACTCCATCTCTATCTTCCTGAGCATACTCATTGAGTCACCAGGAAGCATGCCCGAGTGAAGGTCTGTGTCTCGAGCCATGCTATTGTTTTACTTACTGCCATGACTTCTATAGTCAGGCTACTTGTGGTCAAGGTAAAAGCAAGAGAATCTTTCTTCAAAATTCTTCCTCCATCCTCAGCCGAATAAGCACTTAAACTTCTCACGGGTCGAACGACCGGCCCATTTGTATAAATGACAGCATCACCCTCTAACGAATTCTCGAAGATCAAAGCCTGTACTTCCGCTTCCTTGAGTTCAAAGCGAGCAAATAAACGTATAGTTAAAAATTAAGTACAGAATAGAATATGATTACTTTTAATTATTAAATAAACAAACATCTGAAATGTTCAAATAACAATTGAATGGATAAACAGTATAAAAACTCCACCGTGCAACAAGCACGACAGGGTATTCTGATGGTCAAAAGGAGTATCCCTTCCCAGGCTGTTTCGGTCCTTCACCTTCTTGACCCGCCCGGGTCATGACTCCGGGTGTCTTTCCCCTGCTGTACGTTCGAGAAGGTCGGTCTTTGCGTTGTCGTATGTTTCATACCTGTGAAGTGTCTCCTCCTAAGCCACCCCTCCCACGGGGAGGAGAGTCTTTTGCACCCGGTGCTCCGTGCCCTCATACAAATCATGGCACCTTCATGGCCAGCTTCTTCCCTGGCCATTGCCCCTGTTGCCTCCACGCCGACGCTTGCTATGCGCGGCGTTCATCTTTGCTGCTGTCACAGTGTTGCTGACAGATAGAAGTGGCTGTGGTTGTGCCTAGGGTATGTCAGTGGGAATATTGTGCTAGACTAATTATCAAGAATTATGAGTCACTGTAGAACACCGTTTGCAGACACATGCGATTTATTAACTATTAATGAACACAATGCACAGCATTATTCAGGAATATTCATACCATTTCTACATATATCCTTTCCACTCCTGTGGAGTATAACGCTGCCTTCCACAGGCCTTTATAACATCGCGATAAATGAACGGTTACGCCGAACTCTGTGTTAGACCGTGGATAACCAACTCTCCCGAGTCTATCCTGTTGGTCCACGTCTTGCCCACGTCTACCCCCACTTCCAGGCGAAGTTTGCCTAACTTCTCTCAAACCCCAATCCTCCTAGACTCATCACTTACTTCTATTTTTATCCGCTTCCACTGGACCCCCCCCCCCCCCCCCACGAGGCGACTCCATTTCACCCCTGATCCTAATTACGAATTCCCATGAACATCCCCTTTCTGGGTTTTCTTTTGTCTATTGTCTACTAGCACGTTTTCTGCCCCTCACTGGTGATTTAATCTGACTTGTGCGTGCTCTACAATACCACCGTCTTGGGGCTCCCCTCTTAGCAGGAGCTTCTAATTAATCTTTCTGGCCCCACCGCTTCCTTACTTTAACCTCACACCTGCAACCTTGCATTGTTACTTTCTTTCAGATTCTGAACCCCTCACAGCCGCCGTACTTTGGACATAATCACGCACATTACAGTTGACATGTCCTTTCTTCGTACCCTGTTCATGGTACCACGCACTGGAAAGAGCGACATGGAGGTTAGACTTCCGCCGACATTTACCTGACTTGGTGACTGCTACCGTGTGGCGATTGCCCTCACTGAAGAGCCGAGTTCTCAAATGCACTGCCCTCGCTCGGAGGGAAGGTTATAATAGAATCGACACGAGACAGTAAAGGTTCTAGATCTAGGTCAGAGATTGGTTTCCCCGCAGTCACATACAGAAACATCCATACTACTGTATGGATTTGTCCAATTCTATGTTCCAGTTGTTCAACAGCTAGCATGAGGCCTTTTCGACTGCCTCACCCACTTGTTTCTGCGCTCGCGTTCTTGCTTGTCCTTTGATGCCTGCCAGTTTTAGCACGCCATGCATGGAGTGGGTGATTAGACCTCTTGCGCCTACCTCTGCGGCGAATAGCCTGACAGTATACTCTTCCTGTCTTAGACTAGCCATATTGTCACTGTACTTCTCCATCTTGTAGGTATGCTGCTCCTCGATTTTCGACTCAAATGGAACGGTCAGCTCAATCAGCGTTAGCTGCTTGGCCGACGAGGAGTGAAATACAATGTAAGGTCGCAATCGAAATTCTTGGATCACTGCCGGGTATGCACCACTGCCCTTCAGGTCAACAGTCATTCCCCAGTCATCCACGCCATTGAAAATAGACGGTAGGTCGGTAGCACAGCCGTCCTTATCTCTACATTGTTGCCCAGCTTTAGTCCTTCTGTTCGCCCTCATGCTAGCTTTATTCACTATGGCTGCCAGCTCAGCAAGAACTTTATTGTGTACACTCAATCAATCAGGTGTCGTCTCCACAATGAAAGTTGGCTGCAATGGATCTCAAACACTGTCTGTCTCTCGCCGTGATTGTTCTATCAATCAGATTCATGTTCGTCCATCTCTTGATGTTATCTCCCCACTTGTATCGTTATTTACCTCTTACTCATTTGCCCTCAACTTGCCCCCAGTATGATTTTTATAAGTGTATTATGTCTTTTAACGTGGCCGAAATATTTCACTTGCTTCTGTTTTTTTTATTTCTTTCATCAACTCTCTTTTCATTCTGAGTTTTTCTAGAACCCTTGTATTCGGCCTAAAGACGCAAGTATCGCAGCTCTGCTGTAAACAGGCACAACGCAATCATGTCTAAAACAACATTCCGAAGGAACGCAGAAGAAGAAGAAGACGAAGAAGAAGAAGAAGAAGAAGAAAAAGAAGAAGAAGAAGAAGAAGTTCCCATGAAATACGACATATTCTTCTATAGCCTGCGCGGGCTGTTGGCTTGCCGAGACTCCTATCTGTTCCACTTTTCACATTGGGCAGTGAGGAGCACTTTGTGTGATATTCACTGGCACAGGAACAGAGCATAATGAATGGGGACGACCCGTTGCCGTGAAGTTTGAACCGTGACTGACTGACTAACTAACTAACTAACTAACTAACTAACTAACTAACTAACATCTCCAGGGCCTCTGTTCGACTTTCTAGATGCTTGTTCAATGTCCAGGCTTCCGCGCCATACAATAGTGTTGAATATAATTATACGTAACATTTGACAATTCTCATTTTTAATGCGTTGTTAATCTCTCTAGATCAGTATAGTAGATGTTAAATACCGATTTAATGCTGCTGAAAGCATTTATTGTGTACCGGACTGGTTTTGGCAAAGGGCTACTACTCTGCATGCAGACAATATCAATACGTACTCCGCAGTCTGGTCTTTCTCTTTACAGAGGGGGCAGGACGGGTCGGTGGCTTTACTGATTGTGTAGAATGGCAAGCCATAACCTTCCATGCGTATCGGCAATTTGCGATACATTCATCATCATCATCATCAATCATCATCATCATCATCATCATCATCATCATCATCAGCAGCAGCAGCAGCACATGATGATGATGATGAATGTATCTCAAAATGAACCGGTTGTCATTCCTTCATAAAGGTCAAGTGGGGTCATGGTTCACCGGAGCGTTATCATCATCTCAACAGAAGTGCGGTTCGGTGCGACCGGTTACTGAATGACTGTGCGTTTCTTCACAAACATGGCCCCGGTGGTGAGAAAGTTCGACCTGCTAGTTCTGGGAGGAGGATCAGGCGGTCTGGCCAGTGCCCGGCGAGCAGCAGAGTTCGGAGTCAAAGCTGCTGTTGTGGAGGAAGGAAGATGGGGTGGAACATGCGTAAGTTTAAGTTAAGTCTTCTGTCTGCACTGACTGAAAATACGTGCACGGTTGAGATTCGCATATTCTCTATATTTATTTATACTATTTAGTAATGTTATTAATTAATTAATTAATTAATATTATTATTTTGTTTAGTCATGATGATTTCACTTTGATTCTACTTAGCAAAGATACTTTGAAATTGCTCACTGCTCTCAGCTGAATCATTTGCCACAATAGTGACTTTTATCCACTGGTATTGATATATTATTATTATTTGTATTTCTCCAGCCAGTAGCAAGAACAATAAAGTTTGAATAAGGAAGTTCCTAAATTAATAATCAAATAACTGCAGAATCTGCAAAAAGAAAGATTAGGACAGATCCTGTTCCAGTACTTAACAGATGAACAGTCAAATCCATTTATCATTTACTATGCTGCTATGCAGGCAGGTTCCTAACTTGGAGACAGTAACACCTGCCTGAGATGGCAGAAGACATCCCTTGCATTGTGACAAAGAGCACTCAAATGAAATAGAAAGAAGAAACATTTTTACTAGCCCTATCCATACTATATATTATTACTATATTATAACAAGCCCTGAAGTAGGAATCAGCTAAGGGTCTGAAGTTTAAGGACCATAGTTTGTATGCCTGAATGCACAGTGGAATAGGTGGCAGTCTTCCCTCTCTTAGTGGACAATAAGCACAGGCATTGTAACCTCAGTTCTGGTTTCGTGCTCATTAATGTGTACCTTTTCATATTATCATTAATTCTGTTCACATCCTCAGTCATCGATGTCTGTAAATTAACATTCATTCTGTTACCATCCTCAGTCATTGGTGTCTATTTATATAGTCACATTAGCTTTTTTCACATCATCCATAATTTGTATCCAGTTTATATAGTAAATCAAATTTGTTCCCATCCTCTGTTTTTTGGTGCCTATATGGTAACAGAAGTTTTGTAAATTATTTTATTTTTCACATCATTTGGATATTTGAATGACTTGTGATTGTGCTGTTTAAGTTTTCTAGCCAAGTATTGTTGTTTTGTCAGCAAACAGGAACAGCAGCATTTAATGAATGCTGTTAATGTACACAGTGAGCAACGAGGGTTAGAATTTAATTGTAAGAAAACAGAAATTATATTAATCTCCAAGAAGAAATTCCACAATGATAAATTCAGGTAAATGGAAACATTCTTGTTCAGGTGAATCAGCACAACTATTTTGAACAGTCATAACATCTGATGGAAGATGTCTTGTAGAGATTAGAACACAAATCTCCATGGCAAAAGTCGCCTGTTGGTAACAAGATGGAAGCACACTCATCAATTAAATGTTGTCAATAACAATGAGAAAAAGTGTGGTAAAGTGCTTTATAGAACATATACTGTTGAATGCATGTCAAACATGGAAAATAAACAGACAAGCTGAGAAACATCTGCAGACAGCAGAAATATGGTGCAGAGAATTTACAAGATTTTGACAGTCAAGATTTTAGGGCACTTTATGAGGAGAAATAAATTTGAAAACTTAAGTGACAACCGTCAACCTTGATGGAAAAAGAGCACAGGGAAGACAAAGATATAAATACCTGGATGGGTTGGCCACATGATATATTGGGGCAAGAACACTGACCAAATCCAAGACTGGTGATCGTGTTAGGTGGTGAACCGTGACCGCCCAAACCTATCAGCTTGGCACATGATGATGATGATTCTTGTTTTTTATTTGTTGTTGTTGATGCAGACTTTGGGTGAAAAACTCTCGTGTTTGTCATTTGCTGATTGTCTCAGTCATTTTTATACATTCATTTGTATTCGGCTTCAGTTTGACAACAGTTGTACTTATTTGTGATGCTCTAACAGGTGAACGTTGGTTGTGTGCCAAAGAAAGTGATGTACAACGCAGCGGTGCATGCAGAATACATTAAGGACCATAAGGGATATGGCTTTGATGTTGATGCCAGGGGCTTTGAATGGGGGTCAGTATTCAAGTTCTTTTAGTTCCGGCTACAGAAAATCATGCACCTTGTCATATTGACAGACAATAGTTTGTTACACTGTGCTTGTAACAAGGCACAGCAACTACAGCCAATGGTGTTAGCAAATGTTATATCTCTCCATAGCACAAAGCCTGGGCTGAATTTTAGTGACCATGTGTTAGCCATGCTGCATGATCCCTGCCTTGGCCGGCCTAGTTTACTCCAGAAGAAAGGTAACACCAATATGTCTGGAACAAGACAAGCTGCAGAAACTGCCAGATCAGCAGAGCAAAGCTCAATCTTGTCTGTTGAAGCTTCGATCCTAGACCAGTTGCTGACTAAGGCTTAGGACCTCGTCTGCCCTGCCATGACATTTAATCTTTACGTTGCATTTTCTCGCACTAGGGTAAGGCTTGTACCGTTCCACTTGCGCTCCTCTGCCCTAGCTGTTGGCACAATGTAGAGTGTCGGGGTTGGTGAGTGCCGCCCAACGTTCGGCGCTAACAGAAAAGCAGGTAGTACCGTCTGCTGTCATAAAGTAGCTCATTCATATCTGACAAAGACCTGACAAAAGACCTGCTACAGCAACAAGGTCAAGACAATTCCCATTGAAGGTGCAGCCATAGGACTTTGAAATATTCAGGATTTTGCAAATACTAGATCACAGCATTATGAGGATTTGGTGACCAGTTTTCTGTTTGACTGCATTTTCCTTCAACTTGGGGCCAAGTGAAGTACCTGTTTGATGACCTGATTTCATATTAATAGGGAGGGAATGCAAACAAACAAAGAGGGAAAAGGGGGGGGGGGGGGAGAATGACGTTCTGAACATATGGTGAAGGGGTGCATGGGCCAAAAAAGGTTGAGAACCACTGCTCTAGAGGTTGAACTTTGAAGTCATTGACACTAATCTAATGGTTGGTTGGTTGAGTGGTTGGTTAGTTGAGTGGTTGGTTGGTTGGTAGGTAGGTTGGTTGGTAGGTAGGTAGGTTGGTTGGTTGGTTGGTTGGAAGTTTGGTAGGTTGGTTTTGTTTGGTAGGTTAGTAAGTAGGTTAGTTGGTTGTTTGGTAGGTAGGTAGGTGGATAGGTAGGTAGGTAGATAGATAGGTAGGTAGATAGGTAGGTAGGTAGGTAGATAGATAAGTAGGTAGGTAGGTAGATAGGCAGGTAGGTAGGTTCCTCTGGAAGACTGGGCTTGAACTCTAAAGTCTAATGCTTTGATATTCAGTTTCCTTGAGCCTTGAAATGGTCTTTTATCTATCAAGGAGATTGGTGTTGGTGTTGAGACTTGTCTCCTGACCTGGTACAAAAGTACCATCTCCTTCAGGGCTGTGTTACAGAGTTCTCTTTCCCCTCTCCAAGCTCAGAAACCTGTGGGGTTGGCAAGACCAGTCCTGCAGTTTCACACTGAGAGAGAGGCACAATAGGTTGTAGCCAGGTCATGATTCAGCACAGCACTGATGGACTGGCTGAGGTTAGACTTGGGCTGGGAAAGTTTCATGAGCAGGTTTTAGATGGTTCCAGCTCTGCCTATCTGTCATGGTCTAGAGAGAATATGCAGCAGGGGGTGGTCAGGGGATCTGGTAAACAGTTGTCATCTCAGAGGTAAAGCAAGCTGGACATGTAACCATATTTTAACAGGCACCATTAATATAGGAACTTTACGCTGGCTATTGAAGATGATGACTGAACGCTTATGGGAATGCGCCGATTTAAATGATGTTGGTTCGTGACTCAACTCAGCTCAGCTCTACCCAGAGGGGAACACAATAACAGTAAAAGCAGAGGTGGAAGTAATCCTGTGATAGATGCTGTCTGAGAGTGTGAAGTGAACATCCTTCACACATACTAGGTCACAGCGTAATGATATAGTGGCGAAGGGGTTATGGATGCAATTTGCAATCTCACATACCGTGTTCGAAACACAACTGCGGGCGATTTGGCAGCAGACCATCTGTGTTGATTTCCATACAGTGGTTTGAGTGCTGGTCATCCAGAAAGCAATGGCAAACTACTGAAGTAAACTTGCTAAGAAATCACAAGCAGCCAAAAATCGCTGTGGTTGACTGCAACGTCCTGTAAAGGATATACAACTATTTAAAAAAAAAACCAGGAAATGTCTTGGGGAAGTAAAGTTGGCTGCCATGATGTTGACCACATCAGCCCTCGGGTGCTGGTTGGTGCATACAAATCTGGGGCTAGCACCATCTGCCCAATATGGCTCAAGTAGTAACAAAGATCCGTTACTTTGTACTTTCATACCACATCTGCTCATGAGAGTGATGACTGGGGTAATGATCATATAATATATTAATATCATTTGCATGTTTAAATAATCATGTTTTTGTTGTACTTTCAGGGCTTTAAAGAAAAGCAGAGATGCTTACATCAAGAGGTTAAATGGTATCTACGAGTCAAATCTGGAAAAGGTCAGTGATTTGAGATTTTTTTGGTATTGTTTTGTGCTGTATGAGTTTATATCTTAAGTCTCATCATTAGATATGATAGAGATTAACTGGGTGGAATGGATAAGAGCGCTTGCTTTTAAACTTCTGGTGTGCTGATGCCGAGGTAGCGGGTTTAACCCCCTACACGGGTCATTTGGAACTAAAACGTTGACTTTTCATCTTTAATATGGGGGAGTAAATTGCAAGTACTTCAGAAGTTGGGGTGGGTTTGCCTGATCATGAGGAACACTGGTATTAGGGAAAGCTAATCCACATGCAAAAAAAAAACAAGTCCAGCTAACTAGAAGTCATAGCATGGATATGGACTACACTTGAGTTCAAACCGGAAGTTTGAGTGCATGATCTTATCCATTCGGCCATGCTGACCTCTGCCTATATGTTTAACTTGCATATGTTTTGTGTACATTGCCCTCATGACCCCTGATTTGCTGCCCGGTCAAGGACAACAGAGACTAAGCACCATACCTCCTACAGGAGTCACAGTAGTGCAGTGGCTAGCTCGCATGCCTGTCAGGCTGGTGGTCATCTGTTCACATCCCCATCTAGGCTCATTCGAAACTTGACCTGGCCTGCCAGTTTGACTCAGCCTATAATGGCTGCCAGGAATTATTCTTGGAAGTAAAGGCAGGCTGTGGGATAATGACCACATCACCCATTGAGTGTCGGTTGATCTATAAATATTCAGGGCTGGAACCATATACCCACTACACCTCATGGCATGGAACAGAGCTCTTTACTTTTGTGTTACTTACCATGTCCCCAACCTGTTTTCAGTCAGCCAGGTGCCTTCTCCACAGTGAAGATTAGCTGCAATGGATCTCCAACATGTACTGTCTCTTGATTTTATTGAGTTGAGTCCAGAACCATTATCACAGCACTTGGGAGATTCCATTACATGCTCCGTCCTCATCTTCAACAGCCAGTGAAGAGTTCCAGTATTAATGGTATCAGTAGCAGTCTGATTATGTGTCCATCTGGTCTTTCCTTGGAGTCCTGAGTGTCGGTCAGATCCTCTGGTCACTCCCTGCAGCATCATTCTCTCCAAGACGTGATGATCTATCTGTTCTTCTGCACTATACACATTATTCAAAAATGTGTTCATCTCTTGATGTTTTCTTCCCACTTGTACCATTGTCTACCCCTTGCGGCAACAAACTTTTGTAGTCTGTAAATGGGGACTGATTTTTAGACAAAACAGGGATGGAGAAGAAGTCAATTTGGCATAGTGGGTTACACACTTCCTTTCCAAGACTGGTTTGTGTTCACTCCAAAATAGATTGAAAAAAAAAATTCCAGCCAGCATAGCTATGGGATTGACCCAACCTCATAAAAAGGTACAATTTTAGAATGTTTTTAAATTATATAGGAGGAAAATGAGACAAACAAGGGAACTGGTGACACAACCTTATTATAGGGGTGACCTAGTATATATGAAAGCTTAACACATCACACCCTTATGGCAGTATTTACCATGTGATTACTTGTTGCAGGGGAAATGATAACTCTTGTTATTTTTGTTACCGCAGTCCAACGTTGAGAAAATTGTTGGGCATGCAGCCTTCATTGATGATCGGACTGTGGATGTCAATGGTCAGAAGTATTCGGCAGACCACATCATAATTGCCACAGGTGGTCGTCCTGTTGTTCCAGATATCCCTGGTAAGTTGAACCTGACTTGACTACACCAGTTGGGCCTTGGCCAGCTGTACATGTGAACTCACGGATTTGGTTGGTTTTCTGCTATTTCATTGTATTCTAAATTTTAAAATGTGTTGGTGTATCATTAGATGATTGAACATATTAAAGATGTGGCTTTGTGTCTTGTCACACACATAATGAGGGAGAGGGAGGGAATGAACGAATGAATAAACAATTTTATCTTCAAAGGGTTAAGAATTGGGCACGCAGGCCCCGTCTGGCATTCTGCCCTTCTAATCTCTCTGCTCTCATTCATTATTTTATTCATACATCACTTATGAAGCTAATCTTAGACAACGGAAAAAAAATATGCATTATAAAAAGCACGAAAAATGTGCAATTATCAATAATACATGATTCACTAAAACTAAATTTTGACATAGCAATGATAAGTAGCTAAGGTAGATGTATCAGACGCTGTTAGGGGAATGTTTATTATACCAGTTGTCCTTTGAGATAATTATTATTATTGTTTTAGAGAGAGAAAGAAAGAGAGAGAGGGAGGGAGGGGGAGAGAGAATCCGCTGAATTATCATTGAGGTTACAGTTGAGAGGATCGACTTCAATACACCATGTTTTACCCATCTGGCTTGGTCTCTTTGTAGAACCACAGAGAGTACAAACTCTAGCTCCAGCAATGACCCCCCCAAGGGTCTTCAGAATAATTGCTGTCATCTGAATGACGAAGTCAGAACATAAACCTATGACCTTGAGAGACCCTGTCAGGTGTACGCTACAAGATCAGTATTGTGAGACAGAATCATGCCTCAGGGTCAAGTTTTGCAACGATGCAACACTGAGTGTCCTGAGGCAGCAATCTAGGGATCATATTAGATATGGGAAAATTTTTAGGATGTGGCTATGGTTATGTCACACACATAATTGGGGGTCGGGGTGAAGGGGGGGGGGGGGGGTGCGGTAAGAGAGAGAGATAGAAAGAAAGAGTGAGAAAGAAAGAGAGACAAAGACATATATATATATAGAGAGAAAGAGTGATTATATATATATATATATTTATAATAGAGAGAATGAGCAAGAATGTGAGCAAGAGAGAGAGAGAAAGAGAACATGAATGTGAAATTAACATTCACTCATCTCTCCTCAGGAGCTGAAAATGGAATAACCAGTGATGGCTTCTTTGAACTGGAAGAAATACCAGAGTGAGTTATAAGTTTATGGGATTGTTCCTGAGCTCTTAGTTGATAAATGTGATGTATATAATGATGCGTGAACAAGCATAGAATAAAACACAGTGTATAAAAGGGCAGTCTCACAATAATGTCACTATAGGATGGAGGTCAGCATGGCTGAATGGATAAAACCACTCGCTCTTAAACTTCGGTATGCTGATCGTGAGGTAGCGGGTTCAACCCCTACACCGGTCATTTGGACTAAAATGTTGACTTCTCTTCCTAGACTTGGGGATGTAAATTACAAGTACCTCAGAAATCAGAGTAGGGTCGCTGAAAGCATGGGACACTGGTAAAAGACAAAGCTAATCCACATGCAGAAATCAGTCCAGTGTACGTGTAGGGACTGCCCCTGATTTCAAAGCGAGCGGATAAAAAAAAAAAAATCACAAAAGCATGTGATATTGCGAGATTGGCTTATTATGCTGTGCGTTTCATTCGTTTTGTGTTCAGCATGACAATTTTCCTACGGCTAAACAAGTGAAACGCCGGTGTATTATTATTGAGGCCTCTAAAGGAAGCCAACCACAGCAACACTGTCACCCGCCATGCATGTCGTAGGAGGAGACTAAGGAGGGTTGGTCTGGCTGCTGGCTTCCTCATCACATAGAAAACTTGACCTGCAAAATCTAGCCAATTGTGAAATAGTCTACAAAGGACTGAGTTAGTTGAGGACCTGTAATCTAATGGGAGATTTCTTCTTCTTTTGTTCGCTTGAAATATGTCTATATCTACAATGTCGTCTCTTGCATGAATTGAACTGTTTTTTTCAGTTCACACAGTGGTCCATAGAGTTTATCTTCCACTGTCGTCTCTCTAGGCCAGAAGGTTTGCCTAGATATGTTATATTTTGGGCAGTCTTGGAGTATGTGCTCTGCTGTCTGCGACGCCAATCCACATGTGCACATGGCTGTTTCACCAATCTTGAATTTTGTATACATGTGGTTGCGTAATCTATTGTGTCCTGTTCTGAGGCGCAGAATAATGACTTGTTCTGGTCTGTCCATAACTGTGGTAGTCATCTAGAGCAGGTTTTGGTGGCTTTCTGACTGATTTGATCATTCTTTTCTTTTGGTGGTATGTAACGGGCACATCAGGCTGTTCCTCTTTGGCTCCTTCCTTAGCCAATTGATCAGCTCTGTCGTTTCCGGGTACTCCACAGTGGGATGGTATCCACTGTATGGTGACTTTATGCTGACTGCTAAGTTCAGAAAGTAGTGTCCTTAGTACTGGCAATTTCCCAGAGAGGAGCGCCTCGAGTACTGATTTTGCATCTGTTAGTAGCACCACAGGTTGAGTACCATTGCTGTTATTTAGTAATTTCTCTGTTGCTATCTTGATTGCCTCAATTTCGGCATCATAGTTATGGCAGTACTTTCCTGTCGGTACTCTGGCTGTGTCCCTAGTATTATTTGGGTATTCTATGTACACTCCCGCTCCTCCATTTCGAACAGCATTTTGTGCTGACCCATCTGTGTAGACTCGGATCCAGAGGTCCTGTGGGTATTCTTCATCAAGGAAGCTGAGAGTGGCTGTTCTGCGCTGCACACTGTTCTGTTCTTCCTTGTCAAATATTCCTCTCACTTTTGTCTGGATTTGTAATGATAGTCTATGCTCATCTTTCCATGGAGTTCGCTCTGGAATAGTTGTTAGGGGGATACCAACTGTGGGCAGATCAGTGGTTTCTCTGCAGAGTCGTTTGGCCTGGTGGATAAAACTACTTCTTTTCAACCGCCCCATAGCTAGGTTTTCAAATCTGTTCTTCATAGGGTGGCCTGGCAAGCTGAGGAACTTTTCTGCTTGTATTAGCGTTTTCGTATCTCTGCGCTCACTCAGTGCCTGTGTCCTCCCCATCTTCTCCATTTCCACTATAGGGGTTGATCTCATCCCTCCTGTGGTGACTCTAAGTGCTTGATTTTGCACCTTGTCCAGCTCTTGTAGTGTGGTATTTGATGCTGAACACCACGCAGTTGACCCATATTCCAGGTGTGGTCGTATGCTCTGTTGGTAAACTTTGCTAAGTATTTTCGTACTGGCTCCCCATGTGGTTCCACTTAGCTTTCTCAGGATGGCTATTTTCCTTCTGGCTTTTGCTACTGCTTTGTTGATGTGCTTTCTCCATGTCAGCTTGCCATCAAATGTTACTCCAAGGTATGTTGGTTCTTTATCTTCTCTTAGGGGTGTTCCATTTATCTGGATGATCCCTGCCTTTTGTTTTGGAGAGAGGGTAAATAGGGTTGTGCTGC
This sequence comes from Cepaea nemoralis, assembly GCA_014155875.1. Lineage (NCBI taxonomy): Eukaryota > Metazoa > Mollusca > Gastropoda > Stylommatophora > Helicidae > Cepaea > Cepaea nemoralis. Next base: position 89,472 of record JACEFZ010015653.1, on the reverse strand, counting down.
ACTTGTCAGTGTTTATGCTGACACACCATCTATTTGCCCATGCAGCAAATGTATCTACAGCTCTTTGTAGCAATCTGGTGGCCACTGATGCATATTCATTTGTGCTCCATAGAACCAGGTCATCGGCGTACATTGCCGCTTTAATTCCATGCGGTAGGTGAGCAACAAGATCATTGATGAAGATTAGAAAAAGTGTGGGGGACAAGACTCCGCCCTGGGGGACACCGTGACGCAGTAGTACTTTCTTGCTCTTGAGTCCGTCTATCTGTACTCGGGCTCTTCTGTTGTGCAAGTATGCTTTCACCCATTTGTACATTCTTCCATTGACTTTGCAGTTTCTCAGTTTCTTCATCAGACCTTCTTTCCAGACTTTGTCAAAGGCTTTCTTCAGATCTATCCATGCCGCAAGCACCAGCTTCTTCTCTTGGAATGCATCCTCAATTTCTTGAGAGAGGTAGATTGTCTGATCTTCCGTAGAGTAGCACTGCCTAAAGCCAGCCTGCTGTGGCACAAGGATGTTTTTACTTTCAATGTACCACTGCAGTCTGTGATTGATGATGCGCTCCAGTGTTTTGCAGAGACAGCTGGTGAGGCTAATTGGTCTGTAGCTAGAGGCAATGGAACCATCTTTCCCTGATTTTAGGAGGGGTATCATGATTGCTTCTCTCCAGGCTTGTGGAACACTGCCTAAGGTCCAGCTGTTATTGAAGATCTGCAACAGCTTTGTTTTGGCCTCTGTTCCTAGGTTCCTGATCATTTCATTGGAGATACCATCAGCTCCTGGTGACTTTCTCATTTTCAGTTTTGATATGGCTAGCTCCAGTTCGCTGATTGTGATGGGTGCCTCCAGAACCTCATGTACTATTTCCTTCTGTCCTGTATGTTGTCGTTTCTCTCGAATCTCTTGTTGTTTCTCTGGACTAATTTTGATATTGCTATCTTGTGCGAACGAGTCCGCAAAATGGTCAGCTGTGTGACAGTGCTACACACAAAGGCTATGATCGTGAACGTATAGCACCAGACAAGTCAGTCTTCGCGTTGTTAGAAAAGGAGTTTATTGATGAATCATTCTAGCTCAGCACATATGATGGAGACTCCCTTCTCGGTGTTGACATCTGTTCTCGCTGGCCCCCAAGTGACGTGTGTGTTTTCCTAGATACCCTTCTTCATTCGTGCACACACGTTCACTATGGTTTTCCCCCTAGTCAAGGAATGCGCAGCATTCCTTAACTCTTTACTCCTAACCTAGAATCCCTCACTGTTACAATACCTCCCCTTCTTCAAAGAGAATTTTTCCTTGAAAAAATCTCAACCCCAACTTTTAATTAGTTAACTTTACCTCTCTATACTACAATAACAACAATTCTATATATTTCCTAAGTCAATTCTCCTATCTCCTCATAGCCAATTGCTACCCAGAGATCATAATATCGAAACTCTCTACAAAACTCGTCATAAAGTTCTCTAGAAAACTTTCTACAAAACTCTCCATAAAATTCCCCACAATACAAAAGTCTCCATAAGCGAACCGCTTTTAACTTTAAAACGTCCATCTAAATTATGATTGACAAAACTGAAGATATTCCCCTTATCCTTTAATTTCCCCCTTATTCACATTCTCACTCTCTCAGTATTCTAGGATAGACAGGAAAAAATAGCTAGATTAGATTTGTGTAGGTGCGCACCTGAAATCAATAAAAGTAAGGAAAAAGTAAGAAAGTAAGAAGTAATCACCTTTCTCTTCCCATACATTCTCAAAACTTTATCAAAAAATAAAGTTTCAAAATTTATCTTCAGTTTCCGTCAATAATAATTGTTATTATCAAAAAAGTATGTTAATCCAAAACTGCCAGCCTTTGTATTATTCAGACCAACAATTTCCTGTTTACCTTTCCTTCAACCACAAAAACTTCCTAACTGTTAAGTACAGTCTTCTTCTTCCAATATGCAGTTAAATGCCAAATTTCAACCTGGCATTCCCCCCATATTCTCCCCTTAAACGCTGTTCAATCCAGCTCCTATTATAAACCTTGTATATACATTGCATACCCCACATGTAATAACAACATACCCCTTCATTACTACATATAGAGTCACTTCACTAACCACTACTTTAATTCATCTTCTAACTGAACTTCAAAGTAATAATCATTTTAAACACCCTCAAGGTAACTCAATCAACCCAAAACATCGTAAAAATAACCATCTAAGTTAACTTATTTTTCACATTTCATAAAACACAATTGAAGTCCCAACAATTGAACAAAGCATTTCAATCCCCTCATCATATATATCCCCCCACATTAATCAATGTACACATACATTATAAATTTCAAGACCAATTTCTGAGTACCCAATAATAATTTTCCGCTTTAGAAAAATTCCATCAAGTACCTTTGTAAACACAAAATTATCGTGTCCAACTTCTTCTTCTATCTGCTATCTGCAGAACCCTATATCACTCTTTTCATCTATCATTTCTCCATTTCTTTAATAACCTCAAATTTTTTTCAATAATTGCAATATCTACATCAATGTCTCTATCCTCTCGAGGAGAGCTATCTTCTTTCATATCAGCTTCTTCATCAGTTTCTGACTTTTCATCCATCTCTTGTTCCCCATCTGTATATCCATTACTAGCAACCGCTAATCTCTTCCTTTCTACATCCAATCTAATTTTTCTGTCTTGCCGTCTCAACAGATTTTCAAAAAGTGGCATCTCTTCCTCACTCGAAGAATTCTCTCTAAGTTTCCTTTGCCTCTTAATTTCTTTTTCTTTCTGTCTATCCAACTTTCTTTTTACTGCTTGTCTTGTATTCATAAATGGAGGTTCAATATTTTCCCTAACTGACTCTTCACTCATATAATCGTCATACACATTATTTTCCTCTGTCATGACTGTTTTTGGTATCGTTTCTTCTTGTTCAGCTGTATTAGATGCTGTTGTTACTTGTTTTCCATTCTCTATAGGCCTTGGATAACCCGATTGTCTGACAATCTGTCCACCCGACAATATTTCTTCGGAACAATAATTATTATTATTATTATTCTCTGCATCCCTTTCTTCATTATCCCGCCTTAAGTGTTCTACATGTGAACGTGCAACATGCCCTGAAATTTGATTCTTAATAGTATACGACACTGGACCTTTTTTTTCTAAAATATAGTATCCCGGGACCCAATGAGCATCAAACTTAGAGTTTTTTCTATGTTTTTTATAATATACCCTATCACCTACGTTAAACTCTTGTAAGTGTGCATTTTTATTTGCGTATTTCTTCTGTCTTTCTCTAGCCTTAATTATATTATTTCTTAAACGTACATGTGCTTTATGCATTTCTTGTAACCTTGTTTCTTGAAAATCTTCCCCCAAATATTTTCTCCTAGGTTTTAATAAATTATCAATTGGCAATATCGGTTCTCTTCCATGTACTAAGTAAAATGGTGAGAAACCTGTTCCTTCATTTTCGTGTGTACGTATCGCCGCTAATGCCATCCCCAAATAAAGATCCCAATCCATATCGTGTTCTTCTACATTTTTCGCTAGAATATTGTATAGTGTTCTATGTTGTCTCTCATTTTTTGCATTAGAAGTTGGTCTGTAATATGAAGTCCTAATGTGTTTTATATTCCAATCTTTTACCAATTTCTCAAACTTTTTATTTACAAACTCTTTCCCATTGTCTGTAAGTATTATTTGTGGACACCCAAACCTTGGTATAAATTCTTGTAAAAGCATATTTATAACTGAATCAGCACTCTTGTCTGGAATTGGATATACTTCTGGCCAAAGACTATATGAATCAACTATATGTAGTAAGTATACATTTCCCGATAATGTTTTTGGATGAGGACCTGAAATATCCAAACTTACTTTCTGCATTGGAAATTGAGGAATATCGGTATCTTGTAAAGGACATTTAATTATCTTCATGTTCCTTAACCTACACTTTTCACATGCTTCAACATATTCATATACGCTTTTGAATAAATTCGGCCAATAATATTTACTGCTAATAGCCTTCACTAACTTATCTCGTCCAAAATGACCATTATTATCGTGGTACGCCTTTAAGACTTCTTGTTCTAAATGTTTCGGAATATATTTTCTTACTCCTTCACCTTTTTCACTGATATAATATAATTGATTGTCTTCTTGTAACTCTACAAACTTTCTTTTAAAACTATTTTCCCCTGTTTCTTTCAATTTCTTTTTTATCTGTACTACTTTCGGATCCAATTCTTGTTCTGTTTTCATATCAAACTGTTCTAAATGTGGGTCTTCTGTTCTAGTTTCCGACTCTTGCTCCGATGGTAAACTCTCAAATTCTTCCCTATTTATTATGGCAGAATCTAATATATTAACTTGCCAGTTTCGATCATCTACCTCTGGTTCAACTTCATCTTCCGTGTTTCCTGATGACTGTGGGTACGGGATCCTAGACAAAAGATCGGCGCACGTATTATGTTTTCCTGACACATATTCAACCTTAGCATTGTACCCTTGTAAATTCAATGCCCACGTTTGTATTTTCCTATTTTGTATTGGTGCTTCTAATATCGACTTTAATGGCATGTGGTCAGTTCTAATAATGAAATTGGCGTTATGTAAGTAATAATTTAGTTTTTGCAGCGCGTAGTGTATTGCATATGCTTCTTTCTCAATAATCGGCCATTTCTTTTGAGTCTTGCTGAGTTTATGCGACAAGAAATAGATTGGTCTTTCATTTTTAACCCCTGGTATTCCAGATTCTTCTCCTTCATATGGTTGAACCAAACATGCTCCTATTGCATTGTCTGAAGCATCTGTGTATAGTATTAGTTGTTTATTCAGGTCTGGATGTGTTAATAATGGTACCACCGTTAAGCTATCTTTTAAAAGTTCAAATGCTTTTTGACACTCATCATCCCACTTAAATCTAGCGTATTTTCCCGTTAAATTCGTAATAGGTATTGCTATCTTAGAAAAGGCTGGTACAAACCGCCGATAATACGCACAGGTTCCTATAAAAGCCCTTACTTCCTTAACGTTAGTGGGAGGAGGTAACTCTTTAATAACTTTTATTTTTTCCATGTCTGGTTTAATACCTTCCCTATTTATTATATAGCCTAAATATTTTGTTTCTGTCTTTAAAAACTGACACTTACTAAGCTTTAATTTAACGTCATGCCTTCTTAATCTGTCAAATACTAGTCTAACATGTTCCAAATGATTCTCTACATCTCCTTTTGTAAAAATCAATACGTCATCAATATATGCTAAGGCAAAACTTTGCATACCGTCTAGTACTTCATTTATTAAGAACATATAGTGGGATGGTGCATTTTTGAGACCGAATGGCATACGTAAAAATTTGTACGAACCCATATGAGTACAAAAGGCACTTTTATTTTGCGCGTCTACTGACATCGGAATACACCAAAATCCTGCCCTTGCGTCCAGCGTTGTGAAATATGTAGAACCATTAAGTAGCCCCAAAATATCATCAATTACTGGCAGTGGGTACGCTACATTCTTAGTAATTTTATTTAACGCCCTGTAGTCACAACAGAACCTGTTCGAACCATCAGACTTGGCCACAATTACCACCGGAGATGACCATTCTGATTTTGATCTTGTTATTATGCCTGCTTTCAACATATCTTCTATTGCCTTTTCTACTACTTCTCTATTTCTTAACGGAGTTCTGTATGGTTTTAAACTAATTGGTGGATGATCTCCCGTGTCTATTTCCATCGTAACTGTTTGTGTCTTACCCAATTCTAAATCATTTATCGCAAACACATCTTGATTTTGCTTTATCAGTTGTTCTAACACTTCCTTGTTTTCTGGCGAAGTTTTTAATTGTGCTAACAATTCTTTTTCTCTTGTTACTTTGTCTAGTGAATGTATTTGTGCTGTATTTCTTCTATATGGATGGATCAATTCATCCATTCTTGCGTTCCCTTTCCTTCTGTATCCGCGTCTATTATTACTTCTTTCATTAGAGGTTTCTGAATAACTTATTCCCACCATATTTACTCTATCTGTTGTCAATATGTCACTAACGCTGTCATGTTCTAGCTTAGCTATTACACATCCTCTGTATAATTTAATTTCTCTACCTGTGTTATTAATAACCATTACTGGAAATGTTAAACTTTTATCTAATTCTATTATTCCATCCGGAACTTCTAAACCTGGCTCATCAATTATTTCATTTTGCAATTCTGTGATTCTAACTATGTTTCCTGCTACATAATATGGGTTTCTCTTCAGTCTTGCTTGTATCAAATTAACTGACTGTGGTTTTAAATTCATGGTCGTTTTAACTCTAACTAATGTCGACACATGCATATCTTCCTCTAGATCTACGTAAACATCTTGGAATTTTAATTTATGCAAATCAAATAAAAGTCTCACCCCATTTTTCAATAAAAAATCTCGTCCCAATATCATATTTCTATTTAAATCTTTAACCACATGGAACATATGCCTAACATTTATCCCTCCTAATTTCAAATTTATCATCGTTTGTCCTAACACTTCTAATTTTTGTCCCGTTACCGAATGAAGATTCTCTTGAATTCTAATTATTTTACAATTTTTTAACATTCGATATAAAAATGCTTCTTTAATCACGCTAACTTGTGCTCCCGAATCAACTAATGTTCTAACTTTATATTTTCCTATCTGTACTATACATGAGCTAGGATCTACCATATTTAATGACAATTGCTTTACCTCGGCTTGTTTTTTATTTCTAAATGTTCTATTATACTCATCCTTTGGGTTTTTAATATATTGATGCTCTTTTTGGATCTTACTATCTTCCCTCCTACTGCCGATCCTATTCAGTAAGCGGGATGCCAATTTCCCTGATTTCCTGACCTTCTAAAATTTCTCTGTATTTCTCCAGAATTCCAATTTGCTGGTCTACCATTTGCCATTCTATTCTGTATACTCGTCTGAACACCTCTACTATTTTGCGTAATCGATGGGCCACTTCTGTTACCACAAAAGCGAAAAATGTGCCCACGTTGGTGACATCCCCAACAAACCACATTCGAGTTATTTGTGTTACCTTCCATGTTTCTTACAGTATTTCTCACTTGTCCTCTTCTATCTTGATTATATACATTCTCGTTTCTTTGCACCATCTGTATTTCTCCTCGTCTTCCTCTCCATCCATGTCTATACTGACCTATTTCCATAGGTTCTTCAATTCTATCTTCTGAACTACTACCTAACTCTCGTCCTACCCTTAGCCTAAACCTCCTCCTCAAGCTTTCCTCTTGTATAGCGATATCTACCGCTTGTGACAATCTTGCAGGATTCTCTCTTAATAATTTAAATTTCAATCCATCTGACTTAATTCCATCAACAAAAATCCCTACCAACATCCGTTCCACTTCCTCTGCTCGTACATTCTGTCCTAAGAATGACTCTTCAGCTAAGTTGATTAACCTGTCACTGTATAGCTGAACACTTTCTGTGCTGTTTTGTCTAGTCTGTCGCAATACTGAGAATGCGTGTTGTGGATCAGTAATTTCAGCATATTTTCTTGCGAGATCATCTTTGAATTCTTCCCAAGTTTCACCTCCTGCTGCTTCTAACTTTCTTCTAATATGGTCAGAAACTGGACTTGTACTTGTTCTGTATGCCAAGTTCTTTTTCTCTCCGTCTGTAGCATTTACTAAATATGCATGTTTTTCAATGGAAATAATCCATTTCTTAAACTGATTTGCTTGACCACTAAATCTTTCAACATCATTGCTTATATTCTGTTGTCTTAACACCGCATCCAACCTTGATATTGCCCCGCCAACTCCAGTGAGTACCTGTGAAAAATCTTGGGATTCCATCCTAAAATTTATAATTATCAAGCAATATACAAATATTTCAACAATATTGATTTCAAACCCAGCAACAATACACAATCTGTTAATTACTCTAATATTATCTAATTAACTTAACTAAATCCTCCAATCGAAGATCCTGACGAAGAAATATTCCTGTTTCAACCCTGAATTTTGATAAAAGAATTTAAATGACCTCCTGATTCAGAATTTCCTACACCACATAAAAAAAGACTCTAATCAAGCTCGTTAAAATGATCAGAACAACGAAGAGCGTCTGGATTTCTTTCCTTACTAATTTACTTGAAGTCGAATTCAGATTATTTCCAATTATTTCCTGACGTTGATCACGCTCGATATCAGGCTCGCAACAAGACTTTGATTACCTGCTCGATTACTGTAGATTCCCTTCAGATAAGTTCACCTTCATGCAAGAAGCGACAATTGCTCACGACTTCAGCAAAAAAAACTTATTTTCCAGCAGCAATCTGTGACTTTCATATATATCAAACGTAATCCAGTCAACAACAACTGGACTTAAAGCTGACGCTATCCAGTCTCTTATTTTCATGTGGAACTCTCGCCATGGTCAGTTTAAATAGTTGAAAGTATAAAGTATTGCAGACCTTGATTTCATAATTCTGGAATTCGTACCATAACCTTGAGTTCACCTTCAACAGTCCCACGGGTTAAAACTCATTTTTTTCTTACTGATTTTTGATGCAGAACGGCATTACTTATAGCATTTTGCGTTGGTCAGTTCTCCAACTAATTTTATAATTATGCAATAACATCAGTCTTTCAAAAAAATAAGTATCACTCAAACCTTTTCTTTAGCGCTGACCTTGAAATTGGATCTCCTTCTTAATCAGGAATCTAGTGCAAACCCAGAACAGCTACCAACAGTCGGCTTTCATCTGTTGTTTTTCAAATTAATTACTTCTCCGGACATGCCCGACATAACTATGGCGGTATTCTCTCTCCGCGACCTCCCATGTTTCGTAAGGTCAAAGGCACCAAATCAGCCTTGTGTGACAGTGCTACACACAAAGGCTATGATCGTGAACGTATAGCACCAGACAAGTCAGTCTTCGCGTTGTTAGAAAAGGATTTTATTGATGAATCATTCTAGCTCAGCACATATGATGGAGACTCCCTTCTCGGTGTTGACATCTGTTCTCGCTGGCCCCCAAGTGACGTGTGTGTTTTCCTAGATACCCTTCTTCATTCGTGCACACACGTTCACTATGGTTTTCCCCCTAGTCAAGGAATGCGCAGCATTCCTTAACTCTTTACTCCTAACCTAGAATCCCTCACTGTTACAGCTGCTTGCTTTCTTGTTAAGATTTTTCCATCTTTATGTAGTGCAATTTTTGAGTTTCTCCCTGTGCCCTCGTCATTAAGCTGTTTTATTAGCTTCCACAATTTCCTTGTGTCTCTTTCAAAGTTCAGAGACTCTGTTTTCTCCTGCCAGCTTTTCCAGTCTAGCCTGCAGCTTGGCCCTTTGAAATTTGGCTTTTGCATGCTGGAATTTATTGTGGTGCTCTTGGCTGGGTGTGGCCTCTGCTTGCTTTCTACACACTTCAACATCATTATGCAACTGTTCCAGATCACTACTCCAGTAGGGTTTATATTGTTTACGGGCTCCTCTTGGTACTGTTTCTCGCGCTGCCTGTAGTATGCATTTCCCAAACTCTTCGACTGCTTTATTTATGTCTTTCTCAGTGTTCAGGTTTCTAACCAGTATGCTGGTGCGATGCTTGTACATTGCCCAGTCTGCTTTCTTGTAGTTCCACCTCGAGAGGGTGCTGCTTTCACTTACAAGCTCATTTTCTACGGTTAGAAAGACTGGCCGATGGTCACTGCCACCAAGTTGTTTCCCAACAGTTCGTGTAATGTTCCACTCCAGGTCTGGTGAATGAAAAGCCAGGTCAGGTGTAGTTGTAGAGTGCCATGATCTCGAGTAGAAAGTATGTGGGTCGGACGGCTTGTTAATCAACATGAATCTATTCTCATCCTGCCAGTCTTCCAGTCTCTCTCCTCTCTGGTCCATGTGATCATAGCCCCAGCTCTGCGAGTGGCTGTTGAAATCGCCACACACAATCATTTTTTCTTTTAGTGGTAGAGTGTCCAGTGCCTGTGGGCGGTCACTTGGACAGTAGTAATTGATCAGATGTAGATCTGTATTACCTGTCTTAAGTTTAAGTGTCTGATACTCAGCCCCTTCCATGTAGACTTTGATTTGGGAAGCCATGATGTTATTTCTTACAAGGGTCAGTATCCCACCTTTTCGCCTGTTCCTTTCGGTCAGATCGGTAACACTGGTAGCCTCTGATTTTGAAGGCTATAGTTTCATTGAGGTGAGTTTCTTGCAAGCAACATATGCTTACTTTTTCTTGGTCCAAGATTTTTTCGAATTCTATTTTGTTGTTGCTGACTCCCTCCGCATTCCAGTGCATTATTTTAAGTCTTCGTTTAGTATGGCCAGTCGTCCTATTCTCATGTCCCCTGGCTCCACAGGACATCTGAGAAGGACCTCCAGTAGTTGGGGTTGGACCCTTTCGAGACATAGGGCCCGGCACTGCACCTGCCTGGGGGTCCAAAGCAGGGCGAGCACCATAACGATTAGCAGTAGTCGACATATTCCATTTTGCGTGATTGCGTGGCATCCTGATTTCTGTGGTGCGCCTCTTGGCTGGTTGCCTCCGACTTCAGCACCTTTCTTTGCTAGAGCAGACTGTGGTCTCACTCGAGTGTAGATGTGTACACGCGCACACACCTGTCTGCGCATGCATGTACGTGCATACACATCTAGAGCATACTGGTTATTTTCCGGCGCCAGAGATTCGCCGTCGCCCCTTCTCCTGTTAGTTTAAACAGGTCCGCCGCGTGAAGGCCAGGAGTTGGACTTTTGCTGCATAGGTTATGTATTCATGAGCCATTGAGGTATTTAAGCAATGTTGGGCGCTCACCCCAACACCACGCCTCGGCTACATACAGCAACATTTGGAACCCTAATGGGAGATGAAAGGTAGATGGAAGGAAGAAAAAAAAAAGAAGTAAAAGTTGTGTATGCATGTACATGCCATAAAGGAATTCTTGATTCATGATGTACTTTACAAGAGTACATACAGCTTTCTTCTTCTGTCCTTTATCCACCATTGAGGCATAGGACCTCAACCAATCTTCGCCAAGTCGTCCGTATTTTGCTGTCTCCTGCAGCTTTCTCCATGTCCTCCCAATATTATCCATCTCTGTAATTGTCTTCTCTTTGTGTTTTTATGCCTCCAACTATTTTGTTCACTTTGTGGGTTCCAGACAAGAGAGTGTTTAGTTATATTGTCGTCATGTTTTCTCAGTGTGTGTCTTATCCAGCACCAATATCTTTTCCTCGGTACTTACAGTAGGTTACAGTTAATTTCTGTTCAAATCTTACTACATGGTCAGGTTTCTCAAAATTGGAAGAAAGATCCCATCTGTCCAAAATTTGCAATATTGAGTGTATCACCGTGGCGAAAATGTCTTGTAGGGCACTGAATGGAAGTTGTAGCTCTTGCAAATTTTAGAGTTTGAAATTCAACTTTGGCTACGCCGTGGTAGTTTCACAGTGTTGTTCCCACTTGATCTTCTTGTCTCTTCAATTCTCTGACGCTTGTTGTGACGTCAATCACTTTGTATAAGCACCTCATTTCACATGATGTGATCTTTCATGAGTATACATGTCTGGTCGCATAATGAGAAGAGAGGCATTGAACAACATTGTAAAGACTGGAAAGATCAAAGTAGAAGAGATGGAGGGATTGATTGATGATTCATTGATTGATTGATTTAGGAACCGCCATCACAGCATTCGGAGCATTCCCATAAGCGCTCCGTCCTCATCCTCAGCAGCCAGTGCTTCCAACACTAATAGTTCCAGTAGCAATCTGATTATATGTTCGTCTCGCCTTTCCTCTGAGCGTCAAGCGTCGGCCAGATCCCCTCGTCACTCCTCGCTGCCTCAGTCTTGCCAGACTATGGTGATCCATTTGCTCCTCCGAGGTGAACGCGAGCTCCCACAAGGCCGCAACCACATCTGTCTTGTCATGCATCAATACTCCACCATGTTTTGCTGAGCCAGCCAATCTGTCCACCTGTTCATTCCCCAGCACACCGGCATGCCCCAGAGAAAAGATCCAGGTGATGCTTGCCACCCGTGACCTCCGAAGCGAAGCAAGTCACTCTGCACGAAGTCTGCCTGTCCTCACCCTCCTCAGCATGCTTTCTAAGTCAGTTACAATCACGATGATTTAGAGGTGGAGGGAGACAGAGAGAAAAGTTGCTGGATGGTCTTCAATGGTGACATGGAGGAATGTGATAAATAGAATTGATCCAGAACACCAAGAACGCAGATCTTTTTTAGAGGGTTTGAACTCCTCCTACACCATTTGGCAAGGCATACATTAATGATGTGTCCATTTATGTATAACCAAAGCACATACTGTATGTATATTTTAATGTGATCGTAACGTATATCTTTTGCTTTAATAATATTGAACAGGAAAGTTGTAGTCGTCGGAGCTGGGTACATCGCTGTTGAGCTGGCTGGCATCTTTGGGGCTCTTGGAGTGGACACTTCTCTGCTTATTCGTTATGATCAGGTGTGTGTAACTGTCATATGTATGTATGTTGTTGTGGACACTTCTCTACTTATACGTTATGATCAGGTGTGTGTTACATATGTATGTGTATGTGTGCTGGTGTTTTTGTGGCTTATGGAGTGGGCATTTCACTAAGTATACATTATAATCAGTTATATAATTTAGATTTATATACGTACAAATGACATTTGTTAGACTGTTAGAGTTGTTGCCACCCTGCTCATAGTCATAATCATGTGTGTACCTTTTATGTGTATGTGCCTCGACACATCTAGATAGCTGACCTACAAGGTGTTTGACTTTTGCAGTTGTAGTGCCTTTCACCTCCGAATAGAGCGTAGGCTGTCAACCAACTCACACCAAGCCATTTGTAGACTTGTTCATGATTGGCTGGATTTTGCAAGCCATTTGTAGACTTGTCCATGATTGGCTGGATTTTGCAGCTAAAGTTTTCTCCATGATAATTAGCCAGTCGCAAATCAACGCTCCTTATTTACCTTTTATGACATGCATGGTAGATTAAGTGTCTGTTCTTTGTTTCCATCAAGGTCCTCAGTAATACTTGGGCTTATTGTGAACTTTCCTCATGTAAATTTGGCACACCATGTGTTAATTGCAATTACCTGACTGGAATCTGAGTTAGGCAAGGACACAGTAGTGAGAAAATGAACTAGTCATTGCAACACATATGTATGAGGTCCTTATCGGTAAAAAAAAGAAAAGTTCACGGGTAGATGAAGTCTGTTACCTTGGATGGGATCTGTTTTTAGGAAACAGACCTTACTCAAATGCATGCAGAAGTCGGGCACGATGACCTTTGAGGTGCATAACTGGATGTGACACACTTCCCTCGAAAGAGGATGAAGAAGAAGAAGAATAAAACAGTAAGCACGAGACACTTGTACACGTTTTGAGCTTGAGGCGTTTTGGGTATATGATGTTAGAGCCATATTTGTATAAGCTAATTAGTTCTTGATTGGCGTCAGTACCGTCCCCAGCTGCCCTTACTTCCAGGACATTGTCTACTACCCAGCGTGAATGCTGCCTAATCTCTCTCTTATATATACCGGGTGTTTGTCTCACTACACTTTGTATGTAGAACAAATTTGAGAAATGAAGTACATGATGTCATAAAAAAATGTTCTCCATACAGTCCATCATGAAGCAATAGGAAGCGAATGGCTGTCGTCTGTTGGAGTTATTCTTTAAACTCCAAACAATGAATACTTAATTGGTACTTCCCAGCTTCCCTAAAACAACATTAGACTATAGCAGTGAATATTGTAACTAATGTAATGAATTTTTGAGCACATTTTAAAATGAAATCATGTACTTCATGTTTCAAATTTGTTATGTATACAAAGTGTAGTGAGAATTTATAAACACCCGGTAAATATACTGTTTCCGTAGGTTCTACGTACATTTGATGGCATGATCAGCAAGACAGTCACAGAAAACCTGGAGACTGGCGGTGTCAAAGTTGTAAAGAAAACACAGGTAAATGCTGGCAAATTTCTTCAGTTTATGTTGAGAGGTTATATAGATGCTTAACCAGCTTGGGTGTTTTTGCTGATACTTTTAATTGTTTCTTAGTAGTATGTCATTCTTTCTCGTGGACATATGACCTGTCTTGGTAGCAGATAGGATAAAAGAAAATAACGTACTCTTTGGCATGCCTACATAAAACCAGAATCTGTGTTTTTCTTGTTTAATTAAATTGTTCTCTCGGTGTATAATACAGTTGAATCTGTCTTTTTCTTGTTTAACCACATTGTTACCTATGTGTATCTTACATCAGACTGTTTTACTTGTTTAACTATATTGTAACCAATGTGTATCTCACACCAGACTATTTTCCTTGTTTAACTATATTGTGACCTATGTGTATCTTACACTTGAATCTGTTTTTCTTGTTTAACCATATTGTGACCTATGTGTATCTTACACCAGACTATTTTCCTTGTTTAACTATATTATGACCTATGTGTATCTTACACACCAGAATCTGTGTTTTCCTTGTTTAACTATATTGTGACCTATGTGTATCTTACACCAGACTGGTTTTCCTTGTTTAACTATATTGTGACCGATGTGTATCTTACACCAGACTGGTTTTCCTTGTTTAACTATATTGTGACCTATGTGTATCTTACACCAGACTGGTTTTCCTTGTTTAACTATATTGTGACCGATGTGTATCTTACACCAGACTGGTTTTCCTTGTTTAACTATATTGTGACCTATGTGTATCTTACACCAGACTGGTTTTCCTTGTTTAACTATATTGTGACTGATGTGTATCTTACACCAGACTGGTTTTCCTTGTTTAACTATATTGTGACCTATGTGTATCTTACACCAGACTATTTTCCTTGTTTAACTATATTGTGACCATATGTATCTTACACACCAGAATCTGTTTTATCATCTGTGGTAGGTGTCAATGTGACTATGGGTATCTTACACCAGACTGGTTTTCTTGTTTAACTATATTGTGACCTATGTGTATCTACACCAGACTGGTTTTCCTTGTTTAACTATATTGTGACCTATGTGTATCTTACACCAGACTGGTTTTCCTTGTTAACTATATTGTGACTGATGTGTATCTTACACCAGACTGGTTTTCCTTGTTTAACTATATTGTGACCTATGTATATCTTACACCAGACTATTTTCCTTGTTTAACTATATTGTGACCCATGTGTATCTTACACACCAGAATCTGTTTGTATCATCTGTGTAGGTGTCAAATGTGGTCAAGGAAGAGGATGGAACTCTCACTCTTGCCACAAACTCAGGAATTATAGACAAAGTTGATTGCCTTGTGTGGGCCATTGGTCGAGTACCTAATTCTGACAACATTGGATTGGATAGAGCAGTAAGTTCATCCTGTTCAGTTTTACAAGATTTTTAATTTAAATCCTTTATGATCATTCCTATCAAGGATTTCTCTTTTTTAAGATAAACATTTTTACTTTTATATTAGTAATTCTAAACATTTTAATCTAATGCAGTTTGTCTTTCAAGCTACATCCATAATGTCCCATACCCTCTAAGCCACATCACTGGTGCCACATGCCCTCTAAGACACATCACTGGTGCCACATGCCCTCTAAGACACATCACTGGTGCCCCATGCCCTCTAAGACACATCACTGGGCCACATGCCCTCTAAGCCACATCACTGGTGCCTACATGCCCTCTAAGACACATCACTGGTGCCACATGCCCTCTAAGACACATCACTGGTGCCACATGCCCTCTAAGACACATCACTGGTGCTCACATGCCCTCTAAGACACATCACTGGTGCCACATGCCCTCTAAGCCACATCACTGGTGCCACATGCCCTCTAAGACACATCACTGGTGCCACATGCCCTCTAAGACACATAACTGGTGCCTCATGCCCTTTAAGACACATCACTGGTGCCATATGCCCTCTAAGACACATCACTGGTGCCACATGCCCTCTAAGCCACATCACTGGTGCCACATGCCCTCTAAGACACATCACTGGTGCCACATGCCCTCTAAGACACATCACTGGTGCCACATGCCCTCTAAGACACATCACTGGTGCCACATGCCCTCTAAGACACATCACTGGTGCCATATGCCCTCTAAGACACATCACTGGTGCCACATGCCCTCTAAGACACATCACTGGTGCCACATGCCCTCTAAGACGCATCACTGGTGCCACATGCCCTCTAAGGACACATCACTGGTGCCACATGCCCTCTAAGACACATCACTGGTGCCACATGCCCTCTAAGATGCATCACTGGTGCCACATGCCCTCTAAGGACGCATCACTGGTGCCACATGTCCTCTAAGACACATCACTGGTGCCACATGCCCTCTAAGACACATCACTGGTGCCACATGCCCTCTAAGACACATCACTGGTGCCACATGCCCTCTAAGACACATCACTGGTGCCACATGCCCTCTAAGACGCATCACTGGTGCCACATGCCCTCTAAGACACATCACTGGTGCCACATGCCCTCTAAGACACATCACTGGTGCCACATGCCCTCTAAGACACATCACTGGTGCCACATGCCCTCTAAGACGCATCACTGGTGCCACATGCCCTCTAAGATGCATCACTGGTGCCACATGCCCTCTAAGCTACATCGCTGGTGCCACATGCCCTCTAAGCCACATCACTGGTGCCACATGCCCTCTAAGCCACATCACTGGTGTCACATGCCCACTAAGCCACATCACTGGTGCCACATGCCCTCTAAGACACATCACTGGTGCCACATGCCCTCTAAGTCTTATCACTGGTGCCACATGCCCTCTAAGCCACATCACTGGTGCCACATGCCCTCTAAGCCACATCACTGGTGCCACATGCCCTCTAAGCTACATCGCTGGTGCCACATGCCCTCTAAGACACATCACTGGTGCCCCACTGGTGTCCTCTTGCAATATTTAAATTTTGGTCTTTTTAGCTGTTCTTAATATTCTTTGAAGAAACCACATCTCTGTGGTCTCCACTTTCTTTGCACTTTCTGTATTCAGTGTCCATGATTCACAGGCACACAGTAGTATAGACAGTATGTAACATCATAAAATTTGGTTTGTAACTTCCATGAACTGGCATAAGTTACTCATAATGTATTGTATGTGTGTATGCATGTATGATTGTGTGAGCATGCATGTATGTGCGTGCATGTATTGGCAAGCAGATTATTTACCTTTTATAAAAACCTGTTATCCCAGGGAATTAGTGTGGACAAGCATCAAAACATAGAAGTGGACGAATACCAGAACACAAACATCAAAGGGATCTATGCCTTAGGAGACGTGTGTGGCAGGTATCTACTGACCCCAGGTAGAGTTCTGCTAGCATCTGTAGCAATGTGCATGTTTCTTGATTATAACTGTCGGAAGTTGCTAGATTGATAATTCAGTTAATTCATTTGAATAATACTGCTGCAGTAAATTCATCTGAATAATACTGCTACTGTCAGTTCAGTTTGATAATACTGCTACTGTTAATTCAGTTGGATAATACCACTATAGTTAACTGTGTTGGATAATTCTATTATAGTTAATTGAGTTGCTAATTTTACTATAGTGAATTCATTTAGATGATGCTACTTGTGGTTAATTCTGTTGGATAATTCTACTATAGTTAATTGAGTTGGATAATTCTACTATAGTTAATTCAGTTAGATAATTCTATTATAGTGAATTAATTTAGATGATGCTGCTATGGTTAATTCTTTTGGATAATACTACTATAGTTAATTCAGTTGCATACTACCACTACTAAAGCTGAGTTGGATAAAACTACTAAGGTTAATTTAGTTGGATCATACTGATACAGTTCACCTAGTTGGATAATGCTAAAGAATTCAACAACTCAGCTGGACTGCTGACACCAGAGTCCACAAACCAGAACTGACCAAACTTTACCCCACCTCTAAGTGGTGGTCATGGAAATTGGTGGATTCAGTGCAGTCTGGCTGAGAGAGTAGGGTTCCAAGAGGGAGGCCAATTCTGCTCCCAAGAATATGCAGTGCTAACGTTGGATGTTATCTGTTAAAAGACACAAATATTGCAGCTTTGCTGTAAATGAACACATCCTACCAGGCACATTTCCAAATGAGACAGAATTTTGCAGCTTTGCTATAAATTAATATTCCTACCAGGTGCATTTCGAAAGTGAAATAAATATTGCAGCTTTGCTATAAATTAAAACATCCTACCAGGCGCATTTCCAAAATGAAACAAATATTGCAGCTTTGCAATAAATTAAAACATCCTGCCAGGCGCATTTTCAAAATGAAACAAATGTTGCAGCTGTCGTATAAATTAACACATCCCAGCCAGCGCATTTTCAAAATGAAACAAATGTTGCAGCTGTCGTATAAATTAACACATCCCAGCCAGCGCATTTCCAAAATGAACAAGGAACAAGATGGTAATTGCTGATTTCTGTGGTATTTTATTTGTCTCTATTTTGTTATTAGTTTGTAAGTTTGGTTCAGCAAAGCAAGTTGGTCTATAAAAACCTAATTGTACAGCTGTAAGATGGTTCTCTAGCAGATATGACCATTTAAATGTAAAATGTTAGGCCTTAGCACATTCTTGGCTAAAAGAAAATGAGATGTGGCGGCCAGTTTTCTTCCTCTCTTTCTTTCTGTTCCATATAATTCTGAACATGGTCTGGTAATCATTTACTGAGGTTGGCTGATCCCAGAACTTTGAATAAAATCAAAGGACCCTTTTACATCCATTGAGGCTTTTTTTGGGTGTATGGTTCTTCCACCCCACCAGAATATCATGCCGGCTGCCTTGACTTCCGAGGACATTTCCTGGTAGCCATTTTAGGCTGTCTCGACTCGGGAGCTCCAGTGAATTTAAAATATCTGCCATGATCGGGATTTAAATGCATGACCCCACAGGCAGGCAGGCTGGGTTACTTCTCACTGTGGAATCTTGGCTCCAAATGCTGCACTGTGTCTGTAAAGATATTCCTACTGGGCTGGCACACTGACCTTTATATCAACACCATCAGGTACATAAAGATTCCTCATGCATGCCTAAAGATTAATTAGGCATTTGTTATTGGACATATATTTTCATAGACAATCGACACTTGAGGGTGGTGTGGTCAGTACCGGCCACCTTTACTTCCAAAGATATTTCTTGTTACCCAATTTAGCCTGGGTCGACCGGGAGCTCAGGTCTGTTAAAAAAATCTGAATCCATCCAATGGGGATTGAACCCCTGACCACCGCTGCGGTAGGCGATTGTCTAGACACTAGACTGCAAAATGTCTTTTCATTTTCAGTAAATCAGATAGCAGAAGAAAGAAGAAGAAATGTCAGGAACTAGACAACAGAAGACAGAATAGACGAAAACAAGACAAAGAAAGCTTCACATGCGGATTTTCAGACATTAGGCTTGTCTAAGAGCATATTGGTTAACTGCTATTTTTATAGTGGCAATTTCAGCAGATCAGGCTGTTGTGATGAGAGTCTGTTTGTAAACTATTGTTGTTCCTACAGTAGCTGTTGCACCATATCAGGGTTGTTGTGGAAGAGAGTATGTTTGTTAGTTATTTTTGTTGTTTCTACAGTGGCTTAACAGCAGATCAGGCTTGTGTGAAAAGATCTTTGTTAACTATTGTTGCTTCTACAGTGGCTTAACAGCAGATCAGGCTTGTGTGAAAAGATCTTTGTTAACTATTGTTGTTTCTACGGTGGCTTAACAGCAGATCAGGCTTGTGTGAACAGATCTTTGTTAACTATTGTTGCTTCTACAGTGGCTTAACAGCAGATCTAGGCTTGTGTGAAAAGATCTTTGTTAACTATTGTTCTTATTTCAACAGTGGCTATTGCAGCAGGAAGGAGGCTTGCTCACCGATTGTTTGATAATAAGGAAAACTGGAAGTTAGACTACAACAACATTCCCACCGTGGTGTTCTCACATCCTCCTGTAGGCACAGTTGGCCTGACTGAAGGTTTGTGATCACCTGAATGTTGTAGCTGTCCCTGTAGTTGCCTGACAGAAGGTTTGTGATCACCTGAATGTTGTAGCTGTCCCTGTAGTTGTCTGACAGAAGGTTTGTGATCACCTGAATGTTGTAGATGTCCCTATAGTTGCTTGACTGAAGGTTTGTGATCACCTGAATGTTGTAGATGTCCCTATAGTTGCTTGACTGAAGATTTGTGATCACCTGAATGTTGTAGATGTTCCTGTAGTTGACCTGACTGAAGGTTTAACACATGATGTTGTATCTGTCATATTTAGTGTAGTAGTAGGACAGATTCCTACCCTAGGACTGTGACCACATTCATATATAAATATATCTATATAAATATCTATGAATGTAGAGACAGACCTTGGGTAACAGTCTGACCTGCCTGTACGCGTATCCACCAGATGATGAAGTGGCCTCTGGATATAGAGGTTAGCCTTGAATACGTTGAATAAGTGGCCGTAGACCAACATAGATGTGATCTTTGAGAGGAGGTGAGTTAACCTGTTGGGCAAAACTGATCACAAACATCAGAATTAGGCAGTCAACATTTTTGGCCACATTGTAAAAAGAGAACAACTGGAGCATGTTGTGACAAATGGACACATTTGTGGTAAGAAAGATAGAGGAAGACAGCAGTAGAAGATTCTTGACAGCCTGGTGTCATGGCATGGAACGGCGTCAGTGCACACATTGATACATGCTGTTGGACATCGCTAGATGTGGGGAAGCATGGTTGCCTACACCAGCGTTTACAAAAAGGATTTGAAAGGCAAGAAGATTGACTTCTTTACATCATGTTTACTCCCATATAGGCTCGGTCTCTTTCCGTAATCCCGCTGAAAGGAGTTTCCAAGAAAATTGCCCCCGAATGATGAAGTAAATGGGAATATTCTTCAAGTGAATCAGTACAATTATCTTGGAACAATCATAACATCTGATGGAAGATGCCTTGAAGAGATTAGAACAAGAATCGCCATGGCGAAAGTAGCCTTTAGCAAGATGAAAAACATACTGACCAATAAAAAGATGTCGATTGCTATGAGAAAAAGAGTGTTAGATGCTACATAGAACCTGTACTTTTATATGGATGTGAAGCGTGGACAGTGAGCAGTCAGGCTGAAAAACATCTGATGGCTGTAGAAATGTGTTTCTGAGGAGAATGCAAAGAGTACCATGGACAGACAGAAAAACCAATGAAATAGTACTACATGAAACAAATGAAAATCGTAGATTGATTAGAGAAATTAGACATAGACAGTCAACGTTGTTTGGACATGTTATGAGAAGGAATGAATTGGAAAACTTGGTGACAACTAGCAAGATCGAAGGGATCAAGAGGAAGACTGAGAAGTAAATACCTGAATGGCTTGGCCACATGGCATGGTTGAGAAAGGAACACTGAGCTGGTCCACGACTCTGGTGATTGAGTGAAATGGCGAGTCATGACCGCCCACGCTTTCCGGCATGGCACATGATGGATGGATGTAGCCCAGAATTGAGCCCACGGGCTGTGGAGTGTGAGGCAGATGGCATGACCACTTCGCCATGGAGACTTCCTGCCTACACCAGTCGACAAGGTACTAGATGATGGTGATGTCATCACAGTTCATGTTTTCTACAACTGGGTTTTGGCTGATTTGTTATGTGCCATTTTCTGTCCAGTCATCCTGTTATTTTGGACATAAGTTACTTAAACAGGAATAGGCTGTTGATCATGCATTAACTTCCTTCACAGAGGAGGCTCAAAGAAAGTACGGGCAGGAGAAGCTGAAAATCTACTCATCCAACTTTGTGCCCATGTATTACTCTGTTCTAGAGCACAAGATGCGGTGCAATATGAAGCTGATCTGTGTCTTGCCAGATGAAAAGGTAATCTCGTCTTTGTCTTCATTGTTTGATGAGTTTTTTTCTTAGAAGTCATGCTTAATCTCCTGCTGGTAACCAGGGTCAGAAAGAGAAGCAGAGAATCGTTGGTTACACTGTAGGCCTAACTAGTGGGAGTGGCCAGAAGATATGGTGTTTGCTTTCAGCTTGAATTGTGGCAGATTCAAATCCAAGTGAGGGTAATATTTTCAGGATATAAATTAAAGGAAGTGAGGGCTACAAGTGGAGTTGATAGTGAAGCTCGCTGATAATGTCACAAGCATGGTTGGGTGCATGTTCAACCCTCGACTTGTCGCCTGCGATAGTGATGCATCCCCCGTGCATCCAGGCCTACACAATGTGGTGGCGCTGTCAAATCACAGACCCATAGCAGGAAATTACTTTGGGTCACATTTTTAAATTATGTGTATTAGAGGAACCTGGGGATGTTGTCCTCATCATTGATCTGTAGGTAACTGGGCTGATGCCTCGTCTCCTCCTACAAGGGTCAACAATGGAAGATGCATGGCTGTCATAGGACTGTTGGCACATGCGTAAACATGATGAACCTGTCTGATCAGATCTCTCTCTCTCTCTCTCTCTCTCACTCTGTGTGTGTGTTTTGTGTGTGTGGGTATGGGGGGGGGGGGGGTCTTTGCATTTGGATATCTGAATACATGTTGCAGTCTCCGCCCATAAATTACACATGGATAGTCTCAGCTCTGTGCACGAATTCCATAGCACCCGCAAGGATGTGTTTGACTGTGGCAGTAGTACCAAGATTTATAAATCAAGGGAAGCATATTAAAATATACGCAAAGAAAAAGATATATAACAGTGCCAAAGAAAGGTAATAATAACTGTTAAATCTCAACATACATGTTTTGTTTCGTTTTGTTTCTGGCCATATCTTGCTGTGATCAAAATAGTTTTTAATGTGCCCAAGTTCAAGGATCAGTGTCAGCATGGGCGCACACAGCACAAAGATTGGGGAATACAACCACAGAGGATAGCTACATCAAGCATGGCCGTGGAGATCACCGCTGTCTCCACAGCACTCGCATGGGAAGCAGAACAAGCAGCCACACATGTGGTAATCACATCAGACTTCATGTACGTGCTACAGAAAATTGCAACCCGTAGTCTCCACTCTGAATGGATAGACAGCATTCGGAAGTCACACTTCACATCATTGACTTGGATGTATGGACTGGGACAGACATCCTGGAGTAATAGGTCATGAGCACGAGGACCAGGCGGCAAATAATGCATCAATATAAATAGAGAGAAACATGAACAGGGCTGATATAATCGGTGATAACGAATGCAGAATAGACTTGGCTGGCGGATACTGACAAGACTAACACTAGCTGACTACACGGACTGAGAGTGCAGCATGGTCAAGAACATAAGTGCCGCCTTCAGGGTCAGAAGAAAGGATATATCATAACTAACTCCTCATGAGAACAAAATCATTACTAACTCCTGTTTTGAACAATCGATTGAGATACTTGGGATGGCTGCTGCATTGGAGGGCTGAGCACTTATAGGTATGCTCAATGTGCAGTGGTATTGTTCAACACATGCGCTGAAGTTAGGTAAGTCACATGAAAGTCACAAATATTGCTTAACTGTAAATGAACACAGTGCAGCTAAATCCTTTTCAGTATGATCACTGAAGAAGAAGAAGGATATCTGAGTTGAGTTGAGTTAAGAACCAACATCACTGCACTCAGGGCATTCCCATACGTGCTCCGTCCCCTCGTTCAACAGCCAGTGAAGAGTCATACTACTAATCGTTCCCACCGCTATATGATTAAAAGTTCTCCTGGTCTTCCCTCTCAGTTTTGAGATTCTTCCAGAACCCCTGACGATCCCCCGCAATCTCATTCTTGCCACATATCGGTTCTCAATCTGTTCCTCCACCTTCTCCACCTGGTCCCACAAGCGCACGACCACCTCCCCCGTGTCCATAGGCAAAATTCCACCAAGAAGTGCCCTCCCTGCTAGCCTATCAGCCTGTTCATCCCCCGTACACCCGCATGGCCAGGGCAAAATATCCATACAGTTCTCACGATCTGTGACCTCTGAAACGACGAGAGCCATTCCATATGAAACTAACTAACTAACTAACTAACATTCCTTTCTCCACCTTGCTAAGCATACTCATTGAATCAGTACCTCTAGCCACCGGAATGCCGCTGTTACTGCCTCCACCTCCATTCTCATGCTGGAGGTCGTAGTCTCATATGCCAGAGCTGGAGGTCGTAGTCTCATATGCCAGACTCTCCTTTTTCAAGACTCGCCCATTAGCCTTTGCAATAAAGCCCCAGCTACTACGTCTGTTTCTTACCACTGACCCATCGGTGTAGATGACTTGATGTGTGTTGCTCTGGATCAGCTGTTGTACTTCAAACTCAGTGCGGCCCGCTGCCCATACTAAACAATGGACATGACTGTTTCTCTGTCTCCAGGTGGTTGGACTACACATGGTTGGCCAGGGTTGTGATGAGATGTTGCAAGGTTTTGGGGTGGCCATCAAGATGGGTGCCACCAAGGCACAGTTTGATGACTGCGTGGCCATACACCCGACCTCAGCCGAGGAGCTGGTCACCATGCGATGAGAGACATTGTAGGAGTCAGTCATGACTGCAGTTGGAGACTAGTAGTCATGACTGCAGCTGAGGACTGGAAGAAAGGTCACGACTACAGTTGAAGACTAGAATAAATGTTCAGAATTCTAAATACATGTATAAATGTTTGCATTGTTGTCTGAAGTTATTTGTCCCTACTTACAGTCGGTCCAGTTTATTATTTTAAGGGGTGCTTCTATAGTATTTATACATCAAATTGCACCCTATTGTCAGACTTTATTCCAGTTTTTTAATAAATTATCAGTTCCTAAATCTACCCTTAAAATCAAGTCATTATGTCCCATAAGACTTTAATTAAAATTTTGTAATATTTTTACCTTTGCAGATATTACTACTGTTGCCACTAATATGTCTGCTACTACTATCACTACTACTACCACCACAACTGTTGCTACTATCTTTGTTGCTGCTGCTCCTTCTTCTTCTTCTGCGTTCATCCGGAGTTTTTTTTCCGGACGTGATTAATTGTGCCTGTTTACAGCAGAGCTGCGTTCTTGCGCCGTTAGGCTGACACATCCGACTTCTGCAGGCATTTGTTGACCGGGTTAACCTTCCCGGGGGCTGCTGCTACTATTATTGTTAATTCTACACAGCTGGTGAGACATTTTCATTTGCAACCATCTTTTGCCATGTGTAACTGAATATACACTAAGTAAAACATAAGTGGCAGGCGTGCTAGTGTAGTTGATAGGGAGCTGTATTATAATGTTGTAGGCGCTGCCGGGCGAGAGGTCGATGCCTGCGTTCTTTGTCCGCTAACAGGAAGATACTAGCCACCTATTCCCCTGGGCATTCAGGCCTATAGAATGCGATGATCCTATCACATCACAGACCAATAGCATGCTCCTGCTTTTGGACGTGTGTTTGTTTAAGGCTTGACTATTCAAGGACTGTTTGACGTGCCTCCAGGCATATTGGTCATACTGTGCTGCACCCATATTTGTATAGACCGGTCAGCTCTAGCACAGATCCCTGTTTGTTGATAACAGCGCATGATCTATGATCTACTCTATGTATCAAGAAGATAGAAAATCAGAAAGAAAGAAGTTAGGCCTAAAGTGGAGGTTATAGCAGTGCTAGATTTCATCAGAAAACAGCAAGTTAAATGGTTTGACCATATAACTAGGCTTCCAACTAACAGTATACCACAGCAAACAATGATGTACAGACCAAATGGAACCAGAAGAAGAGGCCAACCATGTAAACGATGGACAGAGGAAATAAAGAGTCCATGGAAATCTCGATATATCAAGCCCATAAATGGCTTTCGCTTCACTCTTCCGCTGTTTATGATTCACCTCGACACCACGAGGTACAAGAGGAACAAGATGAGATGATGATGATGAATCTATGATCTCACTTCATTAACAGTGTTATAAATTACTGAATGTCACTGAACAAGATAAGATAACTTACTGAGAAAAATGAAGACATATCAACATTTGTGGCTTGGCTGCTCATATTCTCATACCATTGCAACTAAATTTTATATTAATACTTCTGATGGTATTTCAAGATTTATACATGGTTTTTACATCCTATTAAAATGGTGATCTAATATTTATAATGTTGGACATTTTGACATTTACCACTTTAAAATGCTTGTTTCAAATCTGCATATGGTGTAATCTTTCAAATAAATCATTTAATCTATTCTCTCATTATTATCTAATCTAATACAGTTTCAATATGTGTAACATAGTCTATTCTTCCAAAATAGTCTAATCATTAATTAATCAAATAAAGCTTCAATATGTGTAATGTAATCTGTTGTCACTGTGCTTTTTCAACTTAAAAGAGGAACAACTTTGAAGGATTATCTGGACTGAATATTAACAGAATTATAATAACTCGCCATAGATACGCAGAAAATACAATGTTGTTGGCGGAAATGAGCAACATGAAAATAAGTGAAATGACACTCAAAAATTAAGATATTTCCTCACTGGATCTCAGTACATGCTTTACAAAGTTAAGATTTAAGTGTTTAACAAAAGTGAGTGGCTGCTGCTTGAGGAGGCTTCAAACCGTCAGGAACATGTCGACCTACTTCCCAGGTCTTGCAGAGGTACATGGAAAAATGAGAATCAATTTCTAGTTTTAAAAAAAAACTCGGAAGGTGGACAGAGGGCTATATTGCTAGTAATAAATAGCAGTTTGATGCATGGTGACACATCTGTGGATGAATCATCTCCATTGTGGTTGTTGTAGTGGGGAACTGGTTGCAATGAATGAAGGCGAGGCTGCTTTAGACATTTTAGCTAACCTACTTACAGTAGACACAATCAACATCCACATGCTATAGTTTCTGCTGGGAGTGACTGAGCATTTATGGACTTGCCCTGAGCGCAGTGACATTGATTCCTCGTTATAAATCGCATTGACATTCTACACTGAATGTCTTTGCTCAGAGACTAGCAGTGGTAACAAGAACATTAAAACCGTAAATGTTTCTTTTTGTGGTGAATATATTCTGAACAAGTTAAAAAAAAAAAAAGGATCATTTTTCAATGTATTCACCACTGCGTTCATTCAATGCAAGTCCTCCATCGCCAATAAAGTGCTTGGCCACATATGTAACCACACATACACCACATGCTGTACCTTTTTACAGAAGTCACGCCGTTCTGAAACTTCCTACTCCACTAATACACTTGCTGAACTCACTGGCATGCATCACCATACTGGACCTTCATTCACCGCTGAATTTCTATAGGTTTTGCATGTCAAAAGTGGGGGAGCCATCTTTAAACTGTTCTTATGATGTCACTGTGTTCATATCCACCGTGATGTCACATGCTTAACACTCCTAACACCCTTAACAACAATATTGACAGGTTACAAGTCTATGGCATGGCTATTGTAATTTCTGTCACACTTTTAAGGTGGTCATTTGAAGCTGCCTCACATTTTCTTTACCTCTTGAATCACTAGTATTTGTTAAGATCTCTCCGTGAATTCCCCATTGGTGATTCAGTCATATCATTTTATTACTATTTTGTGCAGGCTCCAAGTGAATGTTTGTAGTTGATTTATAATTGCTTTAGTCATTCTCCATGTTTCTTATCCATACAGTAGTAGTGATTCAACATTAGAAATGAAATGTCAAAGTTTGGTGCTAAATTTAATTTCTGCTGACTTCCACAAATCTCCTAGTGCTGTAAAAGCTCCTCCGTCTTTGTGTATTCATAATGTGATATCTCTGTCTGTACCCCTATCCTTCAGACTGACGTGGATCAGTTACATTAAGGAACATAGGCAGGTGTGAAAGCAAGACATGACAATACAAGCCAACATGCCACACAGAAACAACTGATGGCCATATTGCTTTGTTGCTTAACAGTCAGCCTGGAGAAAAAAACCAGTCTAGTTGTCCAGTTTTGTCAGCGTCAGAGACATTATAGAGGTCAGAATGTGCGAATAGATAACTCTGCTCGCTTTTAAACTTTCAGTGTGATGATGCCTAGGTAGCAGGTTCAACCCCTACATTGATCTGCTGGACTAAAATGTTGCCTGAGATTTTGGGACATAAATTACAAGTACCTCAGAAGTCAGAGTGGGTTTTCTTGATGGCCAGGGACACTGGTAACAGAGAGAGCTAATCCATGCATAAAAATGAGTTCAGCAGACTTGAAGTTGTAGCAGATGGGTGGATTATTCTTGAGTTCCAAGTAAGTGAATGTAACGGGGAAAGAAAAGACATTTCAACTGTATCAATCCCCAACATGTGTCTCTGTGCAGACAGTGTTCTCATCATTAGAAAACAAAAGCCACCTGTATCAGGTTCCATTTTCAGCTGCAGCTGGTTGTTTGTGAGGTGTCCATCTTAGATGCTCTTTGTCTCCACTGCTTTGGCTCAACACCTGATATGGTCGAATGTGTCACATGATTGCCACAATTTGTGCTTCAGACATTCTGTGTTTGTGCTCGGTCATTTTTGTCATGACCACCAACACGGAACATACTTTATTTCCTTTCAAATGCCAGGGAAAGCTACTTCATCTGCCTTCAACAGTTATTAACTCACTGTGTGGGTCCCTGGTTACACTACTGAAGTCCTGCACTTTTATTAGAACCAGACAGGCCTGCAGCAATGGGAACAACAACAACAACAACAACATAACGCTCAAACTAAACACAACATTACGGTTAAACTAAACACAACATTATGGTTAAACTAAACACAACAAAAGAAAATAGAACATATTTTATGAACTGTTAATACATATTTTTATATCCAGTTAAATCCATGAAAACACACTGAATTTGGTTGTATTACAATATGGGTATTATTATGAGACAAAGGAATGCATGACAACAATGCCGCAGAATAAAAAGTCCAGGAGAAACATACCTGAGATCAACTAAAGATGTGTTAGCGCACAACGGCACATTGCAAAATCATGGAACATAATGTACAATGACAAATATAGTAAGTGGTTAGAAAATGAGTCTTAAGCTGCTGAACTCAAACCGGCGAATGGTTAAGTGAACAAACTGCGACCACAAACAAACAATCTAAAGTATATGTTTATGATATGCACAAGGCCCCTCTGCTGTGTGTCCACCGTGACGAGGTAGAGGGGCTTGTGCGTCCCAATGACCCCAAGAGCTATGCCGACGGTAGCACAGCTACTGGTAGGGCCACCCATGTCGGACAGGTCAAGGGAGAGGGACCAGACGAAGAGACACACAAACCTGCTGCCTTGTAGGTAGACTGGGGACAGTCAAAGGCTAGGGAAAGCACCCCAAATACATGCTTGTCGAAATCGGATGTACTGAGCCACAGGCTTGACAAAGCAGTGCAACGTGAAACCTGCTGCCTTGTAGGTAGACTGGGGACAGTCAAAGGCTAGGGAAAGCATCCCGAATAAATGCTTGTCGAAATCGGATGTACTGAGCCACAGGCTTGACAAAGCAGTGCAACGTAACTTAATTCATGATGTCACAAATCAAAATTAATCGATATGGTGCTAATCCCGTGAAGTCCCATCAGGCGGTGATAGTGCCGGGCCCCCTGCCTCGAGGGGGTCCACCCATGACTACTGGTGGTCACCTTCCCCTGTGCTGTGGAGTCAAGGCACAGAGGAGTAGGTTAAGAGCTATTGACCAAATACCCCGGACACTCAACATACTACAGTGGAATGCCGAAGGAGTTTACAAGAAGAAAGACTCCCTAACACAGCGTCTTCATAAAGATAGAATAGATGTGGCATGCATTCAAGAGACACACCTCAACGCCAATCACAAATTCTCAGTCAGAGGATATCAGGCCACACGTTTCGACCGCGAAGGACACAAAGGAGGAGTTCTAATACTTACACGAAATACAATACCTTGCAGCGAAGTATCTGTGATCTCTGACAACCAAACGGAAATTATAGGTGTTGATATAATGATAAAGGACGCGAAAATAAGAATCTACAATCTGTATAGCCCAGCAGATAAGGACCTTACACTCTCAAACATGAAAATAACTGACACAAACTGCATTATTGTCGGAGACTTTAATAGCCGTTCAGAAAGATGGGGATACCCAGATACTGACAAAAGAGGAGATGAATTGGAGGACTGGGAAATAGACTCAAATCTTCATCTACTCAACAAAGCGGATGACACACCGAGCTTCTACTCCAGAAGATGGCTTACCACTTCTACTCCAGACTTAGCTTTCTGCACAGGAGACATCCTCCACAAAATCGATCGCCATGTGCTGGACCAATTAGCAGGTAGTGACCACAGACCAATCAAGCTTGAAATGAATATGGAGTATGTTCCACAGGAGCAAAAGCCCTTGCCCCGCTGGAATTACAAACGAGCAGATTGGGACAGATTTGCCATACTAACAGACAAATATTGTGAAAACATAAATACACGATATGGCAACATAAAGCAAATGGTGGAAAGTCTAAACAGAGCGATAATACAGGCAGCCACTGAGTCCATTCCAAGAGGAGCGAGGAAAAATTACAAACCATACTGGACTGAAGAACTACAAAGTTTGGAGGACAAAGTTGAAGATGCCAGGAAGACAGCAGAGAGAGAACAAACAATTGAAGCAAACATCTCTCTCAAAGCCATCTTAGCAAACTATAAAAGAACAGTAAATCAAACAACAAGAGATTGTTGGAGGGAAAAAACAGAAAACCTGAATTTTGACAGGGATGGAAACAAACTATGGAAACTAGTGAAAGCCATGAACAATGAAGGACCTAGAAACAAACAAATAACAATTAAACAAGGAAATGCCTTGCTTACAGGAAAAAAGGCTGCAAATGCACTAATGGAACACTATGCAAATGCAAACCACATTGATATTACAACCGAACAGAAGAAAGCAATCAAAGACAAACAGATACATCATAGAAATACAGAGACAGCAGCAGAATATATGATGGCAAATCTAACAATGGAAGAAATGGAACAGGCAATGAATACCCTAAAAAAGAAGAAATCACCAGGAAAGGATGGAATCACAAATGAAATGCTAATAGGACTAGGCACCAAGGCAAAGAAGAAACTACTAGCAGTCCTAAATAACAGCTGGAAGAGAGGAATAGTCCCACAGGCATGGAAGGAAGCTATACTAATACCAGTCCCAAAGAAAGGAAAAGACCTGGAAGAACCAAATGGCTATCGACCTATCAGTCTACTGAGCTGTGTAGGAAAATTAATGGAACGCATTATCAATGGCAGGCTAACATGGCATCTGGAAGAAAACAAACTCTTAACACCACACCAAGCAGGATTCAGAAAATACAGATCCACTGAAGATCAAATAACCTATATAGCTCAGGAAATAGAGGATGCCTTCCAAGAGAAAAAGCACACACTAGCAGTCTGGATAGATTTAGAAAAAGCATTTGATAAAGTATGGAAGGAAGGACTGAAAGTAAAACTGCAAAACATGCATGTTTGTGGAAAAATGTATAAATGGATCAGCCACTACCTTGAGAACAGAACTGCCAGGACAAAAGTACAAGGACAGACAAGCAAAATGATGCTGCTGGAGCAAGGTGTCCCCCAAGGAGGAGTTCTTTCACCAACATTATTCCTAGCATATATAAATGACATCACAGAAAATTTTCCAGCCAGAGTACACACATCCTCCTTTGCAGATGACCTAGCCATATGGACATCTGAAGAATATATTAGTACAGCTAACAGCAGAATACAGCAAGCCTTATTAGCGCTAGAGGACTGGTCAAAATCATGGCTAGTGAAGATAAGTGAGGAGAAAACAACATGCACAGTGTTCTCCCTCTCAAATAAAACTCAGCAACCTAAGCTGGTATTGAATGGAAAAATATTGCGCCATGAAGAAAACCCAAACTATCTAGGAGTCACCTTTGATCGTCGCCTGACATGGAAGACACAGGTTGAGAAAAATCGAACAAGAGCAAGGCAGAGAATGGCAATCATGAAAAAGCTTGCTGGTACAACGTGGGGAGCAGATGAGAAAGTTCTCAAGAAGTTATATACTGGACGGGTGAGGCCAGTACTGGAATATGGCATTGCAGCTTGGGCAACAGCAGCTAAGTCAAACTTTAACAAAATAAGTAGAGTCCAAAACCAAGGAATGCGAATCATAACTGGAAGCCTGAAGACAACGCCTATTAATGAACTAGAAAAGATCACTTGTTTACAACCAATGCAGGATAGAAGAGATAGCAGAGCCCAGCAACAAGCAGAAAAATTTAGAAGATTGACAGACCACCCTATGTATAAAAGGTTTAGTGGTTTTGGAAAGGGAAGACTGAAGCGTAGCAACTTTGTAGAAACTGCAAAACGAAGGATTAGGGCAGATCCTATACTTAACATATCAACAGTCAAGCCCATACACAATTCACACAACTTCCCAGCTTGGAGACAGCAGCAACTGCCTGAGATGATAGAAAACATTCCTGGTATTGAGAAAAAGAACACTCAGCATGAAACCGAAAGAAGAGAAATAACCCTAAACTACATAAAAGAACATTACCCAAGCAGGAATTGGACCCATGCATATACAGATGGATCAGCCAAAAATTCAATAGAGAATGGAGGAGGGGGAATTCTCCTAAATTTAAAAAATGGAGTGAAAAAAACACATTCAATGGCAACTGGAAAATTTTCAAGTAACTTCAAGCGGAGGTAGAATCTTTGAAAACTGCAGCAGAAATGCTCCTGATGGAGGAAAATAAAGAGAAGCAAATAGCTATCTTCACAGATGCAAAGTCAGCTGTCTCAATACTCAAGAGCAATAACAGCACAGAACTAACTGACCTAAGAGCAGCACTCCATGGTCTATGCCAGAAATCCAAAAAAGTTGTAATACAGTGGATCCCATCACATTGCAGTATACCTGGAAACGAAGAGGCTGACAGACTGGCAAAGAGGGCGGACGGACTACCACAGCCTGACATAGACATAACCTATAATGAGGCAAAGAGGTTGATAAAAGCACTTATAGAACCAAATGGGAATCTGAGCATCCAGGCCATCAGAAGGATGATGCATATTACAAACTCGACCGAAGAGAACAAGTAGCAATCTTCAGACTCCGCACAGGACATAACAGGCTGAAATACCACTTGTTCAATAAACTAAAGATAGGAGATACTGATGAATGTAATTGTAGAACTGGAAAAATGACAGCAAAACATTTGCTGCAGGATTGCCCAACGTATGCAGAACAGAGAAAGATATTTTGGCCCACACCTGCTTCATTTGAGGACAAGCTCTATGGAGATATCAACAAGCTCAAGTTGACCGCAGCTTACTTAACTACATACAGGTTGACATTTAAAGGTGCATGAAGACCCAGAGGCATGAAATGAAATATTGCTTGGATAGCAAATCCATTATGTGGAAAGTCCAAATCGAAAGCTCGCTGTGTGGGCTTCATAAAAGGTGGAAAAGTGTCGTAGTGGCACGAAATGGAATATTGCTTGATAGCAAATCCATTACGTGGAAAGTCCGAATCAAAAGCCCATTGTGTGGGCTTCATAAAAGGTGGAAAAGTGTCCTAGTGGCATGAAATGGAATATTGCTTGGGTAGCAAATCCATTAGGTGGAAAGTCTGAATCGAAAGCTTACTGTGTGGATGTCATCTGCAGACTGCATACTTCTGGTTTCCGGAAGAACAGCCTATGGTGAACGGAAGGCCCAATATACGGAAGTGAGGCTAAGCAGCCATGTGCAGGACGTGACGATTCCTTGGGTGAGCCCAGTACCAGAGCGCTATGTATCGGCTCTGCAAGTATGGAAGCCTCCTTGGATGGCGGGGAATGCCCATGGTCTGCCCCTGCCTTCCCTTGAGGGCTGACCAGGATCTTTGGCTGTTCTATATGGACCAGCTGGGATGGGGGATAACACCACAACAGTGAGAGTCAAACGTCCTAAGAAACCCCCGGGAAGGTTAACCCGGTCAACAAATGCCCGCAGAAGTCGGATGTGTCGGCCTAACGGCGCAAGAACGCAGCTCTGCTGTAAACAGGCACAACGCAATCACATCCGGAAAAAAACTCCGGATGAACGAAGAAGAAGAAGAAGATATGCACAAGGAGGAAATTCAACACAATATTCCTTTTGTTCCTTAAACACAGAAGCCAGAAAAATTAGGATGCACAATTTATTGCCTGACATATTTTGCTGCAACTCTTCAGGTGCATACTGCAGAGTTATATAACATATGATGTAAATAGATGAATCATATCTTGGCTGAAATACATAACACACACATATTCTCTGATGCAGTTCCAATGTGGAGCATTTGTTTATCCCCACGCTAATCACAGATTCACTAGAAAGTCTTTCTGTCAATAGGTTCAATGTCTTTATAGTGAATCTGGGTCCCCAACAATGGAGGATAGGGGTTTAGCTGTTAAGGCCTCTGGAGTGTTTATGCTTGTGGCTATGGTTTGCTTACACATTTTCCTCATGTTGGACTGGTAGTGCATCGTTCCGTCACCCTGCTACTGAGATGAGTGCATGGAGCGACACTGAGCTGTGAATTTTGTGTGGAGTGCTTTTACATCTGTCCACGGTTGTTTGTAGCGTGAACTGCATGTTCAGAAAAATGGCAGCCGGCAGGTTTGCTGAACTAACTGGGTTTGCCTTGTGCAGTAATGTGTGGCTGCTGATTTTATAGTGACTACCGCTTCCATCGATGATGAACTGTATTATGCATTTTCCTCATGTTGGACTGGTAGTGCGTGGTTCCATCACCCTGCTACTGAGATGAGTGCTTGGAGCGACACTGAGCTGTGAATTTTGTGTGGAGTATTTTTACATCTGTCCACGAATGTTTGCAGTGTGAACTGCATGTCCAGAAAAATGCCGGCCGACCGGTTACTGAACTAACTAGGTTTGCCTTAGTGCAGTAATGTGTGGCTGCTGGTTTTCTAGTGACTGCTGCTTCCATCGACGATGAACTGTATATTTGGTAGCAGACTTTTGTCTTGGCATTCAGGCAGCGGCATTATGCATAGTATACCTGTGCGGGCTGTTGGTTTGTCGAGACTCCTGTCTGTTCCACTTTTCACATGGGGCAGTGAGGAGTATTTTGTATGATATTCACTGGCACACGAACAGAGCATTTTGGGGACGACCCTTTGCCGTGAAGTTGGAACTACGACAAACTAACTATAGCAAATCTACGATTAAAAAGTCACTTAAAAAAGTCAACAGGGTCGACTTCATTGCACCAGGTTTTTATCCCATAAGGCTCAGTCTCTTTCCGCAGCGCAGAAAGCGTCGTACAAAGCACGAACTCCGTAACTTCAGTGAGACTCAGAAGTTTCTGATAAAAATGCCCTCGTGAACTGAAGGATACGGCCTGGAATCGAACCCACAACCTTCAGAGCCCGAGGACAGACGGCTTGACCACTTCGCCACAAGAGACTCCCGAAATCTATGATTACTGTGGGGATAACAAATGCTCCACATAGGAACAGTATCAGAGACTGTGTGTTGTATTTCAGTCCAAATATGATTCATCTAGTGACATCATATGATGTATAAATCTGCAGTATACACCTGATCGAGATGCAGCGAAATATGCCAGGCAATAAATTGTGTCAGCTGTTGTTTATGGCTTCTTAGTTTAAGTACCCCAGATTGTCAGTGAAACAAATAGCTGCAGTATTGTAAATACAGACGGTTGTGATCTGGGCCTCATGTAGGCACTGACACACAGGCCATCATGGCTGTAGATGAGTACCCTTCTGTATTACTACAAAGATGCTGCAACTATAATAAACACAACACACACACACAGAGAAACTAACATATTTTCTCTCTCCTTTGCTCGCTTTGAATTGAGCGTAGTCCACACTGGAATGATTTTTGCATGTGGGCCAGCTTTCCAAATTACCAATGTCCCCCACCATCAGGCAAACCAACTCCAACTTCAGAGATACTTTTAATTTACATCCCCAAGTCAAGGACAAAAAGTCCATATTTTAGTTGCGGTGTAGGGGTTGAACCAGCCACCTCGTTATCAGCAAACCAGAAGTTTAAGAGTGAGCGCCCTTCTCCATTCAGCCATGCTGACCTCTGAGATGATGTGTACTTCAAGAAGCTCTAGCTAGCACTGGCAGCCAGGGACAACATGGCTGCCTCAGACAACATGGCTGCTCCAATCACATGCAGGTTAATCTACATGAGAGCTGCAGTGGGACAGTGCTTTATGTGCTGGCCTGCCAAAACAATGATCTGGGTTCAATCCCCAGAAGTGGCTGGATGATTGTTTCCAACCAGTACAGCTCCAGGGTCGTCAACCCAGGCTCATTAACATGGATACAGGTCAATTCTCAAAATTTTCCGAGAGTTGTCTCTGTGATGGGATTACACCAAATAGATCATTTATACAAGATTTCAGACTGTAGATCATCTGTACAGATATCCTATATAGATCATTTATACAAGATTCAGATCTGTAGATCATCTATATAGATACAAACGATTTATACAAGATTTCAGGCTGCGGTCATCTATATAGATACACCAAACATATCATTTATACAAGATTTCAGCCTTGTAAGATCATCTATATAGACTACAACCTTGTATCATTTATACAAGATTTCAGGCTCTGTAGATCATCTATATAGACTACACAAACATATCATTTATACAAGATTTCAGACTGTAGATCATCTATATAGATTACACCAAATAGATCATTTATACAAGATTTCAGACTGTAGATCATCTATATAGATTACATCAAACATATCATTTATACAAGATTTCAGGCTTTGTAGATCATCTATATAGACTACAACAAACATATCATTTATACAAGATTTCAGGCTTTGTAGATCATCTATATAGACTACAACAAACATATCATTTATACAAGATTTCAGACTCTGTAGATCATCTATATAGATGACACCAAACGGATCATTTATACAAGATTTCAGCCTTGTAGATCATCTATACAGATTTCAGGCCTTGTAGATCATTTATACAAGATTTCAGACTCTGTAGATCATCTATATAAATTACACCAAACAGATCATTTATACAAGATTTCAGACTCTGTAGATCATCTATATAGATTACACCAAACAGATCATTTATACAAGATTTCAGACTGTAGATCATATATACAGAAATTGAAAACTATAGTTACAGACAGGGATTTGAACCTGTCATCTCCAATGATGACCACCTCACTGCAGGAACAAGTGTACTTAACATCCTCACCTGGTCAGGCCTAATACTTCACATTCTAACAGTAAATATGTATCATGCAGCTACCTATTTCACCTATGGCTGGTGTGCTCATGTACAACTTGATGTCTACTCATTTGGAAATAAAAGGGCAACCTGCTGACAGCTCAACAAGACTATATTAAATCAATGTTCATGTTCTGAGCTTTGTACCTATATATCTAAAGAAGATCTGATTACAGAGCTAGAGAAAGGCCAAGAAGCAGATGGAAATATTCAGTCAAAGAGTATAACTACACAACCTCAACCCAATCTAGGAAGCTCAACCTGTCATCAGAAAAAGAAACTAAACCCCCCTACAACAATGAAAATAACAAATGTTGTGTAGCAGTTTCTTGCTATGGGTCAGTGATATGATAGCACCATTACAATTTGTAGGCCTGGAGCAAGGAGGAAAAGGCAGCCAGATTTTTCCTGACTATGACAAGCGGTGAGTCCATGTGTCTCTACACTTAATACTAAATGTGGATCCAAATAAACAGTTTTTGAAGAATGACTACTCCCCTGGGGATAGATCTGTTACAATAATAGATCTTTTATTCTTGGATCAGTGAACTACGAGGTGATCAGAAAATGACTAATGCCAAGTGGTGTCTTGTAGGACAGAATGCAGTTCCCATGCTCTTTGCTTGTACAGTGATGGCTTCATTTACTGACTGTCCCAAATGTGACTATGCTTTTCACCTGTCTCTCTTGTTCTACACAAGGATAATTTATGTGTCTCTCTTTACTCTTTCTCTTTGCAGTCCACATTTTTTTTGAAGTTCACTTTCTTTTTGGTGTCCACTTTCTCTTTGGTGTTCACTTTCTCTTTGGAGTTCACTTTCTTTTTGGAGTCCACTTTCTCTTTGGTGTTCCACTTTCTCTTTGGTGTTCACTTTCTCTTTGGTGTTCCACTTTCTCTTTGGAGTTTACTTTCTCTTTGGTGTTCCACTTTCTCTTTGGAGTTCACTTTCTTTTTGGAGTCCACTTTCTCTTTGGTGTTCCACTTTCTCTTTGGTGTTCCACTTTCTCTTTGGTGTTCCACTTTCTCTTTGGTGTTCCACTTTCTCTTTGGTGTTTACTTTCTCTTTGGTGCTCCACTTTCTCTTTGGAGTTTACTTTCTTTTTGGTGTTCACTTTCACTTTGGAGTCTGGCTACATAACAGTTCTGATGATGACAACTGGATCACTTCTGAGAAGATATTCAATCCAACCTTATCATCTTCTTGTGCACATCTAAGATGATGCCTGTCTACTCTATTGTGATAGTCAATTCTTCACTGATAATGATTAACTTTTCATGTCAGTCTGTCTTCACCAGGATGTTTCACACCAGCTGCTCTTTCTCTTTCCCTCTGGAGTCCCCTGCATTACAGTTCTGTTGAAGACAACAGGATCGCTTCTGAAATGTCCACTCCAACACTGCCGTATTCTTGTGTATACTGTTGATGCTTTCTTCTGGCAGCCAGTACTTCACTGGTAATGTTAACAGGCCAGTAGATTAAATGACAAGTATTTTCCTGTGGTAAGTTACATGGTAGGAGCCAGTTTGAAGACATATGCATTCACTGTTGTGAGTGTACACAAGAGTTCTCATTC
Source organism: Cepaea nemoralis (assembly GCA_014155875.1). Classification (NCBI taxonomy): domain Eukaryota; kingdom Metazoa; phylum Mollusca; class Gastropoda; order Stylommatophora; family Helicidae; genus Cepaea; species Cepaea nemoralis. Next base: position 50,656 of record JACEFZ010015653.1, on the reverse strand, counting down.
ATTCACAAATCAACAATAAATTAATCCATTCACAAACATTGCTCACATTCAACTGTGAATGTTATTAAAGTATTGCACACAAATAACACAGCTTTAAAATGAATGAATGTAACATGAATACAGTAAACACAGGAAGAAATGGTCATCATTTATCATTATCTTCCACACATTTTCTAATGGTATGGACATGCCATTGAAAAAAATAATTGCCATGTATGTGAGTTTGAAAGTGGAACATAAAGAAGAGAATTCTCAAATCAATGAGACCCTTCTTTTGGTTTTTCTATTTCACACTGCTCCATCTCCACTGTTCTACTTGCTTGAATAGACAAGCAGAAGAATATCTTTTGTATGGGGAAGAGGGTGTGGTTGACTTTTGCAGCAACAGCAAGCGCTTGGAAACACAGTTGAAGCAATGCTTTGTGCACACTGAATGATAAAATAACATACCTAACTTTGTATCCGAGTTTGGGAGTGGAGGAAAGGTAGTGAGGAAGGAAAATGGCTACTCCATTTCCTAATGTCATACCCTAGTAAATATGGCATCTTGAGTGGTATTTAAAAGAAATCGGATAAATGAGAAATGTTATCAGGAGGCAAGTAGGGACAGCACCAGTGTTAGACAACACTACAAAACCAGCAGATCAAATGGCTTGGACATGTAACAGGATTTTCACAAGGCAGTGACCCACAAAGAGCTGTAGCAATTAGACAAGACAGAAAATAAGAACGAGATCACCCCTGCAAATGATGGATGAAGCACACATTATAGCTCTCATCAAATCTGTTCTTAACCCTGAAAGGCAAAACAAGGCTGAAGAATAAGAAGCATTATCATACCTTTAGGACAGTGTTTGCAATGAATGTGCGGTAATCATTTCTTATTTTGACAGTACAGCCAAGAGGACCCGCTCATGTCGTGAACCTAGCCCCATATTTGTATAGACCAATCAGCATTCAGCGGGAGAGGTCAGTGTCACACGTGGCATCTTGTACCTCTCAGGACATCTCCTGGTACCCATTGTAAGTTGGCCTAACTGGAATTCCTGATCACATTTAACATTCCCCCACTTAAATGGGGGTTGGAAGACATGATCACCTGGCAGCCACCGCACTACTGTGGCTCCCTCAGTTTAATAGAATGGAGGTATTATATGTTGTCACCAATTAACTCCCCCGTTCCATAACATTAGTTAAATACCCTTTGTTTTGTGTTATTTTCCTTCATGAATACACCTACCATTCTAAGTAGTCAGCAAGACTGAGTCTCTATAATTTTACCTGCAGTGCTGTTTGAGCTCTGTAAACAAGTTATGATGATTTGTTTAATGCTAAGAAACATGGAAATGTATATTTACACGTATTATTTGGATCTGAAAAAAGAATGTTGAGGAAATTCAAGGTACAGAACCATGGTGTCATCGAGGAATAAAGTGGATGTAGGCTACAAATGTTATACGATTCTTTTATGAAACATCTACAAACAATAGACCTCAAGGGGTGCACAGTAGCCCTGTGTTATACAACTGAATCCACAACCACAAAATATGGACAGAATTTGTTTATAACACTTGGTCTCAACTTTGTGCTGTGGCGAAGGGGTTGCAATCGCAATTCGTAATCCTGCATACCACGTTGTGGCGAAGGGGTTACGAACGCAATTCACAATCCCGCATACCTCATTCGAAAAACAGCTGCGGGCGAACTGAAAGCAGTTCTGGTTTCCATACAACGGTATGAGTGCTGGTTGTTCAGAAAGCAATGGCAAACTACTGAACATAAACTTGCCAAGAAATCACAACTAATCTACCATGCTGTAAGAGGCGATTAAGGAGAGGTTGGTATGAGACTGACTATCTCATCCCAGAGAAAACAGTAGCTGCAAAATCCAATCAATCATGAACAGGTCTACAAAGGCCCTGCTTTAGATGTTTTGATGGCCCATGCACCATTGGCAGAAGAATAACACATTACCAAAACTAGAAACCGTAAAAATGCCAACATTTTTTCACAAACACCGTGAATATGAAATGAACACTTATAGAGCTTTTAAAGACAGAACAACAATTATTACTGAGTGCTAATTCACAGTAATGTCGTATCTAATGTCTGATTCCAAGCTTTCATAGTCAGAACAAACATTATACAACATTAATTCATTCTAATGTTGTGATACTATTTCACACTTTTATAGCCTGAACACACATTCAATATTAATCTACTCTAATGACATGATGCTATTTCACACTTTCATAGTCTTAGAATTATTCAATATTAATTCACTATAATGCTGTGATACTATTTCACACTTTGACAGCCCGAACAAACATTACTCAATACTAATCCACTCTAATGTCATTATGTTATTTCACACTTTCATAGTCAGAACAATATTCAATATTAATCTACTCTGATGTCATGACGTTATGAGGGTAAGTTAATAAGTAAGCCACAAATGGCTGTAGAAAAATAACTAAATATGATAACTTGAAACCAGTTTGTTTTTTTATACATACATTGTCCCTTTATTTCTCAACATAATTTCCACCAACATTGATTTACTTATCCCATTGTTTTATCAGTCCTCCCAAACCGGCTGCATAGAATTGCTTGTCCTGTTTTCATTGACCTGCCAACCCACAGAACTGTGTGACTTACTTATTGACTCACCCTCGTAACTTTTTCTACTCAGCTATGCACCGCTTTACGGGACAAACAGTTGTCAGCATAAACACTGAAAAGCCACCTTGGCGGAAGACATTTCGCGAATGACGCCGAAGTTGAGTGTGAAGTGAAAACGTGGTTTAGAAAACAGAGCACACAGTTCTATGCAGCCTGTTTGTGAGGACTGATAAAACGATGGGATAAATGCATCAATGTTGGTGGAAATTATGTTGAGAAATAAAGGGACAATGTATGTATACAAGTAATCTGGTTTCAAGTTGTTATCATATTGAGTTATTTTTCTACAGTCATTTGTGGCTTCCTTATTGACGTCCCCTCGTATTTCACACTTTCATAGCCAGAACAAACATTATTCAATATAAAACCACTCTAAGGTCATGATGTTATTTCACACTTACATAGTCAGAAATAACAAACTATTATTCAATACACGTATGACACACAATTCTACTGTCAAGATACAATTCTACACTTTCATAGTAAGAAAAAATAAACCATTATTCCATACACATATACACAACTCTACTGTCGGGATACCATCTTACACTTCATCAGCATTTCTTAAAGCCATAAAAGCACAAATTGGCAACACTTGGGAATTATGATGACACTGAATTATATACATCAATGTTGAAAGCACAGAAAGCTCCATACAGCTTGAATTATTATGGCTGAAAAATGTACATGAATACTGGATGTACAGTGAATAATGTCTTTCTTGAACCCAGTATCAGCATGTCAGTGATCTGACACAGCTTATAGAATTACCCAATCATTCTGTTTGACAATCTTCAGTAACAATGAGGCAGCCAAATGTTTTACATGGTTATAAATTACCAAGCTAAACTGATGACCTTCAGTATTATTTTTGTGTTTGCTTGCTTTTAACTTAAATGATACTATGCCTAGAGCACAGGACTGATTTTTGCGTGTGAATTAGCTTTCCTATTACCAGTGTCTCCCTCCATCAGGCGATTCCACTCTGATTTCAGAGGTGCTTGTAGTTTATGTTCCCAAGTCAAGAATGAGAAGTCAACATGTTAGTCCAACTGACGGCTGTAGGGGTTGAACCTGCTGCCTCAGCATCAGCACACCGGAAGTTTAAAGTTTCAGAGCAATTACTCTTATACATTCTGCCCTGCTGACCTCCATAGTATTCTGTGAACAGTTTATGAGCTCAGTTAGCCAATTGCTCCACAGTGTATGAGCTCAGCTAACCAATGGCTCCACAGTGTATGAGCTCAGCTAGCCAATGGCTCCACAGTGTATGAGCTCAGCTAGCCAATGGCTCCACACAGGAAGTGAAGTCAGTAAATTACCCTTTTTGTCATGTTATGAGGAATATTGGGAACATGGTGCTAGCCCCATACTTTCATAGACCCATCAGCACTCGAGAGGTCATGTGGTCAATATCACGCCGGATGCTTTAACCTCCCAAGACATTTCCTGGTATAAACTTTAGGCTGAGTCAATCTGACAGTCTGGACTAATTTTACAAATCTGTCTTGTGAATATGAAACCTATGACTATTGGATTGGCAGTCAAATGTGCTAATAGTATCATGGTGGCTCCCATAATTTCATATATTTTATGAAATTACCAAAATCTGTTGGACAAGCTACATTGATTCCAATGATTGATGGACTCAGATTGCCAGTAATTTTACACACGTAATGACAATCCAAAACTGATGGGGTCAGCTCAGTACTTTTATTAACAACCCCAATCTCTGACAGGAGGTTTGCATGTGGAACATTCTTAACATCTGCTGAGCTTCCAAATATTCTCTTCCTCTTCTATCTTATGCTGTGGCTTAGTGGACAGTGAGAGGCGCAGTTTTATAACTACCCAGACAAAAAAATATCAGGGGTTCAGAATTAGCTGTGGGGGATTTGGAAGCATACCGCTTTGCGTTGATTTCCATAGTGTGAGATGTCGATTGTTCAGATAGCAATGGCAAACTACTGAACTAAAATTGCCTAGTAAATCACACATTAACTTAGTTGCATATCCTTTACAGGATGTCACAGTCAATCCCAGCATTATTTGGCTGTTTGTGATTTCTTGGCAAGTTTACCTTCAGTAGTTTGCCATTGCTTTCTTAACGACCGACACTTATACCATTTGTAAAGAAACTAACACAAGGCGATCTGCTTCCGAATTGCCCACAGCTGTGTTTTGAATGCAGTATGCAAGATTACAAGTTGAGTTTGCAACCCCTTTGCCACAGCGCCGGCTGTAAACCACAAACAGCCAATGAAAGCTGAGGTTGATTGTAATGTCCTGTAAAGGGTATGCAACTAACCTATAACCCCATCACTGAATCACTTGAGGTGTCATGATGGTTGGTTGTGAGTCCTCTTGCACACAAGTTTGAACTCTTAAGCCTATGCAGTGGCAAGTAAAGGTCTATGCCCTATAAACAGGCTTGAGTCTATCACAGTCAGGTGGGTGTGGAGACTTTTCTCTAGACCTAGTGTCAAAGTACCATTGCCATGGGGTCTGTGTTGCACAGCTGTCCATCCCCTCTCCAAGTCTAGAAACCAGCAGGGTGTGCAAGGCCAGTACTGGAACTTCTCCTTTGTGGAGAGGAAAATCAGCATGTCAGTAGGTCATGATTCAGCACAGCACATACAGCCTGGCTGGGTGGAGGCCTGGGCTGGTCATGTTTCTTCCATGGGTTTTAGGTATATCATAGTCAAGGGACTCCAAATCAAGACCCATGGGGAAATCATGACTGATGCACTCATAGTTATATTCCTTTACTGCTGCCTAGTTTCAGTTATACCTGTAAGTGTAACATCATTATAGAGAGCGCAATAGGGAGGATACAAGTTTGATTCTAGTGCAAGGGAATGTAACTAAAGACTAAATGCCATGGCAGGACAAACCAGGCCCTAATCCTTAGCTGGCAACTGGTCTAGGATGGAAGATCTGACATACAGGACTGTTAGAGCCTTGCTTTACTGATCCAGCAGCTTCTGCAGCTTGTTTTGTTCCAGACATATTGGTGTTACCTTTCCTCTGGAGTAAACTACGCATGGTGAGAGAGGGATCATGCTGCATGGGCAACAATTTGTCTCTAAAATTCAGCCCATGCTTTGTACCATGGAGAGGTATAACCTTATCCCTGGGTTGTGGTTATTATGCCTTTTTTGAAGCACAGTGGAACAATCTATCACCTATCAAGAAGGCATGGACATCATCCCTACCTGCCCATCGGTAAATGTCAGCAGTCCGTAATTTTTGCTTATTCCAAACAGCACAACTGAATTTGAAACAAACTGACAGCAATGAATACTGATCTATAGGCCTGGTAGTGTTTTTGCTTCAACTTGGTGAGCAATGAAGCGAAGAAAGAAGACGATGATCCACAAAGATTGAACACACGTCCCTGACAATATCCGGGTTTCATTAGAGAATCACAAATTTCTTTGGTTGTTTAAATGTGTCCAAAATCGCTGTCAGCAGCATCTCTTCATTCACACAATCATGTGCATTCTCCAGAATGAAGGTTGGCTACAATGAATCTCAAACGCCTCCTGTCTCTCATTTTGGTAATACACAAGACTGCTGTTCATCCATATCTTGAAGTAATATTTCTATTTGCATTACTCCCTACAGTTTGCTCATCTGTCTGCAGCTAGTACTTCCATTATGGCTTCTAAAAGAATTCCATGTCTTTTAATGTGAGCAAAATATTGTCTCTTTTTCATTTCACCTATGTTCTAATTCCCAGCTTCTCCAGGACTTTGGCATTTGCTTCTGTCTCCCATGAAATCTGCCCCATTCTTTAGTATACCCACAGTTCTAGGGTCCCAATTAATATCTTTTCATCCATGGTAATGCTCTCGGTGCATGTTTCTATTGGTATAGTACACATCCTTCAACTCAACACAATCCTGGAGTCACAAGTTATGAATACAAAAACATTAGCAAAACATCATGTATTAGCCATTGCTCTGTGTCATCTGAAGGTCATGACTACCACTGAAGGTCATGACCACCACTGAAGGTCATGACCGCCACTGCAGTCATTAATATGCTTATTTCAACACCCAGATACATTTTATCATCCTCTTCAGAAGTTCCCCACCACAGATTACCATTTTCATGAAGCCACCATCTGGATATCCACATTTTTAGAGTCGCTACTCATATTTCTTAATTTATGGTAAATACTCTCAAAGCAGGTGTTTATTGGCACTGTACACATACTCCAACTCAACACAATACTGGAGTTATATGTGAATAAAAAAACAACAGTAGCAAGACATCATATATTAGCCATTGTTCTGTGTCATGTGAAGGCAACGACTACTACTATAGTCACATGGATGCTCCTTTCAACTCCCAGATGCTATTTCAGACCCTCACAAGATGCTCCCAATCTTGGATTCCCTTCTTCATGATGCTAGCACCTGTATATCCACAGTTTTAGAGTGTATCCACACCTCTTAATTCATGCATGTGCTCTCGAAGCAGGTCTCTATTGGCACAGTATACATACTCCAACTGAACAAAATACCGGAGTTAACAAGTCAATTAAAAAACCTAGCAAAATGTTATACATTAGCCATTGCTCTGTGTCATCTGAAGACAATGGCTACTCGCATAGTCACGTAGTCGCTCCCTTCAACTCCCGGACGCTGTTTAAGATCCTCATACGATGTTCCCCGTCTCGGATTCCCATCTTCATGATGCCAGCAATGTTCAAACTAGTCACGGAGCTCATGGAATCCCAGCCGTTGCGCAAGAAAACACTGATGTATTCAGTTAATCCCAGCCCCGTCAACCACTCCTGCACACTTGTTGGCTTCTTGAGTTCTTCATAGGGACGAATTGCAATTGAAGGGTAGATATTCTGTGGGAAAAAAAGTATTAAAATTGACATACAGATCTTTGAAGCAAATATAAGGTTAGATTAGGGAGGTCAGCATGGCTGAATGGATATGAGCAATTGCTCTTAAACTTCAGGTGTTCTGATGCTGAGGTAGCGGGTTCAAACCCTATACCGGTCAGCTGGACTAAATTGTTGACTTCTCATCACTGACTTGGGGATGTAAATTACAAGTACCTCAGTAGAAGTGAGTTTGCTTGAAGGCAAGTGATACTGGTAAGAGGGAAAGCTAATCCACACACACAAAAATCAGTCCAGTGCACTAGAAACAGTAGCAAGTGTATGAACTACGCTTGAGTTCAAAGCGAGTAAATGCAGGAAAAACAAAGTTAGATTAGATCAAGTGCCATCTCCACGTTGGAGGACAGCGTGTGTTGCTGGGACCCATACGGGGAAGCAAAGAATAGTAACACTGTTGCCTACCATGCATGTCGTAAGAGGCGACTAAGGAGGCTATGGTTCCGTCGCCCTGCTACTGAGTGAGTGCGTGGCGCGACACTGTGAGCTGAGAGTTTCGCGTGGAATGCTTTTACATCTGTCGGTGGTTGTTTGTAGTGTGAACTGCATGTTTGGAACGATGGCGGCCGGCTGTTGCTGGATTGACTGGTTTGCCTTTTCGGCTCACGGGTGCATTTTTCAGGAGTCACCGCTGGAGCTACGGAGTTCGTGCTTTGTGCAGCGCTTTCGGTGGGTCGTCCTGCAGAAAGAGACCAAGCCATATGGGATAAAACCCAGGTCAATGAAGTCTTTCTGGTGACTGCCGTTTCCATCGACGATGAACTGTATTTTTCATGGACGACTTTTGTGTTGGCATTCTGGCGGCGGCATTATGCACAGTGTACCTGTGCGGGCTGTTGGCTTGCCGATACTCCTGTCTACTCCATTGTTCACATTGGGCAGTGAGGAGCATTTTATGTGATATTCACTGGCACAGGAATGGAGCAATATGGGGACGACCCGTTGCCGTGAAGTTGGAACCACGACTAACTAACTAACTAACAGCAGTAAAGGACCTCCAGCATTTTCTGTCTCTTGCCAATGATGGTGTGATTAAACATCCTCTACAATGGACATCCCATGTCAATCAATTCATCAAGTACCCTCTCTGCACTGACGCTTTGCTGTAATGATCCTTCAACACCCTCTGCCCTGCATTTTCCTGGTGCACTAGTATAAGCTTCTTCCAGTCCATCTCTTGATGTTATCCACCCACCCATAATGTTGTTTTTCTTTTTCTTTTGCATGTTTCTCCTCCACCTTTCCCTTAAGAACATCCTTCAACAAGGAGCTATGACTTGGTGACAACTGGCAAGATAGAGGGGTAAAGAACGAGGGGAAAGCAGACAGGCAAATATCTAGAAAGTTTGGTCACATGGCGTAATTGAGACTAGTGATTGTGTGAGATGGCGAAACATGGCTGCCCACGCTTATCAACAATGGCACAAGATGATGATGTATCTTTTGATGTCATAAAGTGAATTGTTTTGCATTATTTAGTCAAGCCTGGGCTCAATACATTTGACTTCAACAAGCATTTTTGGGGGTTTCTTTCTTTAGCCTTTGACTGTCCTCAGTCTACCTACAAGGCAGCAGGTGTGTGTCTCTTCATCTGGCGTCTATTTCTTGACCTGTCCGACATGGGAGACCCTACAGTCAGCATAGCTCTTCGGCTCAGTGAAACACACAAACTTCTCTACCACTGTAAGGATTAATAAACAGTCTTTTTTGTTTTAATGACAGAAGAACCTTAATTGTCTGATTCTGATCTAATTCAATCACGTTTTCTTCAATCCCAACATTTGTAATACTTCTTTTTTGGGGAGTTACTGTTTGCTAGGGTCAGTGCTGTGAAGTGGTTAAGCTATTTGTCTTTTGCTATTAAGGTCATGGGTTTATTTTCAGACTGTGTCGATCAGACCATCAGTGTAATTTTTCCGGAGACCCGTGGGAGTCATCACTGGAGCTATGGAGTTTGTGCTTTATACAATGTTCTTGCCAGATGTTAATGACAAAATATAAGACAACAGATATTTCTTCTGGCAATGGAGGAGTTAATGACAAAATATAAGACAACATACACGTCTTCTGGCAATGGAGGAGTTAATGACAAAATGTAAGACTGATCTTTTCTGGCAATGGAGGAGTTAATGACAAAATGTAAGACTGATCTTTTCTGGCAATGGAGGAGTTAATGACAAAATGTAAGACTGATCTTTTCTGGCAAAGGAGAAGTTAATGACAAAATGTAAGATTGATCTTTTCTGGCAATGGAGGAGTTAATGACAAAATGTAAGACTGATCTTTTCTGGCAAAGGAGAAGTTAATGACAAAATGTAAGATTGATCTTTTCTGGCAATGGAGGAGTTAATGACAAAATATATGACTGATCTTTTCTGGCAATGGAGGCGTTAATGACAAAATGTAAGACTGATCTTTTCTGGCAATGGAGGAGTTAATGACAAAATATAAGACAACAGACATTTCTTCTGGCAATGAGGGAGTTAATGACAAAATGTAAGACTGATCTTTTCTGGCAATGGAGGAGTTAATGACAAAATGTAAGACTGATCTTTTCTGGCAATGGAGGAGTTAATGACAAAATGTAAGACTGATCTTTTCTGGCAATGGAGGAGTTAATGACAAAATATAAGACAACAGACATTTCTTCTGGCAATGAGGGAGTTAATGACAAAATGTAAAACTGATCTTTTCTGGCAATGGAGGAGTTAATGACAAAATGTAAGACAACAAAGTTATCTTTTCTAGCAATAGAGGAGTTAATGACAAAATATAAGACAACAGACATTTCTTCTGGCAATGAGGGAGTTAATGACAAAATGTAAAACTGACCTTTTCTGGCAATGGAGGAGTTAATGACAAAATGTAAGACAACAACCTTATCTCTTCTATCAATGCAAGAGTTAATGACAAAATGTAAGACAATGAACATCTCTTCTGGCAATGGAAGAGTTAAATGACAAAATGTAAGAAAACAAACTTATCTCTTCTGGCAATGGCAATTCTAATAATAAAGTACAACACAGTAGACTTACCTCTTCTGGTAAAGGAGGAGCAGATGGAATGATTTTCAAATCTGGTGGAACTGGTGATACAGCAAAGTCATCTCCATCTATCCGGGACTGCCAAACAAGAGGTGATCCACGCGATGGGGATTTCGACTCACCTTTCTTCCCCCCAGGCTTTGCTCCGATTGGAGGATACATATTCCCTTTGAAGTTTGTCCTGCCTGGAGGAGAAGGTGAGCCGCTGTCCAGTTTTTTCATCATCTGCTGGGCTTGCATTGCTGCAGAGACTGCTATCAGCTGCTGCCCATTGAATTTAGTTCCCTGGGCACCACGACTTCCTGCTGCTGCACAGGCACCATCAGCTTCGAATCCAGCCAGGGAGTCTAGGGAACTAGAGACTGTTGACACCATCAAAGGCCCTGATGTTTCTCCAGCTTTCCCTCCTGGGTTAGTCAAGACTTTTGATGTCTGCAAACTGACCTGGCCCATATGAGGTGTCTTCCCTCGTTTGTTAGGCAAAGGTGGCGGAATAGGCAGGACGATCAAATCCTCTTCAGGAGTATCAGGAACTGGGTCAGACGGTGCTCTCTTGATGATGTTGTGGTTAACGTAATGTGTTGGAATAGTGATCACCTGGTCACCGTCCAGAGTATGTTGAGATGAGGAAGTCTGGGAGGATGTGCAAAACAGGCTGACGTGTGCAGAGTCCACCGGAGGGGACAAAGACAGGAATTCTTCTGGATCATGGTATTCCGTGTCTAGAGCAACAATTTCTGAAAAAGAACAGGAAAGAGATAACAAGAGGCTATAACTCAATTACAATTTATATCTTATTTTAAATCTCATTTTCAACTGCATGAAGTATGGAACTGCTTGTAGCTTATGTGGCTGTTAATGAGTTATCTAATGCCATGGTACGATCTACCATAAAGAGAAATATAATGGACACAGAGCAAAGGGGAAGACCGCGTAAAAGATCGAGAGATGGTATCAAGAACAGCCATAGAGACATGAACACCAAAATATCAAAATGCACTGGAAAAAGTGCACAAAAGTTCCTTACATCTAAGACCACAAAAGAAAAATGATTTACTGCCTGGCACATTTCGCTGCATCTCATCAGGTGCATACTGCAGAGTTATAGATCATATGAAGAGAGTCAATGAACAATATTTATCATTATTATTACTAATTACAATAACAAAATTGGAAGAGCTTGCAGGCAACAGAGCTGTGGTTTCTGACACTGGTATTAGAAATACCTTGGACTGTCAGAGTAACTAACAACAAGTGCCTGGAAAAGGCTAATGAAATAAGAGCAATATATGTAACTATACGAATTAGACAACAATGTTCTTTGGTCAAGTAACGAGAAGAGAAGCACTGGAAAATGTTGTGACGACTGGGAAGATGAAAGGTTGAAAAAGCTGAGGCAGTTGACAAAAATGATACTGGAAATCTAACATGGTGGAATCTCCTCAATGGAACTGATCCAGAACACTAAAGACCAAGATCTGTAGCGATACATGACTGCTTATGCCATTTGAAGGGCACATGATGATGATGATTAATTAGAATCCCTCAGTATGTCAGTCTTGTGTTACAAGGAACATATCTAAATGATAGTCTAGTTCTCCCTACTAAAATTCATTCCAAATGATTGCTTACTATTTCAGTTGTATTGCTGGTGCTGTCTAGCAGTTGACATGTAAGCATATTTTAAAATTGGGTACCTATTAAAGATATTATAATTGATTTTAAGAAATAAAGTACAGAAATGTTATATAAAACCTACTTTGCTGTATGGCAATGAATCATGGACATGTGAATAAACAAATTAGGAGCAGCTTGGAAGCAATGGACTTGTGATTCCTGAGACTATTGCAAATACAGATGACTACAATGATTGCCTTGAAGAGGTTAATGCTTGCTTGCTTACTTGTATTCGCTGGCTGTGATCTCCAGCGCGAAGTTCTGTATGTCGGATGAAGACATCCTGTTGTCCAACATCAGTGTGATGTCATACTTGACTGAGGTTTGCGTGAGTATCCGTTGTCCCATGTCTGGCTTATTGGTGTGCAGACTGGTGGTTCCTCGCCATGCAGGCAGACACTCTCCGACTTCGGAGGAATCAACGATCCTACTGACTTTAGCCAGGATGCAGAAGGGACCTGTTGCCCAGGACGCTCGGCGAGGACGTGCTAGGTCTTGGCCAGTACAGAACCCAGCCCACCCTGGGAAGGTTAACCCGGTCAACAAATGCCTGCAGAAGTCGGATGTGTCGGCCTAATGGCGCACGAACGCAGCTCTGCTGTAAACAGGCACATCACAATCATGTCCAAAAAAAAAACTCCGGATGAACGCAGCAGAAGAAGAAGAACCCAGCCCTGGTGCCTTGGAAACACCTCTGCGTCCTGAGAGGTTAATGAAAATAGAACATTATATACAATTATAAGAAAGAAACAAGCAGCATTCTTTGGTCGTGGACTGAGAAAAGAGACACTGGAAAACATAGTGATATCTGGAAAGATCAAAGGGAAAAGTGACAGAGGCCTACAAAGAGAAATGATGGACTGAGGTGGTGGCACGGAGGAATATCATCAACAGACTGATTCAGAACACCAAAGACCCAGATCTGTGGATAGCCATGCATGTCTATGCCACTTGGCAGGACACATGATGAAGATGAGTTATCCGACTGCGATAATTTATACATCATTCCCTGCAACACAGATCCTTGTTAGTTTCCAATTACAACTAAACACCCTGCAACTATCAATGGTGTTTTTTTTTTAAACAACCCACATAGTTTAGAAAGTAAACTTATCCAGGAGTCAGTACCGTAAGTCTTCCTGCTGGACTTGTTCCTGCTACCTGCAGCTGAGCCAGTGGAGATGTACCATTCACCTCTGTGGATGGAGTAAATAAAGCCTGCAAGACACTGCAAATCTGTGTCAATGATAGCAAGAAATTGTCCTTATTGAGCCAATCCAGTAGTGGTATTGGTAGTGTCAATCTAGCCAATGACAATTGTCAATTGAGCCAATCCAATATGGTAGTGAATCATGGACAATTATTAAAATAAATGCTATACATACAATGTTTCGATGAAATTTCTTTCTCCATCATCCTCATCCTCATTATTATCATCATCACTCAAAGGATACCTGGTTCAATCTCAGTATGGGGCTGGAGATTTTACAAAAACCATTAGTGTCTAATAGTATTACATGCCCAACTGATGTCTCAGGTAGTGAGGTTTGGTACCAGCCTTCTCAGATAGGATTTGGGTGAGAAACAAGAGGTTTTGTGTGCATATTAAATATCTTATCTCAAAGAAATAAAAAAGAAAATAAAGTCCATCAGCTCGCTGCCTTGGCCAAAATTGTCAGGAGGAAAACCTATCCATGGGTAGATAGAGCCTTTGTTCTTGGATGAAATCGGCGGAGATCATGAAACTCTCATACAAATAAATGTATGCTGAAGTTGAACACCCTGACCACTAACCAGGTGTAAAACACTCTCCTTGATAGAAGACAAAGAAGAAGGAGGAGGAGGAGGCAAAGAGGAGGTCGTACAAGAAGATGAAGAGGAAGATGAAGTTCTTTGCCCACAATACTGCATATCCTTTTTCCACAGTAGCCCAGCCCTGCCGACAAGTCTATCAGCGTGTTTATTTCATCTTCCATGTCGGTGACCTGACACAAACATGAAGGTGATTTTTGTCAGCCTTCTCAGAGGCTGCATCTACTCTGAAATAATAGTGTAAACAAAGCCTGCCTGAAATAATAGTGTAAACAATACTGTCATCATCAAAATATGATATGACAGATGAGTCTAGAGCCAGGAACACTGATGTCAGCTACAGATCAGACATCAAAATATGATATGACAGATGAGTCTAGAGCCAGGAACACTGATGTCAGCTACAGATCAGACATCAAAATATGATATGACAGATGAGTCTAGAGCCAGGAACACTGATGTCAGCTACAGATCAGACATCAAAATATGATATGACAGATGAGTCTAGAGCCAGGAACACTGATGTCAGCTACAGATCAGACATCAAAATATGAGATGACAGATGAGTCAGCCAGGAACACTGATGTCAGCTACAAATCAGACATCTGAAGATGAAAATTTGTTTTTGTTTCATTGACATAGAACTTGTGTAAACAGAAACAGAAATAGATCATCAGATGTTTCTTTACTTTAATCCACAAGCAATTAATTCACTAACATTTAAAACGACTGACTCAGAATTACTCATAAATGGAACTGCAAACAATTAGGTATATTTAGCTCCTGCGAAAAGAGGAGACATAGTAGACTCAAACACAATGTACATACCTTACAAAGAACTCCATCTAACACATGTGAAAACAAAGTGTGACTTATCCAAAAACATAAACAATCAATAAATATATAATATACCTAATTGTTTGCAATTCATATTGATATATCCTACTGCAGCCACTGCTTTTTCTTTTGATCCATATCTTAAATGGAACACAGAGAGGAAGAGATCGATGTAAAGACTAATGAGAACCAGCAGAAGAATGGTCAGAAGGAGTCTAGGAGAATGGAATCAAATGGGAATAAAAGAGTCAGGAATAGAAACTGGTGGAGAAAAAAACGCTGCAGCTTAAAGTTCAACAGGAGTGTAAAAATATGATGCTGCTGAAGAAGATAATGAAGACGACATTTGCTTACTTCAGCTTTCCTGTTTCCTCTCCAAAGTGGGTCATGGTTGTCTCAAAATAGCAAGGCTCCCCAGAAAACATGTCCTTCAGAGAGATGACACACTCGCCTGCAGACCAGTCAAAGGAAGCACATTGGATGAATCAATGATCACAAACTTCACATTCAAACGCAGACCAACCAGTGCCACATCTTCCATCATATGTTTTACTGTACACCTTTCACTCAGAAATTATCTGGCTTGATTTCAGCATGGGCCTGGAGATTTTTACAACAGCCATTATTGTATAATAATATCACATGTCCACCTGATGTCTCGGATACAGATAGGATTTGGATAAGAAACAGGAGTTTTGTGTGTAGGTTTTAGGTTTTTCATGCTAAGTGTCTCATAGCCTAATGAATATTTAGCTCACATAGTGACCTAAATATTGAGAGTGTCTGACCTGTTCAATTTGTATGTTTTTTCCATATATAAAAAAACTTACTGGAATTCATACTTTCTTGGAAACTGCATGCATTCAGTTTTACTAACCCCTTCTTCCGAATGCCAATACACTTAGCTCAAGAGTGTTTTATTTTGGCCGTCGCTCGCTTTGACCTCAAGTGTAGTCCTTGCAAGTGCTGCTACTTCTATTGCACTGGACTGATGTTTGAGCATGGATTAGCTTTCCTTATTACCAATGTCCCTCGCCATCAGGCGAACCCATTCTGACACCAGAGGTACTATCACTGTAATTTACTGCCAATATAGTACCTTGCGGTGTATGGCAGAGGGGTCTTTGAGCCTGAGGAATTAAGGCCGCCTGGATAGTGCAGTCGCCGCGAACTGTGCAGGTTAGGATTTTCTTATTGCCCCCGACAGAAATATATCCCACACCTTACCAAGGGATCGAACCCGGGTCTCCCGAATGAGAGTCCAGTGTTCTAGCCACTCGGCCAGCTGCTCCTCCGGAGGTACTTGCAATTTAAATTCCCAAGTCAAGGATGACAGGTCAACATTTTAGTCCAACTGACCGGTGTAGGGATTGAACTCACTACCTCAACATCAGCACAATGGAAGCTTAAGAGAATGTGCCATGCTGACCTCACTTAAGAGTTAAAACTCAATTTTTTAGAGAATCCACAACCAACCAAAGACCCCCACACACACATTCTATATTATATCCAGCAGTAACGAAAGAAGTTTCCACTTACCATAAGATTCATGATCATCTCCAGCACCTTTAACAGCAATCAACAGATGCTGGTCCTCTAGGAAATCTGCATCCCCAAAGAGAGGTCGTAACTGTGGCAACTGTTCTAATGTCCACAACGGGTTATTTGTGAAACCAGCTTTCTGACTGTCCCCAAATCTTTTGTTGGATTCACAACAAATGATATCTGAAATGACACGGTCACATTCGTTATTATCATTGGTTTCATCTCCTAAGAAGCAACACAAGATCAAAAAAGTAATCATGTGCCATGAAAAGAAAACCCTGATCAAGTCTACTAGAGAGAAATATCAATTGGGGAACCCTTTGAGACCACAAAGACTGTTCACAAATAAACATGCATATTATGGATCCTCTAATACCTACTTCTTTCTTCTACTTCTATCAGCGCCAAACAATACGTGTGTGTTTGTTTATGGACTATCAAGTGTATTAGAAAATGTAACCAGTATCAAGACAATTATTACTACATTGTACTTTACATGTGTGTTTATTTATGAACTATCAAGCCTATTAGAAAACTTAACCAATAACAAGGCAACTATCACTACTTTGATTGAGCAAAACATGTGATCCTGTTTCGTGTCAGAACAGGAGACAACAGACGTAACGCAAAAGTCACTTGCACAGACTGAAATTTGTTTAGTCATCCCTGTACATATATGACATAAATAAACCCCATTGATTTCTATACATATATGGACTGACAATAGGTCCAAACATATCCTTTTGAGATGCCACATGTGGACCGAACACTGGCTGACACGAGAGGCAAACATCTACACAAAGGTATGGGAGTCTTAATGACCAAACACTGGCTGATACAGAGACAAACATATACACAAAGGTATGGGAGTCTTAACAACCAAACGCTGCCTCACTCAGAGACAAACATCTACACAAAGATATGGGAGTTAATGACCAAACACTGGCTCACACAAAAACAAACATCTACAAAAAGGTATGGGAGTCTTAACGACCAAACACTGGCTCACTCAGAGACAAACATCTACACAAAGGTATGAGAGTCTTAACGAGCTTTCAATGACACCAAGATACATCCATGGGACAGGCAATGAGTCCAGGGATAACTTTAAACTTTCAACATGCTCATAAATCCTAACTCTATAAAAAATAAATACATTCTATTGTAACATGTACAATCGATAATTGAATTACAAAAATGAAGTGATTGGAAGGGCCGATTGTAAGATAGGCCTCCGTGCTATTTTTCCCTTTGAAAATAAAGTTTATTTGTTTGTTCATTCACTCTACCACATTTAATCAAAGGAAGTGAAGTTGGTATGATAATTAGTATACACGCCAGCACCTACCCACCCACAAGTGACAACATACCTGGCAAACATGATGATGAGAACTCCAGGAAGTAAAACTGTTTGGTACTAGTCCTGATCTGAAAGGAACAAGGAACACACTGTGAACACATATGAACACACATTACATTATTCTAAGTTTGGTACTAGTTTATGACCAAAACACAACATCAAAACTGAAAGTTTAACATCCCAAAGTGAATCATATCTCACCAGGGCTTCAACAGCAAAAACCAAATATACAACATATAACTGAAAGTTTAACATCACAAAGTGAATCACATCTCACCAGGGCTTCAACAGCAAAAACCAAATATACAACATATAACTGAAAGTTTAACATCACAAAGTGAATCATATCTCATCAGGGCTTCAACAGCAAAAACCAAATATACAACATATAACTGAAAGTTTAACATCACAAAGTGAATCATATCTCACCAGGGCTTCAACAGCAAAAACCAAATATACAACATATAACTGAAAGTTTAACATCACAAAGTGAATCATATCTCACCAGGGCTTCAACAGCAAAAACCAAATATACAACATATAACTGAAAGTTTAACATCACAAAGTGAATCACGTCTCACCAGGGCTTTAGCAGCAAAAACCTAAACACAACATCAAAACTGAAAGTTGAACATCACAAAATGAATCATGTCTCACGAGGGCTTTAGTTTAGTTTAGTTTAGTCGTTGGATCAACATCACGGCACATGGTTTAACCCATAAGTGCTCCGTTTTCCTCCTAACTCAAACCTGAGTCTGGAGAAACTCAGCTCAATGCACGAACTCCGTTGCATCGGCGAGGATCCTGAAATACTTTGGGTAGATTTTTAACTTGAAATTTTGCCCGGGCAGCGCTGTTAGGCTACTCTTTTTCAATTTCCAACTGCCAAGGGATTTTTTACGTGCGCAACAATACACACGGGCGTCCGATCTCACTATTCAGAGACCAGGGGAAATTTTATTACTGGAAGTCCAGGTGGATTTTTAAAATAAATCCCGGTCCTCACCGGGGCCTGAACCCGGGACCTCCAGCACTCGAGGCGGACACCATACCTCGAGACCACTCAGCCCCCTAACCAGGGCTTTAACAGCAAAAACTAAAACACAACATCAAAACTGAAAGTTTAACATCACACAATGAATCCCATCTCACCAGGGCTTCAACAGACTTGAATATGAACTTCACGTTGAAGTTATCCTGTAAAGACGCTCGGTTCTGAATGAATGGCGAAGCAATGCCTACAGTGAAGGAGCCAAACACAGGTCGGTGGTCGCTGTTCAACAAGTTGTCAACAGACCCTGAGTGAAACAGAGGGATCAGTGTGTAGACACAAACACTTGTTTGTTATTTTCCTGTCATTAATTGAAATGTGATCACATTTTTAAATTCTGGCTGCAAATCTTATTCTTTGGTCTTTACAAATTTTATACTTTCAACCAGCTGATGCTAAGTTCTGTTGTTTATCGCTACCTCTTCACAATTGTAACTGTAAATTGACTTGGAGACAAATGGGGTTTGAACTCTAAGCTTTCTAGACATGTATATGTGTGTTCAGATCAGCTGAGATTAGTGTTAGACAAGCTTTGTTCAAGTACAAAAGTATTTACAATATCCATATATCTCTAGATTTAAAACATTGCCTGTAATTTGAACCTCAAAGTTAATATTATTGTTCATAGACAAGAGAGTGCATAATATGAAACTGACTCCAACTGATATTGTGCCTTAGAATTGTTACATCATCATCATCATCACCATCATCATCATCATCATCATCATCATCATCATCATCATCAACTGGCTTAGGCATGCATGCATATCCACAGATCTCAGTCCCTGGTGTTCTGGATCAAGTCTAATAATGATATTCTCCACGCCACTAAGTTCACCCAGCATACTTTCTCTCCACTTCCATGTTCCTACTGTTGTGAAAATGACTACTCATCATAATGCTGATGTACTGAATGTCTGCAGGGATGGCACCACCTGAGTGTGTGTGACAGCAGATTTATTGTAATCCTGACCTGGCATCAACCCAGCTCAGCCAAGGTGTTAGAGAACATACATAGTCCAGGCAGATGTTTATCACTGGGTGTCTGGACTTGGATTTCTAGGGCAATTCCAGTGAAGAGTGTGACTGGAGAAATAAATGTCTCACAGCCAGCTGCAGTCTCTTATCTTTGTTCTGTCTCATGGAACTTTTTATCTCACAACCAACAAACTAACACTCTTAGACATCAATAGAAAGTTCAGAACAAAGTAAAAGAAACCTCACTAACCATAGGCTGTGCTTTCTATGAACGTTCCTGGGAAAGAGTGCCACAGTATTCTGTCACACCAAGAAGGAACATTGATTCTTTCCTTTGAAAAAAAGTAAAATGATTTATCAATCAGATAATCATGTTAATTCAGTAAAAATAAGTTAATAATGTTAGTGATGAACATAATAATTTTACATTTTCAGTGATGATTTATATACTAGATGGCCATAGTAATAATTTATTAATCATAGTTATGACTGGACTGATATCAAATTCACAATTTATTAATCAGCGATATGATTCCTCAGACAGACAATCATGATAATGATTTGTTAATCAGAGAATGATTCCAGAAACAATCATAATAATGATTTAGTAATCAGAGATATGATTCCTCAGACAATCATACTGATTTATAAATCATAGCTATGATTCCTCAAACAGATAAAATTATTTATTAACCAGACAATAATAGTAATGATTTACTAGGACAGTAGGCACGTTACAAAGAAATCAAACCATGGGCATAAATGACAGCAGGTTGGCATGCTACTTGTCTACCATGAACATACCCCTGTTGTATGAACATTTACCAAATGTACAAGTAATCATGCGATTGAAGGGAGACAACTGCACACAGTAGCCCAAAAAATGCTAAATTTTGAAACAAAGCTAGTTGCATATCTTTGTACAGGACATGTCCAGTCAACTCTAGCATTATTTGGCCATTTGTGATTTCTTGACAAGTTTAAATTCAGTAGTCAGCCATTGCTTTCTGAATGACAGGCACTCATATCATTGTATGAAAACCAGTGCATGGTAGTCTGATTCTAAATCGCCTGCAACTGCATTTCAAACACAGTTTGCAAGATTGCAAATTGCGTTTGTAACCTCATCACCACAGTTCCGGCTTAAAAAAAAAATGCAGGGCAATATATGGGGGAAGTGGGAGATATTAGAAGGGGGGGGGGGGGGGGGGGGGGGGGGGGGGGGGATATTAAAAAATATTAATGAAAAGAGAGGAGTGTATGCGCTTAACATTATCCAATTTGTCGTTTCATATTGTCTTGGTTAGGTTACAAATGTTTAAATTTCCCCTCTATATTCATATATAACAATATAACAGTTTGCTTGCACGCACACACACACACACACACACACACACACACACACAAAATCTCGAAATAACAACATCTTAAACTCAAATGTACAAAACTCTAAAAATGTGGAGAAGAATGGGAGCCACGGTCATGCAGTGGCTAGAATGCCTGCCTACTGGACCAGTGGTCGTGTGTTCAAACTCTCAATGAGGCAGATGTTTAAATGAACCTGGGCGACCTCGTTGATCCAGCCTCAAATTGATTCCAGATAATATCATGAGAAGTACGGGTGGCTGGTGTGACACTGACTGACCTTCTCACTCCTGGAATACTGACAGCTCTATACAAATATGGGGCCAGCACCATATGGCCTTTACATGAAAGACATAAAACGTGGCCCTTTACTTACTTTGAATACATATAATGTTTCTAGAACATTTGTATTCAAAAGTCTAGATCTTACATTCTGTATCATCTGTCAATAATACTAGGCAGTCTTTGTTGTGAAGAGCTTACACCACTTGCATTTCTCTCTGAAGGTTTGGGTACAATTCTGGACTACATAATTCAACATATGAATGCAGTTTTTATGGAGACTCCTGCTGATCATTGCTGGAGCTATGGAGCTCGTGCTCTGTGCGATGCTTTCAGGTCATCCTGCAGTCAGAGACTGAACCACATGGGATAAAACCTGGTGCAATTAACTCAAGCATCTTACCTCTTAAAACCTTGTTTTGTAAATAAGGCTCCATGGCGAAGGAGTTATGGATGCAGTTTGTAATGCCGCATACCCGCGTTCGAAACATAGCTGTGGGCGATTTAGCTGCAGAGTGCCTAACATTGGTTTTTTACGAAATGGTATGGGTGCTGATCGTTAAGAACTACTGAACGTAAACTTGCCCAGGAATCACGAACAGCCAAAAATTGCTGGGGTTGACTGCTGTGTCCTGAAAAGGATATGCAACTAACTTTAAAAAAAATAATAGTAAACATGGACACTAGTAGTTGACTGAGACACTGATTTACCCCGGTGGTTTTAATTTTCTTCCAGTCATATTTGTATCCTGGTGTCATCCGCTCTAGTCTGTAGGTGGGCAAAAATAGGATTTCTGATTCACCTGAAACACAAGATATCATATTATAACCTTCTCACCGATTCACTTCAAACATAAGATATTGTATTACAACCTTCAGATTCACTTCAAACCCAAGATATTGTATTATAACCTTCTCACTGATTCTCTTCAAACACAAGATATTGTATTATAACATTCTAACTGATTCTCTTCAAACACAAGATATTGTATTATAACCTTCGCACTAATTCACTTCAAACACGAGATATTGTATTATAACCTTCAGATTCACTTCAAACGCAAGATATCGTATTATAACCGTCTCAATAATTCACTTCAAACACAAGATATTGTATTAAAACCTTCTGATTCACTTAAAACACATGATATGTAACTACAATTTGCACCTGATAATATGGAGCGGAATGTACAAAATGCAACAGTTCAGTATAAGTGAGCAATAATAAACACAGACACAGTGTACATACCTTACAGTGTACATACCTTACAGTGTACACATTGTCTGTGTTTATTATCTCTCTCTCTTTTTCTCATGAGTCACACATTAATAACTGTTTTCATTCTGTATTGTTATATCCTGTTGCAGCTATTACTTTTCTTGCCTGGAGCGGAATGTGCCAGGCAATAAATCGTGCAACATATTGTCTGTGCTTTCTGTGTTCAAATTCACTAAAGGAATACATTGTTTTGAAAGAGATATACACTAAATGTGACATAAAATAATCATATAACTTTTAAAAGAGCTGAAAACTGATTAAATGGTCATATTTATTTATTCATCATCATCAGCCGTCACCCGTCACCGTCGTCATCATCATCATCATCCGTCACCGTCATCATCATCATCATCAAGTAGCAAGTCCCTTGCATATTATCAATCTCACCACAGCAGCTGGAAAGACTCTTGATCCTTCACCAGCTCACCTGCTTCATGCATTTTCAAACCTTGGGTGTCTTCATTGTCTTGTGTCCACGGTTGTGTTGTTCAGCCCCTAGCTTGTCTTCCAGAAACCATGCCTTCCATTGCTGTTCTTTATAAACTGCATTTGATGTGGCTAAAGTATTTTAGTTCCCATATTTATCCAGGAGATGAGAAATGTTTGCTCTAAAGTGAAGTACACAGACACTATCTGAAATAATGGGTACTGAGAGTCAAAACTGTATCTTATATTCATTCATTCAGTAGCATGTCCTTTGCAGAACCTCGCTCCAATAACAACCTTCCGGAACACCTCTCGATCATAAGCAAGATGTCCCCAGTCCAATACACCCATCTGCAGATCATCCACCACATCCTGCACCCATCTTCTCTTTGGCCTTCCTCTTCCTCTCTACCCAGACATATAACTCTCCATTATTGTTCTCTCCACACTTTCGTGACGTTTCAAGTAACCAAAATATTTAAATTTTCTTTGATTTATCGCCTTTCATAGCCAACCTTCTTCAATATTCAGCTCTTGAAGTATGGATGGATTTGTTCTTTTCTTTATCCAAGATATTCTTAGAACTCATCTATAACATTTATATTGAAAGGCATTTATGCGCTTTTCAGCTTGTTTAGTAAGTGTCCAGGTCTCACAGGCGTATGTTGCAATGGGACAGACGCATGCTCTGAAAAATCTATTTTTGTAGTTCTATCTATCCCACTCCACAATTTATTCAGTTGTTTTAGCCTTTGAAGAGCAATAGACATTCGTCTTTTAAATTCTTTCATTGTGTCACCATTGTTGTTAATCAATGACCCAAGATATTCAAAATTGTGCACCACCTCCAATTTTTCCACATTAACATATATTTCTTTCTCCATAGTAGTTTCATCTGTATGCATTATCTTTGTTTTTGCTATGTTAAGACATAAGTTTTGATTTTCACTATTCAATTGGGTTGAGGTTATTGGGTTTTCTATACCAATCTGTGTTGTGGATAGCAATACTGTATCATCAGTATCTTATGTAAATAACATAAATTTGTCCCTAAGCAGTTTTCTTCTGTGGGCCTGTGCTGTGATAGGGCATGTACCTTATTTGGTCTGAATGTATACAGGAATAGATGGCCAGTCTTTTCCCCACTTAGCAGGTGACGAACACAAGCACTGAACCCAGATACAATCACGCTCATGACATTATTGGCGAAACTCCCTAAACAATTGAGCAAATGTTAAATAGGATTGCTTTCTTTTGTTTTTCTTCTTCTTTATCAAGTTTCCTGTTGACTAGCATTGGTTGTCAAGCCTCTTTACAACCTTCGCGCTCTTGTAAAAGTAAAAACGTACACTTTTCCATTCCTAGAGGCATATTTGGTATACAGTTCTAACCCCATAATTTTATAGATCAATCACCACTTGGCAACTGGTCAGAGGATCTGGCCGACACTCAGGTCTCTGAGGAAAGGCCAGACGGACACATAATCAGATTCCAATTGAGGAAAGGCCAGATGAACAGGACACATAATGAGATTGCAACTGGTACCATATTTATTAGAATGCTTCCCTGGTTGTTGAAGATGAGAACGATTCTTAACTCGACTCAATGACTCAACTCGGCAAGTCAATGTTTTATCCACCACACAACTATAGTTGTCTATCTGGTATATAGGATTAAAGCCAGACTGTTGTGTGGGCATGTCACAGTTTTTCCATCACACAAATACAGTTGTCTCCATGTGTATTATCTATCTCTATATGGATGTTGGCATTTGCATCTCATTTGCCATTAAGCATAGATAAGAACTGAAGGTTTGTGACAGTGAACCAAATATATAACCTGCATCATGTTCAGGCATTGAGATACGTGTTTGTGAAGACAGAGTTTTTTTCAATTGCTTCATACTCTTCCTTTAGCTCTGTAGCCAAATCTTTTTTTGGTCGCAGACACAAAAGGGACACCATCGCCAGACAATGCATATGCAAATTTAACATGACTTACTGAATCCAAAGAAAGCCTTCTTTTCAAACTGGCATCTACGCAGCTGATCCTGCTCCAAGAGTGGGGATATGTTCTTCTTCTCCAATTTATGTAACACCATCTTCAAGCCAGACACAAATAATACACATTACTAAAAGACAATAATCAAATAACAACAAAGATTTGCTTTGTAACAAAGTTTTCAACATAACTGATAACACATAACTCCAATAACATGTTATGTTGTTTGTCTATCAAGAATGATGATGACCATTAATAACATAGAAAGGAATACAAAATGGTATAGGAAATTGTAATAGTATTCCATAAGCAATTTAATAGATTTGACTCTGTTCACATAAGTATTCATTTGTGTTGTCCATTTTTATATGTTTTAAATTGTGTTCTTGTTGTTCCACTGATAAAGACTTGGATGGAAACATCTGCCTGTACCTTGGGTGTGTCGAGGCTCTCAGTCATATTTTTGGTTTTTAATCAAACCCCAATAAGGAAAACTAGGGATAAGTTGTCAAGCTATGGCAGAAGAGTACACAAAGCCTCATGAGGCCAGTATGTAAGATCTTTGGGAAAGCAATGGCAAATTACTGAACGTAAACTTGCCAAGAAATCAAAAACAGTAAAAAAGTGCTGGGGTTGACTGAGACATCATGTAAAGACTATGCAAATAATTAACTAACTTTCAATAACAAACCTCTAAGTCACACAATGTGACCAAGCTAAGACCGTTCACTGTTTACAAATATTTTTCCTATTTGTTCTTGCCTTTAAAAATGTATGTGGCTAGGGGAATGGGGTTTTATGGGCTGAGTGGTTAGGGTTCAAAGAGTTAACAATTACATAGAATTCCTCTGAGTTTCATTTATGAGGGCTGTACCATCAATGTTGATACACTACATAGCTTTCTTCTTCTTCTTCTTCCTCCTCCTTCTTCTTCTGTCTTTTGTGCCCCATTGGGGCATAGGCCCTCAACCGACTCACTTCGATTGGTTGGATTTTATGGCTGAATTGTTCTATGTAACGGGGTTGCCTGCCCAAAGCACAATTCCTTAGTCGCCTCCTGATAGGGTGCAGTGTTACTTTTCTCTGCTTCCCGTGCAGGCCCGCTAAGATATAAATGAAAGAGCTTTAGGTAAATATGAAGAATGACACTAAGATTCAGCATCATGGCACTCAGGACATTCGTCACCTTCTTCAGCATCCAATGAAAAGTTCCCATGCTTATGGTAGCAGTGGCAGCCTGACTGAATATCAGCCTGCATTTTCATCAATGAGTTGAGTGCCACCCAGACCCGTGCTCACATCTCACTGAGTTAGCCTCCCCAGATGCGGGTCTGTTGTTAGTTTTGCTCCACTTTCCACTCCATGCCAAAGAGCATAGCTTTCAGAATATGGTCAATCACCTCATCTTGTTCCTCTTGTACCTTGCGGTGTTGAGGTGAAGTATAAAGAGTCGGAGAGTGCCCGTTTATGGGCTACATAAACTGAGATTACCATAGACTCTGTTATTCCCCCTGTCCATCGTTTATATGGTCAGCCTCTTCTTCTAGTTCCATTTGGTCTGTGCATCACTGCTTGTTGTGGTCAATAAAAAATGGTCAATAAACTTTAAAAGAGACTAGGATCTCCGAACCACATTTTGAGAAACACTGGTTTGGAACGCGCATGAAAATCTACCTCTTTTCTATTTGCTCCTATGTATCATCAAGCCCATCAATACTTATACTTATTCATTAGCGTTAATTAGTTAGACTGCATTCGGAAGTCGTGCCTTACACCACTCATCTCGACGTACACACCCGGACATGCCAGAGAAAGGGGTACCGAACGCACTGACCAGCTGGCATATAATGCACCAACACAAATGGTAAGAAGCATGGACAGGGCTGATATAATCAGAGTAGTACAGACTCATTTGGCGGGTACTGATGAGACAGAGGCTCAAGCCTGACTCCACAAACTGGAAGTAAAGCCTGGTCATGCATGTCACTGCATGTCACTGGGAAAGACAGAAGATACCATAATCACCTCCTCATGGGAACAGTGAGCAGAAACACTTTGGGTTGGCTGCTGCATCGGAGGACTGAACATGCATGAGAATGCCCAATGTGCAGTGACGTTGTTCGATGTAACAACATTAATAGCAAATATCTTTGTTGGATTCACAGATTTCTATGAGTCTCTAAAGTTCACAGGAGCAGTACTATACAAATTACAGACTACCAAAAGACATTCACCTCAACTGGTTCCGTAACCCTGTAGTTGAGATCCCCAAAGAAAAACACGTGATGAAACTTGTGAGTGATGTCATAGCACTCCAAATTCTTGGGACCCATGGAGAGATTCTTTAGAATATCACGGAAGTTGGCATTTCTCCTAAAGTTTGGAAACAGTCATAAAGAAACACATGTCATATTTGGAGACTTTAAAATTAAATAAATAGAATCTAACAATATACAATTATTACATCCTGATCTCCCTCTCTTTTAACCTCTCTATCTATCTCTCTCTCCCTCTCTGTGTCTGTGTGTATGTGTTCATATCCAACTTGAAGTGGGAGTTTTGTCCACTGTCCTGGGCTTCCAGTTTTTTGTTGTAGTTGTTGCATATCCCTTACAGGACGTTGCAGTCAACACCAGCATTTTTCAGCTGCTGTTGATGTACTAGGCAAGATTAAGCTCTGTAGTTTGCCACTGCTTTCTGAGCGACCGGCTCACATACCCCTTAAGTTGCCAGCGCGGCACGAACCGCTGCCGATTCTCGCGCAACTGCGTTACTCACGAGAATATACAGGATTATGGAGAAAGTCAATAACCCCTTCGCCAGGGAGACTGGCTTCCAGTTTACATGAGTAAAATGGGCATCAGAAATGTTCCTGGGATATTCTTCTTCTTCTAGCATGCGTTCTTTCATGTTTACACCGACAGACATGTTCTCATGATGCAGTCAACTGATTTTTGAACCTTCTCGTTTGTTCCATACAGTTCTGAATACAGTGCTGTCTCACTAGGCCCTTCTTAGCTGGCTGTGCTGCAAGAATCCTGGAGTACATTCTCTGCAGTTTGACCATGCTGTCCGCATGAATATAGTGGTGAGTCACTCAGAGAAAACTTGTACATATGCTTGCCCATTATACCCTGTTTGAAGCCTTAAAATGATGACCTGCCCATGCTGTCAAGAGAATTGTAGTTGTCGTCATTGTTCTGATTCTGTTCTTTTCTGGTAATCCCGATATGTGTGTTTTGTATGTGTGTAAATGTGTGTGTTAAAAAGGGACTATTACTTAAGGTATGTGTGTGTAAATGTGTGTGTTGAAAGGTGACCATTACTTAAGGTATGTGTGTATAAACTTGTGTGTTAAAAAAATCTTTGTCTCCTCACTAGAAGAGACAGAAATAGAACTAAATACAAAATAATATTGTTAGCAGCACCCTCTGCATTAAATTTATTAAAAGACAAGAAATACACTGCTTCACACATCAGGAGAGAATGAAGCTCGGTCAATGCTACACTATAAAATGCAAACACAATGCAGTTCAGGCAGCAAATTTGACCCAAGATAACAAACTCAAACTCTCCCGAAGTTAATGGCAAATGTGGACCACAAGTTACCACAGACATAGGGGAACAGCTGATATTTACCAGATGTGTGGTTGACAGCTGGTACTTACCTATCAAGCCGCTCCTCACCTGAGGCCAGGTGGGCATTAATGAAACAAAAAGAGGTGCCACTCAGGAGAAAGGATATGGCTACAGCCCCTTTATTACCTGGGGAAAAAAAGTTTATGTACAAATTAGTATAAAAAATACAAATACATTTGTTGTGAAGTAGTTTCCTGGTATGGCTATGTGATGCAATGGCACTATCACATTTCCCTGATAACAAGTGGCCACATATATCACCACAATATGTGGCTGAACTTTGCCTCACTTTAGCAAGTGATGAGCCCAGGCGTCAAGCCCACATCAGACCGTGCTCATGATATTACAAGGGCAGCTTGTTATCAATTTAGCTAGCACACCCCCAAAGTAATATAAGCAAATTGCAATATGTTTTACGTTTTGTTTTTCAGTGATCAATTTTAAACATGAAATGAAAAGCCCTGGATGAAAATATGAATTTCTATCCATGTCTTGTCTTCTCATTAGTATGATTTCTTTTCTTGCGTTCACATGCTTTGAACTCAAGCGTAGTCCGTACATATATTACTTCTAGTGCACTGGATGAGTTTTGATAATGGATAAGAGCGCTAATTCTTAAACATCTGGTGTGCTATGCTGAGGGAGCAGGTTCAACTAACCTACACGAATCAATTGGACTAAAATGTTGACTTCTCGTCCTTGATTTGGTGATGTAAATTACAAGTACCTCTGAAGTCAGAGTGGGTTGATCTGCTGCGAGGGATACTGGTAATAGGGAAAGTTAACCCACACGCAAAAATCATTCCAGTGCAAAAGAAATAGTAACATATGTATCCGCTACACTTGATTCAAAGAGAGCTGACGTATAGAGAAAAACAGGTATTGTTACAGTAGCATCGTGTTAGTTTTACTGACAGTGACAAACAAAACACCAGAGTGCTTACGTGATCCACACATAAGAAATGCCAACACAATATACAATATAAATAAATGCGTTAAAACTAGGGAAATGTAAACAATATAAAAACACAAAATGTAGGGTAATTTTACAAAAGGCATTTACATTTACATTAAGGCATAAATCAAAATTAATGTGGTCACTGTAGTGTCATTTTCATGGTTTGTTTGTTGTTGTGTTTTCTTCTTGTTTAGAGATGAAGGCTTGTCGCCACAACACCTTCTATTCTCTGTAACTGTGTTTTGTAAAGCAGCCCTCCACTTCTTATTTTTATATTATTTACATTATAATGTGCATGAATGAACAGTATAACTGTACAACTACTGAGATAAGGAGTTCTTTGATCACCTTGTACTATTAAATTACAAATATTCATTAACAGGTGCGTGGAGCGGATGGCCGAGTGGCTGAGAATGCCGGGCTCTCCTTCGGGAGACCCGGGTTCGAATCCTCGGTAAGGCGTGGCATTTTTTTTCTGTCCGGGGCAAAAAGAAAACTCTAACCTGCACAGTTCACGGCGACTGCACTAGCCATGCGGCCTTAATTCCACAGGCTCAAGACCCCCCCCCCCCCCCCCCCCCCCCCCCCCCCCCCCCCCCCCCCCCCCCCCCCCCCCCGTGTCCTACACCACGAGGTACTATATGCTGTAAACTGTAAATGACAGTCAGTTATGATGATTAACAGGTGCTGGAAAGAATAGAATGAACAAGACGGTTTGACTGCACCACCAGCTGCCTTGCTTTATCTTATACTTCATTAGAGTTTTTCTATCAGTTGAGTTGAGTCGAGTCAAGAACCGACATCACTGCACTCAGGACATTCCCATACGTGCTCCGTCCCCTCATTCAACAGCCAGCGAAGAGTCATACTACTAATCGTTCCCACCGCTATCTGATTAAAAGTTCTCCTGGTCTTCCCTATCAGTTTTGAGATTCTTCCAGATCAGTTTTGAGATTCTTCCAGAACCCCTGCCAATCCCTCGCAATCTCATTCTTTCCACATATGGGTTCTCAATCTGTTCCTCCGCCTTCTCCACCTGGTCCCACAAGCGCACGACCACCTCCCCCTTGTCCATAGGCAAACTACCACCAAGAGATGCATTCACTGCTAGCCTATCAGCCTGTTTATTCCTCTGTACACCCACATGGCCAGGGCAAAATATTCATACAATTCTCACAATTTCTATCAGTATCATGGTACACCTCTATCATAAAGAAACCTCAGATTGGCCGGGTCTGCATCACTTGATGGTGTACCAGTGCATGATAAGGCAGATGTGATTGGGGCCCTTTGAAATCTTGTGTATAGTGCAAGAGAACAGATAGATCA
Organism: Cepaea nemoralis; assembly: GCA_014155875.1. NCBI lineage: Eukaryota > Metazoa > Mollusca > Gastropoda > Stylommatophora > Helicidae > Cepaea > Cepaea nemoralis. Next base: position 19,470 of record JACEFZ010015653.1, on the reverse strand, counting down.
TTACAAAAGTCGCTTAAAAGTCGACAGGGTCGACTTCATTGCACTGGGTTCCGCAGCGTGGAAAGTGTTGCACAAAGCACAAACGCTGTAGCTCTAGCGATGACCCATAGGAGTCTCCGAAAAATTTAACTTGTGAACCGAAGGGCGTGGCCTGGAATCAAACCCACAACCTTCGGAGACCAAGTTAAACGGCTCGACCACTTCGCCACGAAGACTCCCTAGATCATTACAGCTTAGAGAGAATGGTGCTGCAGGTAGTGATCAAAAGATCTGGCAGATGCTCACAACTTTGAGGAAAGGCCAGACAGACACATAATCAGACTGCTACAGGTACTATTAGTATTGGGACTCTTTGCTGGCTGTTGCAGATGAGGTTGGAGCGCTTATGGGAATGTCCAGAGTGCTTTCATGTCGGTTCTTGACTCAACTCAACTAATAAAGAAACCTGAAAGAAATCAAACATTATTTTGCAAATTTGCACTTACCCAGAGCATTAGCTATCCCTGTACGAACTGAAGCCTTCTGGATATGACTGATCTTGTTGCGATGTTTTGGGTTGATCAACACTAGTATCCTCAGGCCCCACAGTGAACAGGACTCCAGCTGGAATCATAAACAGATTCATCATCATAACAATAGATGAAAAAAGCCACCTGGTGAAGTTGTTTCATAGTTGTTGTCTGGATATGAAATATAGATTCCTGCACCTCCATTTTTAACTTCATCGATTGCCGATCTATCTGTGAATATATGCATCCATGACTGTTGAGGATAGTTATGCTGGATCATACATATTGCAACAGTTTGTTTCGAGATCATTGAGATCATTGTTTTGAGATCATTGTAGTCAATCTCTGTTGCAAGGGAACATCTTAGAGATGCTTTATTATATAAATCATCACTAGGAATCTCATAAAACTTGTACTGGAAACCGAAGAGTAATATAACTCAAGGAAGGAGGAGGAGGAGGAGGAGTAGAGGAGGAGGAGGGGAGGAGGTGGAAGAAGAATATGAGAAGGATGAAAATATAGAGCAGTAGAAGAGAATTTAAAAATGTCACAACATTTGAATACCTTGGCCTTATAATTAACAACAATGGGCACTGTCCAAAAGAAGTCAGAGGGGAGACTGGCGTTAGCAATGCAGGGGATGGACAATACTAAGATCCCGTGGCACAACAACAGCAAACACTTGAAGCAAACATTGTGAGAACAGGCTTCTTTCCTGTAGCAACTTACAGATGTGAGTCATGGACCTTGTGGCAATCAGTACACAAGCAAATCAGGGAATAAGTGCCATGGGATGATTAATCATATTATTCAAACTTCATGTAACTGCCATGGGCTTATAAATCAAACTATAGTTACAATATCAATACAGAAGTTTTCCTTATGCAACCCCCTTTAATTAGATATATAATACAACATGTCTGCTACCATATTAACAACTTGTAAGTCATAACTGTGACACAGTCCTACTTACAACTTTCCACCATCCAGCTTTGTTTGATTGGAAACCACCTTTTTTGTTTGGCACTGAATTTGTTGCACATAAATGTTACAGAACAATTTGTAAAATGCCATGAAGAAAACTACTGACTTTCCACAAGATCTGAACATGAAGAAAAACTGGCTCCAAAACAGCGTCATGTCTCAGATAGTAAAATCCTTTGGCCATATTAAACGCCACAGAGGTTTAGAAAGAGCAGTGATGGAAGGTATGGTTACTGGAAGATGTGGCAGGGATCGACCAGGACGAAGGTGGACACAGAACATTAAAAATGTTTTGATCATGAGAGTGCATGAAGCAGGGGAATTGGCAGGGCATTACAAGTTTCTTTTTTGGCTGGCTGTGACGAGAGTGACTTTCTGCAAAGCACAAAACAGAAGAAGATGAGACAAATCAGGACACTAAGGAAGAAAAATAGGGAACTGAAAATGAGGACATTAAAATAAAATGAACATACCAATGGTTTGCTTGTAATGAATCCACTTACCAGATCTACATCCAGATTGAGAGCAGCCTTCAGGGCAGCTTTGATAGTGTTGATCCAGTCCTTCTCTGTCATGCCACTCTCCTGAGTCCCTATGACATAAATGTCATGTGGCAGGCGGCTGAGAGTTCGGTCCCGGTTCTTACCCTCTCCATTACACTTCAGCCAGTACTTTAGGGATTCAACTGGAGCTGACTTCCCTACAGAAATTAAATGAAGTGAAAGCATCAGCAATCACTGAGGTGAAACTTGGAAGCGAACAGGAGAGTTTACACCAACACTTTTCTTGACATAGACGTTTGTGTACAAAAGAAATGACAATCACAGCTTTCTCTTTTTTCTCATAACCTAGAAGGATATAGGGGCACCATATCCTACTGAATAACTTGTTTCCACGCTTGAATTTATATTTCCAGAATTTGTTTATTACCAGAGTTTTTGCTGTCCACTTCTGAACATATCTGTCCTGTGCATTTTTCATCATGATCATCAGCATGTGCTTTATCGGTAAGCATGGGCGATCATGATTTTAAGTATTCAGAAACCACCTAAACATGAACTCTCATAATAAGTATCCAGAAGCCACCTAACCGTAAACTCTCATAATAAGTATCCAGAAGCCACCTATCCGTGAACTCTCATAATAAGTATACAGAAGCCACCTAACTATGAACTCTCATAATAAGTATCCAGAAGCCACCTAACCATGAACTCTCATAATAAGTATCCAGAAACCACCTAACCATGAACTCTCATAAGTATCTAGAAGCCACCTAACCATGAACTCTCATAATAAGTATCCAGAAGCCACCTAACCAAGGACTCTCATAATAAGTATCCAGAAGCCACCTAACCACGAACTCTCATAAAAAGTATTCAGAAACCACCTAACCATGAACTCTCATAAAAAGTATCCAGAAACCACCTAACCATGAACTCTCATAATGAGTATCCAGAAGCCACCTAACCATGAACTCTCATAATAAGTATCCAGAAGCCACCTAACCATGAACTCTCATAATAAGTATCCAGAAGCCACCTATCCGTGAACTCTCATAATAAGTATCCAGAAACCACCTAACCATGAACTCTCATAATAAGTATCCAGAAGCCACCTACCCGCGAACTTTCATGATAAGTATCCAAAAGCCATCTACCCATGAACTCTCATGATAAGTATCCAGAAACCACCTGACCATGAACTCTCATGATAAGTATCCAGAAATCACCTAACCATGAACTCTCATGATAAGTATCCAGAAATCACCTAAGAACGCTCATGATATGTATCCAGTAACCACCTATGAACTCTTACAATAAGTATCCAGAAGCCACCTGCCCATGAACTCTAATGATAAGTATAAAGAAATCACCTAAGAACGCTCATGATATGTATCCAGTAACCACCTATGAACTCTCATGATAAGTATCCAGAAACCACCTAAGAATGCTCATGATATGTATCCAGTAACCATCTATGAACTCTTACAATAAGTATCCAGAAGCCACCTACCCATATTCCAAGTTCCAATAAATACAGACACATTATCGACATCTTGTTCCGCTGAGTGCAACGATTTCATCTGTCGGATCTGTAAGCAGAAACTCTCTCTCTCCAGAACACTCTGGAACTGGTAGGTGTATTTCTTCTTGTTGCTGAAGATCACATGCAGTCGGCTTTTGTCTGTTGTGTTTTTGACCAGCTGGACAACTGAAATGAACAAATGCAAGTAAGTTTACGGTAAGAGTTATCCAGTAGTAGTCCAGTTGTGAGCATGCTGCCAGCCCAACAGTCATGGGTTTGAATTCACACATAGGCACATTTTGAAAATGGACCTGTTCTTTCAGGTCAACCCAGCCTAAAATAGGCACCAGGAAATGCCTTGGGTAGTAAAGGCAGCCATGCAATATTGGCTACATCACACCGATTGGTCTATACACTTATGGACTGAATGGTTCGATGTGCAATGAGGATGATCTGTCGACTAACTAACTAATTAACTAACTAACTATAGCTAGCACCATATGCCTCAAGATGTGTAAAAGTGGTCCTTTATAACAGATTATCCTACATCAGGTGCTATCCTACAGTTAAGAGAGAATCTCACATATATTAGGTTGACTTTCAGTGAACTAATATACCTTCCACAAGTGTTATAATCTCTTTCAATAGATCACACAAGCAGAATCTCACCACAGCACATGCAACCAAAGCACAGGCGAGGATCCACATTGCACTAAAAAATAACACTGTTCATATTCATTATATCCCATTATGGAACAATCATTATGAGGTGAATGATCAATTCCCTTCCTTGCTGACTGGCTCATGCCTTGATTCAAAGCATGAGAACCTATTTCATGACATGGTGAGTGGAAGCAATGTGTGATCTAGTTTAAGTTTCATGCCACTAAAGTCAACAGTGATGAGTCATTTTCATATTTATACATAAATTTCCATGTAGAGTATTTCATGTAGTTGTACCCAGACATGTTTGTTGTTTGTGAGCTGACAACAGCTTTGGCTGCAATGTCCATTTAATCACTTGTGATCGTGTTCTAGTAAAGATTACAGATTCTACTTCTCGCGTTTTGGTGATTCATTCATAATAAATTAGCTGTAAAATTTATTTAAGTTCCTGGTGTCTATTTAATTAGTCACGGTTCCAACTTCACGGCAAAGGGTCGTTCCCCCCCCCCCCCCATTATGCTCCATTTCTATGCCAGTGAATATCAGAATATCACACAAAATGCTCCTCACTGCCCCACGTGAAAAGTGGAATAGACAGGAGTCTCGACAAACCAACAGCCCATACAGATAAACTGTGCAAAAAGCCGCTGCCAGAATACAAGCACAAAAGTCTGCAATGAAAAATACAGTTCATCAGCGATGGAAGCGGCAGTCACTAGAAAACCAGCAGCCACACATTACTGCATAAGGTAACCCAGTTAGTTCAGCGACTGTCTGTCCTAGTGTTTTACATTTAACAATAGATCTTTTGCATAAACGGTAACACAGTAGTTAATGTGCCAGCTTATCAGCACATAAATTCACCAGTGGTGGTATGTTCTGACTAGCATAACTTTGGGATCGATCCAGTCTCATAAATGTTTGTACCAAATAAGTACTGGATTTATACAATATGAGAGGTGGTGTGGAAGTGATCTGGTAAAAAAAATGAATTGATAGGTGAGTGATAGGATCAGGTAAGAGTAAAAGGTGGGCGTGGACATGAACCACCTGGATCAGATGCCCACAGGATCCTACCCTGTGCAAATGAGGAATTGATGATAATTCAGTTCTGATATACAAGTGCTCACTCGCAGGTTGAGGTGGGACAAATCGAATGACAGACAAACATAACAAGAAAGAAATCCAGCTTTAGTGTAAAAGCTAAAATGAAAGTAACTTTGTTCAAGAAGTTCAAAACAATGTTTCCCCACAATGAATTTGAATAATGAAGACGCAAACAATATATTGCATTATTTATTGCCTGACATATTTTGCTACATCTCATCAGGTAACACTTTAGCTAAGCCTACACACCACAAAACTCCTTAGTTATCAATTGGACAGAACATTTTGGAAACTGGTTGCATGATTGATAGGGACAATGCGTTTTGTGCGTTGTTTAACACACAAAATGTTCACATGTTAAAGCTGGCGGGGGAAATCACCATTCATTTACAGAAACCAACTTTGCGCAAATAGAAAGACATGATAGTCAGTTTAAAATAACTGTGGTAAAAATTTCAAATTACTGTCCCATTATGTGTGCTGCATATTTCAGCTTGAAGGATTCATCTGATTACTTTAGTTTATGCTGTGTGATTTCTGCAGTGTGTACCTGATGAGATGTAGTTAAATATTCCAGTCAATACATCATGCAATCTATTGTTTGTGTCTTCATTATTCAAACTGTTCAAGAAGGTTGAGAGGGGACAAATCAAATGGCACAAAGACACCACAAGAAAGAAGATAAAATAATGGCACTGACTTACTTTTATCATGAGGAAAGGTGTTACTGGCATCCAGCAGATCTTTGGAAGGCTTCACGGCAAAGAAACGGCCTTGGTGTATGTCCACTGTTAGCTTTAACTTGTAGTTGGCCTTACCATATTTCAGTACTTTCACCTGCAGACAAAGCATTTTTCTCATCAAACACCCAAAGGGATTTGTTCACACACTCCTCTCTCTGCCTCCTTCAATCAAGGAATTTATTATTTTGGGTGGAGGTTAGCATGGTTGAATGGATAAGAGCACGTGTTCTTAAACATCCGGTGTACTGATACCGAGGTAGCTAGTTCAACCCATACACCGGTCAGTTGGACTAAAATGTTGACTTCTCTTCCTTGACTTGGGGATGTAAATTACAAGCATCTCAGAAGTTGGAGTGGGTTTTCCTGATGGCGAGGGACACTAGTAATAGGGAAAGGTAATCTACACGCAAAATATCAGCCCTACGAACTAGAATGGTAGCATGTGTTTGGACTACACTTAAGTTAAAAGCGAGCAAATGAAAATAAAAAAGGTCACCTTGGGTTATGCTTGGTAGCGCCAGTGATCATATTAGATCTGTTTGACAAGTATTGGACCTTTGGTTGGGAAAAATACAATTACTCACCTGGTAGTCTGAAACAAACCTTTTTGACATAAAATTTCTTGAGACTATAAATACTTCAATCTGCAGTCTTGTTATTGTTGGAAGCATTTTAAGAAGGTCTCTTTAGAATGGAGTATTGTACGACGGTTGTGTTCAACATCATGTCTTCTCATGACTCAAATCGGGTCCCTTTCAGTATTTTCAGCGTAGAGGAGAACCAAACATTGCAAGAAGACAGCAGAGAGTCTGACCTCTCTCTCTCTCTCTCTCTCTCTGTGTGTGTGGCTGTGTGTGTGGGAGTAGGAGGTGGGGGAGAGGATGCAAGTACTATGTAGAACATTACTTTCATCACAAACCATGGAACAGATTAATGATCCTTTGTCAGTTAGTCTGCCTCATGAATTTTAATTCCTAGAGTATCTTTAATGACCTGTGTCCACTGTTGTGTTAGTCAACCCTGACTCGTCTTCCAGGAACAATGCCTTCCATTGCTGTTGTTTCTACAACTGTGGCATTCAATATGGTCAAGTATTTCAGTTACCGAGACACAATGCTGTTAATGATCCAGTTTGCTTTGATATTCAGATCTTGTAAAGTAATATGTGTCTTCTAACTGATCCATGGTGTTCTAAAATCTTCTCTATAACATTTAAGTTCAAAAGCCTCAATATACCATTATAGACAATATGACATAAAAACAAGAAAACATAGAAGACTGCAATGTGAATGTCAATCAATCAAATAGGTGCCATCTCTACAAGGAAGGTTGGCTGTAATGGATGTTGTGTTGGCTGCAATTGCTGTCTTCAGGGTATTTGCATGGTGAGGATCCAATCTCTTGTATGGAGCCAACCATTTTCTCTACTGGCCCTGTACGTGCATCATCTTTGCCAGATGATGTGGCTATTTCACTTTACAAGCGGTTGATTTGTAATGATTCGTCCTCCCTGTTCATTTTCCCAGCCATTTGTGTTCCAGGAATGGGCTTTCCCTGTTGCCCAGTAGGATATTACTCTTACTTCATTCATGCAAATTACTTAGCCAGTACTGTTGCCTGTGGGGTTGGCTACCGTTTTACATAAACTGTATTCATGAACAAGGTTAAGAGATGGAAATCAGTTATAATACTGAACTATCCTTTAGGAAATGGTCGCCACTCACTGTGAAGTACCATCCGTCTCTCATTAATAGCCACTATGTACAGATTGCCGCATTTTAACGGAAGTATATTTGCGGTTTTGTTCGGCAACTATTTTTTGTGTCTCCGATTTAAGTAGGTTTAGAGTATTCATGATGTTAAATTTCCTGAATATTTCAAGTTCGCGTTAAAAAAGGGACAGATTACTTTATATATTATACACAGAGATACAGAGTGACCTTTTCAGACGTAAGTAGACCCGCAAATCATGTTTTATGTAGATGTATTTGTTTGTTCTAGTATGTGTTATTAGATGTATCATCCATTTTTATGCAAATCTTGTCATTTTCGACTATTAAAGTCGGGAGGGTTGTCCCAAACTAAAATGATGAAAATTGCATGCTCTGATGTGATATGCAAAGAATACCATGGACAGATAGAAAAACCAATGACCAAGTACTACAAGAGACAAATGAAAATCGTAGATTGATTAGAGAAATTAGACGTAGACAGTCAAAATTTTTTGGACATGTTATGAGAAGAAATGGACTGGAGAACTTAGTGACAGCTGGCAAGATCGAAGGGAACAGACCAAGAGGAAGACCGAGAGTAAAATACCTGGATGGCTTGGCCACATGGCATGGACGAGACAGGAACACTGAGCTGATCCACGACTCTGGTGATCGAGTGAAGTGGCGAATCATGACCGCCCACGCTTTCCGGCATGGCACATGATTGAGTGATTGATGGCTTAATATTGTTTTGGAATATTCACAGCAATTTGCATGCCAATGAATGCATGACTGCATTCAACGTCAAATTTAGTATTTGTGCATACATTTTCATCACTCTGCATGGGCCGGATCAGCGATAATTATTCATCTTTCCAACGGAACATCTTTTGTCAAAATGCATCTGTCTACGCTGGCTGACAAGACTCGCCACGTGCAGTCCACGAGCGGTCTGACGTCACACAGATGACGTGAAGATGTATATATGTGTGTGCGTGTGTATATATATATATATATATATATATATATATATATATATATATATATATATATATATATATATATATATAAACCGGCAGAGTTATCTTTCCTTGAGTTAGACAGGCCACTGTGTTAATCTCCGTTGGCGACAGTGTAAACCGATAGTTGTGTGAGTGTGTAGATAGGGTCACAAAAAGTGAAAGTTCAAAATCCTTTTTCTTCTATATGTCCCTTTTACATGATAAACTTACACACAAACATTAATATCTTGGCTTAAAATTGACCTACAGACTTGAATAAGGTACCGTTGGGTTTTCTTTGTTCAAGAGCTATCCAACTATGCAGGCTATATAATTAAAAAGCAATTTAGAAAAAGTTACTAATGTGGCTACTCACTAGTTTAAAGCCACACTTAACGTAACATATCATGAAGCTGCGACAAAATAAGAGGCACCTACTTCAAATGTGGACAGAGGAATACTAATGCTGCTGTGTCTTCTCATCATTATTGGGAGATAGGAGTTTGTATTGACACGTTCAGGAGCAGTAGAAACCTCAGGGTAGGCATACTCATTGTCTTTGGTCTCTATGCTCTCTTTGATCACTTCTTGAGCCTTCAATGAAATACAAATGGTAATCCTTATAATTAATATAAGCGTGGGTGGTAAAACATACAAAACTAGTTTAGTCATGTTTCTCATTATGATCCCTTGTGGACAAGTATTCCCCAGGGTTAGTCGTTAGTCCAACTTTGCGGCAAAGAATCACCCCATAATGCTCCGTTCCTGTGAATATCATATAAAATGCTCCTCACTGTCCAATGTGAAAAGTGGAACAGATAGCAGTCCCGACAAAGCAACAGCAAGCACAGGCACACATGCATAAGGCCACTGCCAGAATGCCAATACAACAGTCAGTCCATCACTACAAATAAGTTCATCGATGGAAGCGGCAGCCACTAGAAAACCAGCAGTTGCACACACACTACTGCATAAGGCAAAACCAGCTAGTTCACCAATCGGCCATACACCAATTCACAATACAAACAACTGCGGACAGATGTAAAAGCATTCCACATGAAATCCACAGCTCACTGTGTCACTCCACGCACTTAACTCAGTAGCTAGGTGATAGATTCCCCAGGGTTTACTACAATTGAAAGCCAACGAAAAGAGATAAGACACAAAATCCTGCGCTGACAATATTAAAGAATGGACAAGATATGCTATTACCACAATTATTGTTGAAGATAGGGTGCAGTGAAAGATCTTTATTTTAAATATATCCATGGACAGCAGAGTTCAAAAGATCAGGACCAAGTAACACATGGAGAGGCCTGTCTGCAGACAGGGTTCACTCTGTGGCTAACGTTTGAAGGATTGCCATGCGTCTCTGCAGCTCAAGGACATATATAGCACACCATGCTGGCTGCTGTGCTCAGAGAGGGGGTGAGAACTCTGGAAGACAATCCCCATGCAGATGAGACTTCTGTACTGGGTGGACATTCACTTCCATGACTCAGATATGTAGATAACACAGTCCTCCACTCAAACAGTGCTAAGGTATTAGAAGATTTAACAAATTTAACCCTATCTATCAAAAGACACAGGCAAGACACCAACCTTTTTCGGAAGTGAAAAACATATCCAGTTAAAACTACATGTCAACCAAAAACACAATAAATTCTAAAAGAAGAAGAAATATGCTGACTTTCTTCAAAATATGAATAAAGGAGCAAATTGACTCATTATCTGCAATATGTCTCGGAAACTGAAAAAAACATCTGGCTACATTAACAACCAGTGGTTTGGAAGGGCAGTGATGGAAGGCATGGTTCCTGGAAGAGGTAGAGATGGACCAGCAAGGAGGTGGACGCAGGACATTGAAGACACCCTGGGCATGAATATGATGAGCAACTACATGATCAGACTAAGTGCTGAAATACTTGATGATGATGATGATCAAAATAACTGAGACTTTCTGTATAAAGCATCAGTCCATTTAAACACATTCTTTTCTTATTCTGGGTATTTTCTCACGAATTATTTTGTCTTTATAAAATTTATTACACAGTTCACCTAAGAGTTGAATACCAGTAGCAGTCTGATTATGTGTCCATCTGGTCTCTCCTTGGAGTCCTGAGTGATGGCCAGAACATCCGGTCACTCCATGCAACATCATTCTCTCCAGGCCATGATGATGTTCTTCAACACTATACAAATACGATCCCCAACCACGTCTCCCTTATCATGCACTAATACCTCATCCAGTGTTGCAGACCCAGCCAATCTGTCCACCTGCTCATTTCCTACCACACCAGCATGTCCTGGGGAAAAATCCAACAGATGCTCCCTATTTTAGATTGTTGAACTCTGTCCAAAGCATGCCACTCTGTCCAAAGCATGCCACTCTGTCCAAAGCATGCCACTCTGTCCAAAGCATGCCACTCTGTCCAAAGCTTGCCACTCTGTCCAAAGCATGCCTGTAAAAGGACACTATTAACTCTTAAATGACACTGTCAAAACACAAATTACAGCATCTTAACTGATTCAGTGTCGAAGGATAGTATATCTCCAAATGTGACTTCCCATTTGGACAGAAAGATGATATATCACCATACTAGAGTCATCGAGTTATTTGCTTTGTTTCACATGAACTTTCTCAATTTTAATGCTCAGTGAGTTGAAATTTACATTATAATACTTGTTCATTTGATTGTGCAGCATGTTTGGTCCAAACCTACTGTTTTGTTTGGCACTGAATCAGTTAACATTAATTGCTAGAGTTTTAGAAAAACTGATTACAAACATCAGAAAGAGGCAGTAGTGATTTTTTTGGCAACAAAGTGGAGAAGACAAAAAAATTTGATCATGTTGTGACAACTAAAAAGAATGATGAAAAGTAAGATAGAGAAAGACAATGTGAGAACATTCTTGATAGTCAGAAACCAAGAAGATTGCAAGATGTGGAGAAGTATGATTGCCCACTCCTGTCAAAACAACACCGGATGATGATAACAGTATTATATTTACATTAAAGAGTGTAGGAAAACATGGGCTCGTCCTCTCAAATATTTCACACTGAAGTTAAACTGGATTCATTCAGTGACAAGAAATTCTCTCTTACCCTTTTTTCAAGCGAAAGGATGTGGGTGCGACATGTCTCCAGCTTGGCAGCCATAAAATCTATGTAAGAGCCCAACTGCAAAGAAACATGAAAGTAGCAGTTAAAATAGAATTATTTGAACTGGTTGTATTTACTTAAGGCATGTGCCCATAGAAAAGCCATGCCCTTTTTAGGCCTAGAGGTGTACTGTTTATATAAAAAAAAGTAAAAATAAATGACCTTTTTACATGCCATGAGGTGAATTTGTATAGTGATGTGGTCAATGTGACACTGGCTGTCCTTGCTTCCTAGGACATTCCTTGGTTCTCATTCTAGGTTGGTATGAAAATAGTAAGAGACAAATAAAGGACAAATGAATGAATGAATGAATGAATGAATGAATGAATGAATGAATAAACAGACTTTCAAAAGGTCACAAATTAGGCATATAGGTCTGTCTAACATTTGGCTCTTTAAGCCACTTATCTTTCACACAGCAAATCTATGTTCAGCTTGATGTATGTTAAACTCACTTAGCAGTAAGCATAATTATATGAACATTGAGCATATTTAGTTAGTTTAGTTTAGTCGATGGATCAACATCATGGCACATGGGTGCAACCCATAAGTGCTCTGTTTTCCTCCTAACTCAAATGAGTCTGGAGAAACTCAGCTCAGTGCACGAACTCCGTAGCACCAGCGAGGATCCTGAAAATACTTTGGGTAGATTTTTAACTCAAAAATTTTGAGAACATTGAGCATATACATACTATAGGCTAAATATTTTTCTCTCTCTTGTTCTTTCTCTCTCTCGCTCATGTACATATGCACAGAAGTATACGTGCATGCACGCAGACAAGTATACAGACATGCAGTCGCTAGGTTGTATTAGCTGTCAAGACCATTGTTAAGTCAGCTTATATCGTCACTTCACACAACATTGTAAACTAGGTACCCAACTTTCATGTGTTGAAAAAGGAAAAGATGGTGGAGACAGGACCTAATCTCTCCAGCTCATAAACCTGTATCCTTGTATATACAATGCTCAGTAACATCTGTTTTCAAGATTTACACCTGGAGAATTATTAAACAAGCAAACAAAAAACCCTACATTGTTCAAAGATTGGTTTTACAGAAGAATGATGAATATTCTACAGCTAAAATGAGTCATCTAAACATTTTGAAAGGGGCTAAGACACAAAGACAACTTATTACAAACACCAGAAGGAGGCAATCATTTTTTACCTGAATTATATAAACAAGAACATATTGTGACAACTGGAAACATTTATGGAAAGAGAGATAGAGGAAGACAGCGAGAGAACATTCTGGATAGTCTAGTGTCATGGCACGAAAGGGAGTCCACATAAACTGGTACAAGCTGTTGGAGATTGCAGGATGTGGAAGAACATGATCGCCAATGCACTTGAAGATGATGAACATTCACACAAGCACGGTCTAACTTACCCTATCCATGGGGTTAGATATCAGTGTCCTCCGTCTGTCGTCGTCCTCCTGGGATAACATGTCCTGGCACATGGACAACTTCAACAAGAACACATCCAGCTCTCTGGGAATGACAACAACAAACATGCTCAAACCAACTACAAGGTGCACACATATATAATAGAAGAATCATGCAACTTGATCTTTGAAGGCAAGCGAGCAAGAGATAGACCACACAAGTGAAAAAAAATATCATCAAGAGATGTACAAACAGCAGTCTGACAGAATGTACAATCAAGATGAGAGACAGTCAGTGCTGCAGCCAAACTTCATTGTGGAGATTGCACCTGACTGAATGAATTATTTTCTAACACAAAAAACAAACTAAGATGAACTCAAAACAGCAAAAACAGAATAAGGTGACTGATGTTTAGACTAAGACAGAAAGGAATTCACACACTGTGACTACTGAGCTTGTCAACCAAAGTAAACTTTACACCTGAATTAAAGTATAATCAAGGATCTTTCAAAATGCCATCAGGCTATTAAGTCTATGGTACTAATTATATTATTATAAACCAATTAGCACTTGATTCATGATGACGTCAATATCACACTGGCTGCCTTTACTTTCCAGTACATTTCAAGGTACCCAGTTAGACTCCCGAGCAGAAAATATTCTGGGAAATACAGGCAACCAATGTAATAATGACCACATCACCCAAGGCATGCTGGTTGGTCTAACAATATCAGGCAGCACTATGTGCCCAATTGGCCTTTTGACATGAGGAGGAGTATTTTGGTTTGACTTTACATTTGCTAAATAGCTAACTCATCATCTAAGTACAAACATCATCTACAAAATGTACAAACATCACCTACAATATGTTCCATTGTGTAACAGACATATACACTCATATCTACTAAATCATCTGCTACATAATAATCATACCTTTAACTATACAACAGACATACACTCATCTACTATACCTTCCATTATATAACAGACATACCACTCATCATTTACTAAACCTTCATCTACATAACAGACATACATAACATTAATTATCTAATATACCTTAAACTATATAACAGAAATACACCCATCATTTTCTCAACCTTCAACTATAAAACAGACACATATAACATTAATCATTTACTATACCTTAACTAGATAACAGAGATACGCTCACTATCTACTACACCTTAACTATATAACAGACAATCCTCAACATCCATGATACCTTCTGCCACACAACATAAAACACTCATCAAACAAATACACATTTTACCTCTGAAGCCCTTTCCCTGCAACGGCCAATAACTTCTGAAACTCCGGCATAGCATACCTCCCTGCATCCACCCCAAACATTTGAGCATCTTTCTCCAGTCCCTCATCAACATAGGCCTTCATGGCATCAACAAACTCCCCATCACAACTGAAAGTCAAAGTTCACAATAATCTCTTAATAGAAACAACATGATATATGCACTGTAAACAATATAAAGTAACACCAAGAACACAGTTATGGAAAACATAGGAAGTTATGGCAACTAGTTAGTTAGTTAGTTAGTTAGTTAGTCGACAGATCATCCTCGTTGCACATCGAACCATTCAGTCCATAAGTGCTCGGATCCCCTCCTCAGCAAATCCCGCAGCGTGTAGCGGCTAACGACGCCAGTTCTGTGTTGGTTTATCAATCTTCTTTGGCTTCCTGCGTAGTGTTCTTGTTTGGCCACCCCTCTTTTAATTTGCTGCTCCTGCAGTCTGGCCATTGTTGTAGATTCACAGTCATCACTTGGTTCACGCAAAAGTCTCACTTCTCGTAGAGCATTCAGAATGTCAGCCTGGTCCATGGCGCGTCCGCCCTCCACAGTAGCCTCACCTGCGAGCTTGTCAGCCCGCTCATTTCCTTGTACTCCCGCATGACCTGGCACGAAGATGAAACTAATCTTTGCCAGCCGAGACCGCTTCAGAGGCAGCAGCCATTCTCTTCGGATCGACCCCTCCTCTATCCTCTTGATCATGTTCATTGAGTCGCTAAGGAAACAAGCCCTAGTGAATGTCTGTGTCTCGAGCCATGTTATTGCTTTACTTACTGTCATGACTTCCATGGTCAGGCTACTTGTGGTTTCGCTGGAAGACCGCCTCAAGCCCAATGCTGAAGCTAAACAGGATACAGAAACAAAATGGAGAGCCCTAAAGGACACCATTTACAACACTGCTATGGACAATCCTGGGGCAAGCCCCCCGAAAGCATAAAGACTGGTTTGATGAAAATTCCCGAAGACATCAACCAATTGCTGGCCGAGAAACATCTTCTCCTCAAGGCACATTTGAATGACCCAAAGTCAACATCAAAAAAGATGCTTTCAAGAACATTCAGAGAGTAGTGCAGCAGCAGGAAACTTCGGACCGGCAACATGCCGTGGCGGTTTGGGGGGGGGAACTCCTGGTAGACCTTGGAGCAGCAAAAGCCTGATTGTGAAATTCAGGTGCTGTTGCTGACAGACACAGACATGTGATATGAAAAAAAAAAATGAAAAACTTCTATCGGACTCATTGAATATTTGAATTGGGGTTGGGTGGAAAAGTGGGTTGGGAGGGTTTGAAACGTGGGGGGAAAAACCGCGGGTTCCTATGGTTGGTCTTCATCACCAGGCGAGGCTACATAGTTCCCCTACCCTCAGTTGTTGCAGACAGGGGGGGGGGGGGGGAAAATTGCTGGTCAACCGAATATAGATTATAAGGAAAAATAAAAAAAAAAGAAAAAAAAAAAAAAAAAAAAAGAGAGGAAAAGGGGAAAGAAAGAGAAAATCCTCCAACGCTGTGGCGGGGCACCAGAGCAGAGCCATTTCAGCAAATCTTGAAACTGCAAAACATTCCTTCCTTCGATGTGGAAACCATTTCACATTGGCCTTTCCTTCAAGTTTTCCCCAACCAATGGAGTAGAAAAGAAACTTGATGACCTGCCAACCCCCCATAGTTGGTGGGGAAAAAATAAACAAAAAAAGCCACCATCTCCTCCACCAAGCTAACTCTCCACGGCAAAGGCACATGGTCGACTCCCATCCCAGAGGAGGAGTTATTATTACAAAGAGGGCAGGTGGGGGTTTGGTGGCGCCCCGTGGGTCCTCCCCCCTATAACAGTTTCGTGCAGCTTCACCAAGTTGTCTTCACAAAAACATATGGAAAAGGAAGAGGAAACGAGCATCCCATTTTTGCCACAAGATTAAGGAGTTTAAGGCGCAGTCAGCGTCAATAGTCCCCTTTACCAAACCGGTTAAATGAAACCTCAATCCTGTGACAACCACCGAGGACATCTCCTTGCTCAAATCGGCAGGGAAAGGGGAGGGGGGAAGAATACTCTAGAACGATACTACCGCCAGGAAAGAACAATGAAATAAGAAAAGGAAGGAATTCTTTTACAATCGCCTCCTCCTCACACTGCCTCACAGCCCCATTCTCGATCAAGGGTCTTCTTCCTGCCCTGGGAGAGTCAATGTGGCTTCAGGAAGGAAAAAAAGAACGTGGGAAACTGTTTGGTTTTTTTTTTTTTTTTTTGACTTTTGACCATGAATTTTTTTCGCTGCAAGGCCAGCAGCTTTTCTCTGCAAAGAGGGAAAATGAGGAATTAAGCTGTCTTTTTTTAGCGTGAAAGCTGCTGCAAAAAAATGGAGAAGAGGAAAAGGAAAGCGAGAAAAAGAGAAAAAAAAGAGAAGAAGAGGAAGAAAAATGTCAGGAACAGGAGGAACAGAAATGCGATGTTTTTCTCACTTTCCCTCCATTTTGACCCTTACCAAAAGGAAAAAAGGCTTCTTTGGATTTTACAAGTCAGCACAGAGACGGACTGTGGAAAAGATTTTTATGGCAAAATATGGCCTTTGTTTTTTTTTTTGTCCCAGGAAAGTTTCTTATTGGTTGTTTTTTTGTTTTTTTATGGTTTCCAGGAGAAAAGAAAGTTTGTCCAAATGTAATAGGCGGCTATTTCATGACGGCATTTATATGCCAGGCAAAAAAGAGAGATAGGAAGTACAGGAAAAAGGGAAAAAGGAAAAGAGGAGGAGGTAAACGGGAGTACAGGGAAAAAAAGGGAAGTGGGAAAAAAAAATGTTGCGTTGAAGTGTTTGTGAATTGGGGTGAACTGTTTGAACTGTGTGAAAATGTGTGATGCTCGCTGATGTGATGTTGTGTTTGTGAATGTTGTGATTGAAACTGTCTGGCTCTTGAACCCTTCCTGTTCACCTATGTGAAGGTGAAAGCAAGGAAAGGAGTTTGTAAAGCAAGGAAAAGGATTTTATGTGTCCTTGTGGCACCACCAACCACTCTGTTACATCAATGCCTTCATGTTCTTCACAGCCATGTTGATATGAATGCCTTCGAGGAATGACGACATTGGAATTGGAATAGACATCAACTACCGTACATGGATGGAAAAGTTTAGTCACTCTCAAAGGCAAAACAAAAGGCTGGGGAGGTGTGAAGCTAAATTTAAAAAACTTAAACTTATTCCTAATAAAACCAAAATTAACAGCGGGGGGTGGGGCACCGTCCAGGCGCTCCTGTTGCCCTGATGATTGCGCTCTATAAGCCAATCAGACGCGGACATTTGCAACATAATGTTTCAGCATTTCTCGCATGCCTTGGTTGTTGCCAACTTGGGCGCCCTCACTCCCTCAATATAAACTTTGGAGAAGACTGTAGTTTGTAGTATTGTTTGTAGTTTTGTTTTCTTGTAGTTACAGACTTTGTAGTTTTGTTAAGGTCGGTGATTAAAGACGTAGTTGTTGTCTCTGGCAGTTAGGAAGGGAAGACCCTGTAGTTTGTTAGTTATAGTAGTTCATGTACCAAGCCAGCAGCCTCCCTCCAGGGAAAAGAAAATCAACACTGTGCCGGAAATATCATAGTGAATGATCCTAGACTAAGTGTTCTGGACAACAAATCACTATCTTGGCAGAGCACCGCTAGCACCGTTTTTCAGCACCGTGTCACAAGCTTGCCACAATCGATTTGACGATGACGGAAAAGGTGGGGGGGGGAATTAGGGAATGGGGAATTGCAAGAAGAAAGAAAAGAATTCCAAGGCCCAGTGCAAGCCTCTTTGCAGCCCACAGATAGACAGGGGAGGAAGACTCAGCAGCAGACATGGAACAGGCAGACTGTGTACAAGAAATTACAAAATGTTGTATGGGACAGAACCAGACTGGAAATAAGCCTGGCAAATGCCAAACAAAGCTTATTAGCATTATTTTTATATATATTATCTTAATATCTATTTAAAAAGTTCCTATACAAAGCAGTTCTGTGTTATTCACATTGATATTGCTCGTGATGAAAACCCTTGGACCTTGTTTATCAGCGACAAGATTAGGAAAGGAATATTGGAGAATTTCGGAATACTACACATGCTAGGAAATGGGAAATTGGAAATTAAACACCACTTTCCACACAGTATCCATCTTCATGCCCCCCTATCTAAGGAAAAAGAGAGAAGCTCCATGGAAGATCCAGAACAGCCCACGGAAAAGGAGCTCCTGAAAAAAAGTCCTAGAGAAAGAAGACAAAGAGGTAAAGAGAATGAAAGAAAAGGAGAATCTATATTGCCCAGTATCCACACTCTACTTGATGAAGAAAATCAGAATCAAGATTCGCTGGGGGTGGGGCTTGTCTGGGTGCTGGCGGGCGACGGTTTCACTTGACTAGCATATTTTTGCCAGAGGTCATCAATGCCAGACACAGCCCTAAACGAATCATTTTTACAGCGAACTGCGCGGAAACTTCTGACGTTCTTCGCCTTTGTGGTTAAACGCCCCAAGGTGTGCTTGGACAGAGGAAGGATAAAACGTTTTTTAAAGGGACACTGGGAAATTTCAATGAATGCTTTGGGAAATTCATAAGGAAAACATGGGGGGAGGCTTGGATGCAGGGCGGCTGGTTATGCAGCCAGAGGAATGACAGAAACGAAACAAGAAATTAGGCGATGTGGTGGTGCGTGCGGGATGGTAGTTGGAAGTTCGTGGGTGGTCGGCGGGAATTGGAACGTGCATCTTGTGCATTCCAGTGGGCGGGATTCATTGCACAAAGGGGCTGCAGTCAGTAAGCGATGTGAGGCAACCTAGTGAAGGACTGCAAAGCAAGGAGGACGCAAAGAGCTGTGAAGAAAAGAAAGGAAAAACGAAAAAAGGCTACAC